>CM031239.1:84994103-85594103 GCA_018340775.1 Taxus wallichiana var. yunnanensis
GGAAAGTGACAGATGACCACATAATTCTAAATCACTATGATGAAAGATGGAAGAGGCTAATGATGGAGGGATGATCTAAGGATATGACTAAGAGCTCACTAGAAGACATGCTAATAGTAGAATGGTCACAAGTGTAATGTGTTAAGAGGTTCCACTTCGGTTTAACATCAAAAGAGGCCAATCGATAGGATCCCAACCCATACTTATGTATGATAATGTATGGTCCAATCTAGTTAGGGGTAAACTTTTTACATTGGCTCCTTTATGAAGTAGTGACGTTATGATTTTATTTAAGAATGAGGTCACCAAAATTAAAGTCTCATCATTTTATGTGATTTTTATAAGCATGTTTGATGTGCCTTTAATAAACCTGATGATGTTTAAGATCAAGAAGGCGACACTCATCTAAAAACTCAAGTTGTGATAGACATCCTTGGCAATAGTTTTCATCAGAGATGAAGTTACAAAGGGACATGTGCAAAGAAGGAATTTGAACTTTGAGAGGAATGAAAGCTTCAGAACCGTACACAATCAAAAAGGGTGTAGCCCTATTGAAGTACAAATGCTACTTTGATAAGACAAAAGATGAAAAGGGAGATGGAGATGTCAATCATGACTAAACAGATCAATAGTATTTGTGAGAATGTTTTGAAGAGTTTTATTAGTGGATTCAGCTTGGCCATTAGCTTGAGGATAGTATGGAGAAGAGAAGATGAGTTGGATGTTAAATGAGTCATAAAGATTCTTAATATATTTGTTTTTAAAGGACTTTTTGTTGCCCATGATGAGTTTGTGAGGAATGCCAAAGTGACAAATGATATGTTGGTAGATAAAGTTAATGATTGGACCATATTTGGTTGAAGTGAGGGGAATTGCTTCCACCCACTTAGTGAAATATTCAATTGCATTGATGATAGAGTGATGTTGTTGTGAGGATTGAGGATTAATAAGGATGATAAGATCAAGACCCCACTGTAAGAAGGGCCAAAGGTCTTGAGTTGGATGCAAAGCTTGAGTAGGAAGACAAATGAGATTGGAATTATGTTGAATTTTTCACGTTTCTTAACATATTCACAACAATCATGATTAAGAGAAGGAAATTAATATCCAATAAGAAGAAGGTGCTTGATGACAACTAAGCCACTAAAGTGTCCACCGCAAATTATGTCATGTAATTCCTGGGTAACATGAAGAAATTCATGTGATTTAAAGCATCACAAGAGAATACCATCAAATCCACACTTATAGAGGATGATACCAAGGATTGCGTAGTGGTTAGCATCTTTGGAGAAATGATCTCCTAGAATTCTTGGATAGATTAGAGGAAATCATGGATTTGGATAAATGATCGAAGATTTGGGAGTGCGAAAGATCGATTGAACTAGATTCAACAAGATTAACTTGGGGTAACTCTTGAAATGGTTGATCACTACAATGAATGACAACAAAAATATTGGATTCTTTCGTTGTCTAAGGAATGAGAGCTGCAAGAGATGCCATCATATTAGCAAAATAATTAGACGATTGAGGGACATATTGGATAGTGTAAGAATCAAAGGCTTTAAGGAGAAGATGAACAATGTCGTGATATTTTTGAAGAGTATCATTTTTACACTGATACTCACCTATGACTTGTTTGATGATAAGTTCAGAATCTCCATATATGTCAAGGACTTGAACACCTAGGAAGGAGATAGTTTCAAGACCTAAGATAAGGGCTTCATACTCGCCATATTATTCGTACACTCAAAATTGAGTTTTTGGTGAGAGGAATAGGAGTATCCTAAGGAGGAATGAGAATGACACCGATGCCTCCCCCTTGTTGACACTTAGAACCATCAAAGAAAAGGATCATCTTAAGGATTTCATACTCATGATGGAAGTGACTAATTGATTTGTCTAGGAATTTTTATGAGGAAGATGCAAACTAGGAAGAGGGGCTTCTGCTAATTAGTCTATGATAGCTTGGCCCTTAATATATTTTTGATAAATTAAATCAAGGTCAAAATCAGTCATGAGAATGAGCCATCTAGTAATGTGATCGCTATGATAAGGTTTATAATGCATTATCTTAAGAATATGAAAGCTAGTAATGACATAAGTATTTTGATTGAGAAGATAGTGTCAAAGATTAGAGGTAGCAAAGAAGAGAGCGCAACACAACTTTTCAGATTCAATGTAGTGAGTCTCACAATCATGAATGGTATGACTGATGTAATAAACAAAAAGAAAAATATTCTAGAATGGTGAGAAGATAGTAAAAATTTATATTAAAACCAACAGTTTAGCCCCAGAGCATGACCAATAGTAGAGATGTATAGATAAAAATCCCCCTCGTGCGGAGTTGTAAGCACTTGGTGGAGATAAAAGATATTATTTAAGGTCATCAAAGGCTTTTTGGAAATCATGATCCCCATTAAATTATATCTCTTTACAAAGAATATGATGAAAGGGTTGGAAACAATCTAAAAGGTTTGAGATGAAATGGTGGACATAATGAAGTCGGCCTTGAAGACTACAAAGTTACTTAAGATTGGAAGGAGGAATTTTGAGGATTTCTTTGATTTTTGCGGGGTCAACATCAATACCCCTAATAGATATGATAAATCCAAGGAGCTTACCAATTAATACTCCAAACACACACTTGGTTGGATTTAGACAAAGATAAAAGTGAATAACACGCTTGAAAATGACTTTGAGAACAAAATTATGGCCGTGTGGCGATGTTTAGATTTACCTAAAAGATCATCAACATAATCTTATATTGTTTTTTGGATGAGGTCATGAAAATGTAAGTCATGTCCTGTTTATAAGTAGCTCTAGCATTTTTCAAACTGAAGGGCATGACTCAGTAACAAAATCTCCCCCAAGGGTTGATGAAGGAAGTCTTATGTTCATGTTCGGGAAATAATAATTTTATTATAACTAGAAAATCCATCCATAAGAGAAAGAATCTCATGGCCTACGGTAATATCCACAAGTTGATCGATGTTGGGAAGAGGAAAGTTGTCTTTAGGGAAAGCGAGATTGAGATCTCAAAATTTGGTGCATATATGAAGTTTTCCAGATGCTTTAGCGACATGTGTGATATTATAAACCCATTGGGGATAGTCAATGGGGATGATGAAATTGGTAGAAAGAATATGTTGCAAATCCTCTTTGACAAGGAGGGCAACTTGAGGGTGCATACAAAAAAGCTTCTTCTTAACCGGTTTTACGTTAAGAATGATCATGATATATTGTGAACAATGATAGAAGGGTATAAAACTAGCATGTCTGAATATGACCATGTGAATGCATGGCTGTGATAAGAGAGGAATGTAGTGAAGAAATCAAGCTCATGTGGGTCAAGATATTGACCCACATTAAGGATATAAGGCTCTGAGGAGTCCTAATATTGACATTGATGGTGAATTCATTGGGAAGAGTAAATGTGTTGGAAGGTAAGGTCTTATGAAGATAATAATCCTTTGCCCCCATGTGGGAAACAATGACATCATCATCAACACACTTTGAAGAATTTCAATGGTAGAAGAGTCTTCTTCTATCATCTCTAGATGTGAAGGGAAGGGATCTAGTCTTGCTCCCGGACTAATAAGTGATGGTGGAGACTAAAAATATATAGAGGTAATAGACATAGTGTCATCCGTGTCCATGGACTCATGGGATGGAGAACATAGATAAAGCATGCCCATGCACGTCTCAGATGGTGGGATGGGGTCAGCAGATTGCTCCTGATAACCGAGTCTAAAATTTTTGTGAGGTTTACGGTATTGATCAATAAATAGGCCATATGGCCCCTGTTCATAGTGTCCCATGCCGAATCCCTTCCATGTGTAATGGTAGAGATAGATGTGGGCAAAGGATTATTTTTAAGGAATCCAAAACCATTGGTGTAAGGTTTGGCATGTGGAAGATCAGCGATATGTGAAGAAGGGGTGTCGAAACCACCATAGATGAGGTTGGTTTGAAGATGTGGTGGACTGAAAGGAATGATATCCCTGACATTGGGTTGGTACATCAGATATTTTTAGGTCTACCAAGATGGTGAGGAGTGGGAAAGGTGTTGAGTGTAAGAAGGCGATACTCCCCTAGCGTAAGTTTATCCATTACTTTATCTAGGGAATCATCGTTGGGAAGTTTGGAAGAAGGGATAGATGAACTAGTGGATGGTGTAGATGGATCATCCTTGGGAACAAGGACATCATTGGGTCGATAAGTCATGTTGCACATCGAAAGGGAGGAGCATCCCTGAGAAGTGTCAAAATATTCCCCTCATGCTCATATTTAAGGGAATGATGGAGTGTAGAAGGGACACAATACATAGTGCAGATCTAAGGTCACCCAAGGAGAAAATTATATTAGAATCCCCTATATGATGTAGAATAACTCATGGAGGAGATTCTCACCAACTTGGATAGGAGAATGACCATTCCTAAGGAAGGAGAGACAACATTGTTAAAATCGTGAAGGACTGTGGATGTTTGGGAAACAGAGGACTTTGGTATCTTAAGTTGATCAAAAGTATGTGATGGGAGGATATTGATGCTCACTCCACTATCAATCATGGACCATCGAGATGAATGTGTCATTAATCCTAACCATGATAAAGAGGGGAAGATCATGTTCTTCCGGTAGGATATCAAAATCTCAACATCATCAAATGAGATGGTAGTAGAAGTCATGAGTGCTCCTACAAGGGATGCAAAGGGTTGAGCCTCATCACTAGATGTTAGAATGCACTTTAAGGCTTCATTGAAAGTCTGTCTATGGTCTGGTGAGATTTGGATGAGCTCATAGAGTGACATCTTGACCGAGGCTTGGTGGAGTTGTTTGACTATACTCTGTTCAATAGGCTTAGGAAACGCTAAGATGGAAATCTTAGGTGTTGATGACATGGTTAAATCCTTAGGAGGAGGAATGGTGATGAAGGTTTTAGCTTTTAATTGAGCTATTGATTTAGGCTCACGTTGGCCGGACCGAGTGGTTACCTGAACAACACCGATGAACAAGGAGGGGCTATCCTCGAAGAATCATCATTTGGAGGTGGGATGGCTGCAAAATTTTGTAAAGAACCAGGGGAATTTTGCATTTGGATGGATGAGGTCAAAATTAAAGATGTTGGAGTGGAATTAAGAGATTGATTTGGTTTAGGGAGAAGGTATTCTTCCTCAATGAAGCCACAGATGATGGATTGAAATGATCTTCAATGCTCAATGTCATGTCTAGGGTATGGTGATCTACAAAGATGAGTTTGGGATTAAACCAAAATGGATTCTTTCTATTTCAGTCAAATTCCCTAATATGTGGAAGCATGATCGTGGAAATTTTTAATAGGTGTTGGAAAATGTCTGCATATACTTCAACCAAAGCCTTAGGAGGTTCTTTTTCCTTGTGGAATGTCTTGGTATTTGAAGAAGAAGTGGATGTTTGAGATGATAAAGTTCAAGTATGTTGATGTCTTGATGGTTCGAGTTTAGTTTTGGCATAGGTTAATGTCTTAGTGTTGAATGGTTTTATTTTGGGTTGATGAAATTTTCTTGATGAAGAGGTTGTTGTGTTGGATGGTTTAGAGGTGGGAATATCAATTTTATTGTAGGAATGTACAAGGTATTTTTGAGGTAATGTACTAATGGTTGTAGATTTTATTTTTAAGGGTGTGTCCTTAGGAGGAGCGAAAACAATTTCCACCGGAGGATCTAGAGGTGGTGTCATAGTTGGTATAGGCGTAGGAAGTAGTATTTGTTTGATATAATCTAAGGGAGGTGAAGATTGATTTGATTACAACAATGGGGCACAAAGAAGATTTGAAGTTATTAGAAGTTTAAGTGTTTTCAAAAATTCTTCAAATGATAAAGGTGGTGTTGAGGAAGAAGGTTGTGTAGATGTAATTTCATCAGTTGATGTGGGTGTGGGTAAAAGCTCTAAAAGAGGCACCGATTTTAATTCTGAGGATGGTATAACAGGTAGAAGTGGAATGGATGTAGGTAAGGTAGTCAAATCCGGTGAAGTGGATTTGGTGAGTAATGAAGTGGATATAATAGGTAACGTAGTAGATGTGGAACCAATGTCAACTATGGAAGTAGGTGGGAATGGTTGTTTCATAAATACTTATAGGGGAAAGAATGATATGTTTTTGAATGGGGTCCTAGTAGTAGGAATGGATGCCAAGGTAGATGTAGATATGATTGGTGCAGTTTTGGGGACAAGTGTTAATGGGTTTGTAGATGTAGGAATAATATCAAAGGGGATTGATGTGATTGGTGATGAAGGAGGGGAAGTTATAGGTTCTTGATTAATGGTGTTTAAAGTGTTTATAGTATGAGAATTAGGTGTTTGGGTTGTAGAAGTGGTGAAAAATTGGATTGTTGGTTTATGATTTGGAAAAGGTTGTTTGAATATGTGAAGTGGTTGATTGGGTAAAACATTAGGATTATCGATCTGAAGTTTTCCCTGATCAATGAGCCTTTGAATTGAATTATTGAAAGTTTGATATTTATTTATGTTGTGACCTCATTTTTGGTGGTATTTTTAATAATGGTATTCAAGATACCACATGAGATTTGGAATTGACTCATCAATCCTGGTCATATAGCTGGTAGAGTGATTAGATTTTCTACTATCAAGTTTTTAAAGATAGATCCATATGATTCCATGAGGGGAGTGTAGTTGGTTGTTGGTCGTGGGGATCATTGTTGAGTCAACATGCTAGATGTTGGTGCAGGAGAAGATTTGAAAACCACAACATTGGTTGCTCCCTTACATTTCTTGTTGTGTGGATGTTTTAGTGAATTCATGTTTGGGTTTTTTTTATTTTAGTTTTCAATGGCCCTGATTAAGGGCACATGTTTCAAGCTTGCATGCCATGGTGAAGGATTCATCAAATGTTGGGAAGGATTAGATTTGTAAGGTAGAGGATATATGTTTTGTGCATGAATATGAGAAGAGATCGATGAGTTCAGTTTGTGGAAGGGTAAATGATAGTTGGTTTATAATGTTGTGCCACCATGTGATGAAGTATGTGATGGAATTGTCTTAAAACTTTCAGATGGTGTATAGATTAGTGATAGTTATTTTACGTGTAATGTTGATCAAAAAATGTTCTAAAAATAATTGTGTGAGCTAAGTGAAGGAAAATATCAAATATTGAGGGATGTTATTATACCAGTCTAACATTGGACCAGCCAAAGACATGGGGAAAGTGCAGAGCATCAAGTCTTGATCATGTGCAATAAGGTAACATGCATGTCTGAATGCATAAAGGTGTTGTTGTGGATCCTCCTTCTTTGTTAAACTTGGAAAATTTTGGCAATTCCCAATGTGGAGGATACAACTTAATTGGTATAGATGGATGAATTGGCTCATTGCATATTTTTCATATGATAATGAAACTTTGGGCCCTAGGGTGGTGGCCTCAAGGTTGGATAACCTATTCATGAGAGCATGCATAGGATCATTTGATGAAGTGATAATGGGTTGTGGTTGTGGTTGCACAACTTGCGAGGTAGATAGATAAAATTGTTGGTGAGATTGAATGTGTGTTTGGGGGATTTCTGATGAATGTGAGTTAAAGGTTGAGTTTGGAATGTTTGTGTTGTGTCATGGGGATATTGTATGATTGTTGAGATTAGGTAGGAAATTGATGAGTATAGGTGGGCTGAAATTGTTGTTGAAAAGGGTAGACATTGAATAAGGTAGAGCACCCATAAGAGGAGGTTGGGAAGTAATGATATGCATGTGTGATGTGAGGGGATCATGTTGTTCAAATAGGGGATGTGATATTAGGGCCAAAGAGGAAATAGGAAGGGTAGTGGTGATGGTTGTATTGATTGGGTGGAATGGACATGACTAGATGAGAAGTTTGGTGGGGTGGAGGATTATTAGAAGATGAGGAAAGATCATTTACTATAAATTATTGATTGGCATCGAGATTGATCTGATAAGGATAAATCTTCTAAAGCGGTGGACCATATGGGGAATCGAGTTGATTTCCTAAGGATATAGTCTTGGAGAGCTACCAGATTGACATCAAGGAGATCCTAGAAATCCAAGTCACTATGAGGGATGACTGGAGGTCCAGAAGGTCTGATCTAGAAAGAGGGGTAGCTGGTCTAGATGGGATGGAATGATGATAGAAGAAGGGATTAGTTTCTCCTAAGGTAGTGGTTTGAACAAGAGGATCCTGGGTGAGAGACACTAAAGAGGGGTTGAGTACTCATGAAAGAGGTAATCAAGGATATGTTTGGAAGCAATTGTCGTAGTAGACGTGTATTGGTTCAAGGAAGAAGCTGCTAAGGGAAGTTTTGGTCCATTATTTAAAATGTTGAACGAGTAATCATGGGCATGAAACAAGAACATTTTTTATGCTAACTAAACTAAGCAAGTCAAGAAAATAATTTTTTTGTTTTTAATTAAGAAAATGTGAAAAATAGAAAAGGGAATGGATAACAGGGTACCTAAGAGAAGGCAGTCTAGATCTGGTTTCAAGTTTCTTATGGCTAGAGGATTCTTAGGTGGATTCCTATTGGGTGATGAAATCATAATACATCTATCGGGTAGGATGATGTTTATATGTGTTGATTTGAATGCATGAGTTTTAGGTTGTGTGTGATAGAGTGTGAGATGTAACAAGTTAACCCCTACTTAAACTATGTGATAAATCAAGGTTGTATAAAAATAAAGGTTCTTTTAAACCAAATCAAAGTGTGATATTTTGATGAGGACACACATAGGAAAGGGAAATACAATGTAAAAAGGAGAAAATAAGAAAAATGAGGAATACCTAGATAAAGCTTTTCCTTTTTATCTAAACTTTAGCAGGAAGAGAAATCTAGTAGCTGAACCAACACAAGCAAGCAAGAAGTAGGGCCTCACACTATAGTGTTAGTAGAAGATAGAAGAAGCATAAAAATAGAAAGAAATGAAAAGGGATCACCTAAGGGGTGGTCCCACCAGGCGTGCCAAGAATTTTGTCCAAATTTCTTCATTCATACTCAAATTAATAAGCTAGCTACTAAAAGAAACTAGAAACTCAGAATATGGAGGGTTTATAGTACCTCAGAAGCATGATAGACGCATATGGATGGGTACCAAGTAATTGATCCTTGTTGCCATTGATAAACATGCAAATAAGAGTGTCTAAATGGAAGAATTACTAGATAAGATATGCAGGGGTTTTGGACAAATATGTCTCTAAGAAGTGTGACCTTCCTTTTATGGATGTCAATACCCATTTTAAGGAAAAAGTGAAGTAAAGGATGAATAAACAGATTGCATACAGAAACAAAGATACTACTAAATCTAAAAGTAATTGAGATTTGATCTAGATACTAATTTAATCTAAATATATGTAAATTAAATAATACTGGTCTAGGTTAAAGGTGACCCAGTTATGTAGAAGCATGTTGACGGTGACACGGGAGTGAGGATCCGAATAGCAAGATAAATACACAAACCTTGCAAGATCTGGATGTAATATGGTAACGATAGAATTTTTTTATGTTGGAATCAACTTTGTAAGAGGAATATAAGGGAGAAGAAACCAAAAAATGATAGAAAGGAAGGATTAGAAAAGGATAGATTAAGAATCAAGACCTTGCTCGATGGAAACCAGTGGTGGGGCAAAAAAACCTCGATGCGAGATAGACCGATTTTAATGAAATAGAGAGATTGGAAGGTGGTTTTAGTAAGTGGGGTAGAGAAAGAACACATGAAGATCTTGGAGATGGATTTGGAAGTAGAAAACAAAGCTGCAAAAGTTCGATTCGATGGTGACTCGAGATGGACGACAAATATATGCTTGAGAGAGTTGGTGTAAGGATGAAGAAAAATAGGATAAAAGGAAACATAAAAGTAAGGAATCTAGAAAAGAAGTCGATAATGGATCTCGAGTGTTATTGGAGAGGATGTGGTACTAAAAATGTTAGACACGATAAATGTAAGCCCACAACAGATTATACAATGAATACACAGTTATAGAACTTCAATATATTATTTTTGAGACTAATATTCTTAACTATCTTTCATCATCAAGGGATATTACAAATATATAGGCAATGTTGTTCCTATAAACAAGGAGGTGGCTACAACCACTCCTCCATAAATAACTGTAAACTCACGTACACAACAAACTCCTAATATACATTATTGTTACATAACAATAATGTCACCAAATTACATTATAATAATACACAAACTATATTATAATGTGAAGCACTAAACAAGATATTCCTAACATTCCCCCCCTTAGTGCGAACATGGTAGAAAAACATCCACACACTCCTCTGCAGTATGCTCACCCCTGTGGCATGTCCAACTCTGTGACTCATGACCTTGATCCAAAAGAAAGGCTCGCTCCTTCCATGGTTTTAAACAGGCTTACCACAAACCTTGAAGTGACAGGAACCTCATCAACTATCCACCTCGTGTGGTTTTCTGGATCCTCCCACAAACCCTTTCAAGATCCATGAATCGACTTATTCGCGGGTGCTTGTTATCCAAAATTCACCCCCTTGGGTAAATTTTGATAACATGCATCAGAAGATTCAAATCCCAAGCAAATTGTTTGATTCAGAGCAAAATCAGGTTTCTAGGGTCCCTTCAGGTATTTTTCTAACTCCCCTGGCTGAAGAAATAGGGAGCAAGCTCTGAGGAAATGCAAAAAAAGTAGCAGAAAGGCAAATAGGTTGATCCAGGAAAGAGTGAAAATTGGCTAAGTCCTGCTCAAGGTAGCATTTGGGACAAGTGGGACAAATGGAAGCGGATCGGCCGAAAAGCCTCTAGGCGGCCCAAATTGCATTTGGGAAAATCGGGCTAGAAGTACGCGGTGGGTGCGAAAAGCCGATAAGGCCGAAAAAAAGAAAAAAATTTTGGCTAAGTGTTGCTCGAGGACGTTTGGGACAAAAGGCCCGAACCGCACTGATTCACCAAATAAATAAGCACGGCATCCAAAAGAATTTGGGACAAATGGGACGAAAGTACACGGCGGGCGCGAAATGCCGGTTCGACCAAGAGAAAATCGACTAACTGCTGGGAAGGACAATTCGGGACAATCGGGCCAAAAAGGCGCGAACCGGCCGAACCGGCCGAAATCAGTCAAGTCAGTCCGAAGCAAAGTGGGACAAGCGGGCCAAAAATGCCCGAACCGGCCGAATCAGCCAAAATGAGCACAAAGGGCCCAAAATCAAATGGGACATCGGGAAAAATGGAGGCGAGTACGTGAAAAAAGCGGCAGGCCGAGAACCAATCGAAGCCGCCACGTGTCTCGTCGGGAAAAAGGGTCAAAAAGGTCAAAGGGCAAGTTTTAAAAGAGTCACTGAACCAATGAAATAGTGCCATGTGTCCGATTAACGGCCCCACAAGTGAATTTCAAAATGAAAACCCGCGAAAGACGGAGGAGAGAGAATTGCTCGTGCAATCAGCACGTGCCACGTGTCGTCCCCAGTGGCAGCGCGGAAAGGATTTCAAAACACGTTTTCACTGCTTTGTGCCCTAGATCTTGAGATCGCCATAACTTTTGATCCGAGCTCGGATTTGCATGTTCTTTACATCAACGGAAAGCTAGTGAAATTATCTACACGATTCCGGGGTCAATCTTGTGTTTTGGAGCAGTCTGGAGGAGGAAAATCGAGAAACAGCTCTGACGCGTATTCATGGCCGGAAATGACATTCCAGCGACCAGAGTTAATGCAAAATGGGTCGCATTCTCCTACAATCTGGTCAAAATGAAGTTATGGGTTTGTGAGGTCCTCCATGCTGTTTTAATACACCTGCAGATCAAGAAAGAATGGGCTCCCATGCCTTCGTACGTCTCCTGTTCCCTAGGTTCGACCCTTGCATTTTAAAAGCCAGTTTTGGGCTCATTTCAAGAGGGGAACATTTTTCGGGCATAGCAGACTTCTTCTTTCACCTTCTTCAAGGGATTGATAAAGTATCAGACCTCTCCAAGGATTGTAACTGTTTTCTTTACCTCTCTGAGGGTGTAATGCGTATTTTGATATTAAATTGATAATGCAAGCTCTGTGAATGGGTTTCAATCCTTTGTTTGTATTATTTGCTTGATTTCAGATGCTAAATTATACATTATCAGTCTGTGTATGTTTTTATGTTGTGAACCTTGGTCTGTGTCTATTTGAATGACTAATATGTTTCACCACTCCTTTTGGTGCATCACCATCTTTAGTTAGTTTCAATTTTTTGCACTTCTCCCCCTGTCTCCTTGCAAGTTAGAATAGGATTAGGATCTAAACCTCTGTAGTTTTGCAAAATATAGATCTAAATCAGAGGAGTTTGAGGAACCAGCCTCTAATCTGGAGATTCCTCTCTCAGTTTCCAAGTCCCACACTTGGAGAGAGGTTTCCATGTTGTGCAATTACACCGGACAGCTTAGAGTGATCAACCTAGAAATCGATCGGCGTCTGCAGTGCTGTAATTTTGCACTAACAGTTTTGGCATGCCCGGTGGGACCAGAGGTCTCAATTTTATTGCAGCAAAGTTGATGTGCATCTGCTGCAAGTTTCTTGCTTGAAAAGAGCTATTATTTGCATATCTGGCGACTCAAAGGGCAAGTTTTAAAAGAGTAAGCCCAACCAATGAAATAGTGCCATGTGTCTAGTTAACGGCCCCACAAGCGAATTTCAAAATGAAAACCCGCGAAAGACGGAGGAGAGAGAATTGCTCATGCAATCAGCACGTGCCACATGTCGCCTAGGTGGCAGAGCGTGGAAAGGATTTCAAAACACGTTTTCACTGCTTTGTGCCCTAGATCTTGGATCGCCATAACTTTTGATCAGAGCTCGGATTTGCATGTTCTTTACATCAACGGAAAGCTGGTGAAATTATCTACACGATTCCGGGTTCAATCTTGCGTTTTGGAGCAGTTTGGAGGGAGGAAAATCGAGAAACAGCTCTGACGCGTATTCATGGCCGGAAATGACATTCCAAGTGACCAGAGTTAATGCAGAATGGGTCGCATTCTCCTACAATCCGGTCAAAATGACAGGTTATGGGTTTGTAAGGTCCTCCATGCTGTTTTAATACACCTGCAGTCAAGAAAGAATGGGCTCCCATGCCTTTGTACGTCTCCTGTTCCCTGGGTTCGACCCTTGCATTTTAAAAGCCAGTTTTGGGCTCATTTCAAGAGGGGAACATTTTTCGGGCATAGCAGACTTCTTCTTTCACCTTCTTCAAGGGATTGATAAAGTATCAGACCTCTCCAAGGATTGTAATGTTTTCTTTACCTCTCGAGGGTGTAATGCGTATTTTGATATTAAATTGATAATGTAAGCTCTGTGAATGGGTTTCAATCCTTTGTTTGTATTATTTGCTTGATTTCGATGCTAAATTATACATTATCACCATGTATGTTTTTATGTTGTGAACCTTGGTCAGCGTGTCTATTTGAATGACTAATATGTTTCACCACTCCTTTTGGTGCATCACCATCTTTAGTTAGTTTCAATTTTTGCACTTCTCCCCTGTCTCCTGCAAGTTAGAATAGGATTAGGATCTAAACCTCTCGTAGTTTTGCAAAATATAGATCTAAATCGAGGAGTTTGAGGAACCACCTCTAATCTGGAGATTCCTCTCTCGTTCCAAGTCCCACACTTGGAGAGAGGTTTCCATGTTGTGCAATTACACTTTGGACAGTTAGAGTGATCAACCTAGAAATCTGATCGGGTCCGTAGGTGTCTTTGTAATTTTGCACTAACGGTTTTTGGCACGACTTATGGTGGGACCAGAGGTCTCAATTTTATTGCAGCAAAGTTGATGTGCATCTGCTGCAAGTTTCTTGCTTGAAAAGAGCTATTATTTGCATATCTGGCGACTCCAAGGGGAAGAATCAATAGAATTTCAGCAGTCAGGCCTGAAAGCTTATGAGAAGAATCACAAGGTCAAGAGTTGGAGAGGAGGAAGTACTGTTTGAATACCTGCAATTATCTCCAAGAAGAAGGCAAAGAGGAAGAAGGATTCAAAGGTCCCCATCTCCACCAAACAGAACTCTCTCAACTCCTCCACCTGAGCGGCCTTTCTTTCAGTATACAAGGGTTTTAAGACCAATCAGAATGGCGCAACCAGTGAACCCCTATGTCAACTTCACAGGCAGCAGCCCACTTGCTCTCAATGCACAAAATCCAATCCCAGTTGTAGCATTGAAGAACATTCCATACTTTACTGGGGAAAATCAGACCACTCCTGGTGATCATGTCAAGGACATTGCTAACATTTGTGCAATCCATGAGATTAATGAGATGCAAGTAGCTGTCAAATTGCTGGCGTCTTCATTCAAGGGAAAAGCATTGCAATGGTTTAGGAGCCTTGAAGCTGGCTCTATCACAAACTGGAATCAGCTGTGTATTGCACTTCACAATCAATTTGGAGAGAAGGGAGACAACTTGTCTCTTTTGGAGCAGCTAACAACCATCAAGAGAGCTTCAAATGAGCAGCTAACTAACTTCAACTTCAGATTTCAAAGGTCTTGAGATAGAATTCCATGGCAAGTGTCAAAGCAACAAAGAAGGTGCTTTTCTATATTACCTTAAATCTTTAAATTCTGATATTTCGTGTTGATTCAATCTATGGGAGGCACAACTATCCCAACGCTTATAGTATTGCCATTAGAGCTGAAAATTGTCATCGATTCAAGTAAGCAAGCTAGCTCCTAGGCCTCCAATGCCATTATATCCAAGTTTAGAGAGCCCAAGTACTAGTCAAGTACTGCCTTAGCTCCTATTCCCACTCCTAGGAATCAGAGTTCAAATGAAGCTTCCACTTCATCTCCAAGTGCCCCAAATGAGCTTCAAGAAGTCATGAAGCAACTGCAAAATTTAGGTAATGAGCTGGTCACACTTAAGAGACAGCAAACTCAAGGTTTTAGACCTTCGTATCAGCCTCAAGCTCAACCTAATAGGCAGCTATATCAGCCTCAAAGGCCACCCAATCTAGCTGCAAATATGAATCAAACAAGGCCTCCTACCAATAAACCATTCCAGCCCTATAATCCAAATGCCATATCTGCCTCTAAGGCATTAGTACCAGCACAAAACAACACTGCCCAGGAGTATGATTGGTGTTTTCCATGTAATGAGCCTCATAATCAATCCATGTGCTTCAATGGTGCTTTGACCCAAGCTTTAATGGTAAGAAGTGCTGGTGTGGAGGGTGAGAGTACTCGAAAGAAAACAGCCAACAACAAGAAACATTCCAACAAAGAACTCCGCCCCAAATGACACCACATTGGTAAATTGGCAGCAGAGGATTTTGTGGCATGAATCGTAGCGGTTTCTCAAGGTGTTGCTGCCAACACAAGGTCAAAAAGGAGAAATTTGGGTGAAGAACAGCCGTTAGCCCCAACTAATCCACAACCTTCCACAGCTCCACAAATGATTGGCAAGCAAAACCCAATTTCAAATGCACAAGGGCAATCAAGAACAGCCCCTAGGCCAACTCAAATGCCATTTATTGCTGCCCACATACAAGGAGCAAATGTGCGAGACCAAGGGACAAGCAGAGAAATCCTTCATCACCATTCAAGTATCATTGATCGGATGAAGAAGACAAACGTCAATATATCTATGTGGGAATCGCTATCCATCCCGTGCCAAAGAAATCTGCTGTAAGCTGCCATAAAGGATTGGCCAACTTCGAATCAGCAAGTCCAAATGCGGGAGAAGGTACTCACAAATGCTTCCCACCCTCAAGGAAATCATGGAGCACAACAAGGTAGAATGCTGAAGCCTCCCCCTTTCTATGTTTCGTTAATCATGGAAATCAGCTAGTGCATAATTGCATGATAGATTCGGGGCAAGTAGCTCGATTATGCCTAAACAGATAGCTGATCGCTTAGGGCTCCAAAGATGAAATAACATCTAAGGGAGTAGTGCAGCTGGATGGGACAGCAATAGCAATAGTTGGAGTGATTATAAATTTGAGTCTTACCTTGCATGCATGTCCAAATGTTGTTGTCTTACAAGATATATCAGTCATAGACCTTCCACCACTCTTTGCCCTCTGTTTGTCAAGAGATTTCACCGCCAAAATCGGGGGATATTTGTCCGCTGATTGGTCTCACATGCTATTCGAGCGAGATATGGGACTAAGGCCACAATTAGGTGAGAACCTACAGAGACTTCCACATTGAGCCCTATACTCCAAGTCGATTAATTCCAATTACTCAAAGATTTGATCAAGAAGATCACCCGGCACCGATGAAGCCGACACTAAGGTTGGAAGTATTCCATATTTGACTCTCTTGATGAATGGGCAAACAAGGTACATGCTTTTGATCCTTATCAAGAAGTAGAAGAATCTGAGCTAGGGGTCTATTGTATACACGAAGAAAGTAAACATATTCCTAGCATCACCAAGCCAAACCACAAGGATGACAATGAAGTATGGCAGCTGTTTTTCGATGGATCAAGGAGTAGACAAGGTGCAGGAGGTGGAGCCATGCTTGTTTCACCTCAAGGAATAAAGCATTATTCAGCTTTTAGATTTCAATTTGCATGCTCCAATAACACTGCTGAATATGAAGCCTTGGTGCAAGGGATGCATTGGGCAATAAAGAGAAAAATAAAGAACTTGCAAGTTTTTGGGGACAGTGAGCTGATTGTAAATCAGGTCAAGGGACAACATGCTGCCAAAAATGATCTACTCAGATGCTACAAGAACAGGGTGTGGGACCTCATGGAAGATTTTGAGGGCTTTGGCATCAAATCCATCCCTAGGAAAGAGAATCAAGCTGCTGACAGGCTTGCAGCAGTAGGGGCAGCCTTTGACATTATAGAAAACATTCAACAAGACCAGGTGATACAGCCAAACATCCACGTGATTGTGAGGCCTTGAGGCTTAGGATAATGATGTCGGTTGGCAAGTATTTGAGAATGATCAGCAAATCATCCACTTCTTGAAGAAGGCGAGTTCTCGGCCACGAATCAAGAGAAGTTGGAACAACAATACGGTGACCAGTGATACAACTGGAGAACTCGACAAGCTGCCCAAGGGACTTATCACCTTGGAGTCCATTTTTAACCCCAATGATTAGTTTAGAAAGGAGAAAGCAAACATTCAGGTTAAGAGAGAAGATTCGGTATCCATCTTGGTAGAAGAGAACAAGCCATTGCAAATTGGAAAGATGACAACTGAACAGGAAAGGTATGAGTTCATACAGCTATGTCAAGAATTCCCTGACATGTTTTCTTGGAGTTATGAAGATTTGAAAGGGTTCAATCCCAACTTAGCTCAGCATACCATTGAATTGGACCCAAATACTAAGCCTATCAGGAAGAAACAAAGACCAGTCAATCCACACATGGAGCCTCTCATGAGGAAAGAACTGGACAAGTTGATTGAGTCAAGAATCATATTCCCAATCAAGCATTCTAGTTGGGTTTCCAACTTAGTTCCAAAGTAAAGAAGAGTGGAGAGATCAGCCGTGTGTTGACTTGAGAGATTTGAATAGAGCCTCTCTCAAGGACCATTATCCACTCCCTTCCATGGAGCAAAACATCTGCAGGTCGTAGCTGGTTCGAGAAGGTTTTCACTACTTGATGGTTACTCAGGCTTCAATCAGATTATGGTAAAGGGGGAAGACCAGTTCAAGACAGCCTTCACAACCAAATGGGGCACATATGCTTACAAGAAGATGCCATTTGACTCGCCGAACACCGGAGCAACATTCCAGCGAGCTATGGATATGGCATTCAAAGGCTTGATCAACAAGATAGTGCTGATATACTTAGATGATATTACTGTCTTCTCAAAGAATGCTGCAGACCATCTCTTTCACCTCAGGCAAGTGTTTCAGAGGTGTAGAAAATTCGGTGTGTCTTTGAATCCTAAGAAGTGCATCTTTCTTGCACATGAAGGGAAGCTCCTTGGCCATATTGTCTCCAAGGAGGGATTAGCAATTGATCCAGAGAGGGTCGAAGCCATAAGGGCTCTACCATTGCCAAGCCACAAGAAGGCCCTTCAGAGTTTCCTGGGAAGGATAAACTTTGTTCGGAGGTTTGTCCCAAATTTTGCAGCCCTTGTCAAGCCCATCACTAAAATGTTAAGAAAAAGCATGGCTTTCAAATGGACGGCAGAAGGCAAGGAGAGTTTTGAAGCAATCAAAGAAGCCATCTCCCAAGTACCCACTCTCATCAACCCAGACTTTTCCAAGGATTTCATCCTCTATGCATTTGGAGGTGATGACACTATTTCTGCCATTCTGGTACAGCAGAACAAAGATAATGATGAGCAGTCGATTGCCTTCTTCAGCCAGAGCCTAAGTCACTGCGAAATGAGGTACTCTTTTATTGAAAAGCATGTCCTTGCAATAATCAGAAGCTTGAAGAAATTCAAGCATTTAGTCTCAAACAACAAGATACAGTTGCTAGTCTCGCATGCTGGGGTTAAGGATTTCCTCCTCAACAAGGATTTGAATGAAAAAAGGGCAAGTTGGATCACCCGTGTCATGGAGTATGACATTGAGATCAAGATCACCAAGTTGGTAAGAGGCAAAGGTTTGTGTGAGAAGCTCGCTTCCAAACAACCAGACAACCCAGAAGATGAAGAAGACACTATCCTACTATTACAAGATGATCAAAAACAGGAAAATGATGATGTGTCCACTCCTGTTGGACTCGAGAATATGATACATTTCCCTAGGACGGGCATGTACCCCTAAAAATGAGCAAAGCAAAAAGAAGATACTTCGGAGTTGCGCAGCAATTCCATATGCCATCATTGATGGAGTTTTGTTCAAGAAGGATGTCAATGGAGTGCTGCTGAGATGCATTAACACAGGTCGAGATCCAAGGGGTATTAAAAGAGTTTCATGATGGACCAGCTGGTGGCCATTTTGCACCAAGAGTGACAGCTCTGAAAATCATGAAGGCTGGTTATTATTGGCCTAAAATATTTAGTGATTGCTATGCATGGATCAAGAGGTGTAAGAATTGTGCATTCTTCACGGAAAAGAGAGACTCGCTGCCCTTCCATTGCATCCATTACGTGAGATCAGCCATTCATGCGGTGGGGTTTGGACTTCATTGGAGTCATCAATCCCATTCGAGCAAGGGCACAAATGGATTCTGATAGCCACATGACTACTTCACCAAATGGATGAAAAGAGCACTCAAAGAGGCGAATGAGTCTAGCATCTTGGACTTTTACGAAGGGATAACTACCAGATTTGGTGTACCTGCTACAATAGTCTCTGATAATGCATTGGCATTCATCGGATCTAAAGTGACTGAGTGGGCTGTCAAGAATGGGATTTACCTGAGCACTTCATCAAATTATTACCCTCAAGGTAATGGCCAGGCCGAGTCTACAAACAAAAACTTGCTGAGGATCATTAGGAGGACTCTTGATGAGAATCAGAAGGCTTGGCATACCAAACTGAAATCAGCCTTATGGGCTGATAGGATAACCCCCAAAAGATCCACGGGTAACTCTCCATTTAGGCTTGTCTACGGAAGAGAGGCAATCTTGCCCATGTCGCTTGAGTTGCCAACATTGGAACTCATGAAACAGCTGGAGTTGCTAGAGTTTGAGCCCATGGAGGTGAGGTATGCAGAGTTGATGGAGCTGCAAGAGATCAGAGATCAGGCATCCCAAGCAATGGAAAAGGATCAAGCTTTGATCAAAAAGACCTTTGATAGGAAGGCCAAAGATAGATCTTTTCAAGTAGGAGATCTAGTGCTGAAATGGGATGTGGACAGAGCAAAACCAGGAAGGCATTCAAAATTTGATGCCATTTGGAGTGGCCCATACATGGTCACAAAGTGCAAAAGCAACAATGCTTTCCAATTGGCCTCATTGGATGGTGAAGAACTGCAGATTCCAGTAAATGGAATCTATCTCAAGCGTTGCTTCTAGAGGGAGGTTCACTACACCTGTAGATATTAGATTAGATTTTCTTTCCTCCAAGTGCTTGTGCACATTGTTTTGTTGTAGGTTAGTTTTGTTTTCCCTAAGTGCCTTGGCACAACTTGCTGTCCATGGAGATGTTTAGCATGTCTTTGCTTTCATCAGGTCACTTTCCATCTTTCCCCTTGCACATTCTGAGTCAGTTTGGATTCTAACAAAATATTTGATGACTCCATGCCCAATGGATTGCTTCAGGCAACTGGTCTTTCCATCTAGCAGGCAGATGATCCCGCTGAGTCACCAAATTGTTATCCAAAATTCACCCCCCTTGGGTAAATTTTGATAACATGCATCAGAAGATTCAAATCCCAAGCAAATTGTTTGATTCAGAGCAAAATCAGGTTTCTAGGGTCCCTTCAGGTATTTTTCTAACTCCCCTGGCCAAAGAAACAGGGAGCAAGCTCTGAGGAAATGCAAAAAAAGTAGCAGAAAGGCAAATAGGTTGATCCAGGAAAGAGTGTGAAAATTGGCTAAGTCCTGCTCAAGGTAGCATTTGGGACAAGTGGGACAAATGGAAGCGGATCGGCCGAAAAGCCTCTAGGCGGCCCAAATTGCATTTGGGATAATCGGGCTAGAAGTACGCGGTGGGCGCGAAAAGCCGATAAGGCCGAAAAAAGAAAAAAATTTTGCTAAGTGTTGCTCGGGACATTTGGGACAAAAAGGCCCGAACCGGCCGGTTCGGCCGAAATAAGCACAGGCAGTCCAAAAGAATTTGGGACAAATGGGACGAAAGTACACAGGCGGGCGCGAAATGCCGGTTCAACCAAGAGAAAATCGACTAACTGCTGGGAAGGACAATTCGGGACAATCGGGCCAAAAAGCGCGGCGGCCGAACCGGCCGAAATCATCAAGTCATCCAAGCAAAGCAAAGTGGGACAAGCGGGCCAAAAATGCCCGAACCGGCCGAATCGGCGAAATGAGCACAAAGGGCCCAAAATCAAATGGGTAAATCCGGGACAAATGGAGGCGAGGTACGCGAAAAAAGCGGCAGGCCGAGAACCAATTAGAAGCCGCCACGTGTCTCGGGAAAAAGGGTCAAAAAGGTCAAAGGGCAAGTTTTAAAAGAGTCACCGAACCAATGAAATAGTGCCACGTGTCTAGTTAACGGCCCCACAAGAGAATTTCAAAATGAAATCCCATGAAAGACGGAGGAGAGAGAATTTCTTGTCCAATCAGCACGTGCCACGTGTCGTCAGTGTGGCAAAGCGGAAAGGATTTCAAAACACGTTTTCACTGTTTTGTGCCCTAGATCTTCAGATCGCCATAACTTTTGATCCAGAGCTCGGATTTGCACGTTCTTTACATCAACGGAAAGCTGGTGAAATTCTCTACACGATTCCAGGGTCAATCTTGCATTTTGGAGTAGTCTGGAGGGAGGAAAATTGAGAAACGGCTCTGACACGTATTCATGGCCGGAAATGACATTCCAGCGACCAGAGTTAATGCAGAATGGGTCGCATTCTCCTACAATCCGGTCAAAATGATAGGTTATGGGTTTGTAAGGTCCTCCATGCCATTTTAATACACCTGCAGTCAAGAAAGAATGGGCTCCCATGCCTTTGTACGTCTCCTGTCCCTGGGTTCGACCCTTGCATTTTAAAAGCCAGTTTTGGGCTCATTTCAAGAGGGGAACATTTTTCGGGCATAGCAGACTTCTTCTTTCACCTTCTTCAAGGGATTGATAAAGTATCAGACCTCTCCAAGGATTGTAACAGTTTTCTTTACCTCTCTGAGGGTGTAATGCGTATTTTGATATTAAATTGATAATGCAAGCTCTGTGAATGGGTTTCAATCCTCTGTTTGTATTATTTGCTTGATTTCAGATGCTAAATTATACATTATCAGTCTGTGTATGTTTTTATGTTGTGAACCTTGGTCTGTGTCTATTTGCATGACTAATATGTTTCACCACTCCTTTTGGTGCATCACCATCTTTAGTTAGTTTCAATTTTTTGCACTTCTCCCCTATCTCCTGCAAGTTAGAATAGGATTAGGATCTAAACCTCTCGTAGTTTTGCAAAATATAGATCTAAATCGAGGAGTTTGAGGAACCAGCCTCTAATCTGGAGATTCCTCTCTCGGTTTCCAAGTCCCACACTTGGAGAGAGGTTTCCATGTTGTGCAATTACACCTGGATAGTTAGAGTGATCAACCTAGAAATCGATCGGCGTCTGTGGGGTGCTGTAATTTTGCACTAACAGTGCTACTGTTCACCACTATGCTTATACATCAGGGAATTATGTAGGAAACACAACATGCATATCACAAAACTACACAATAGAAGATATACTAAAAAAATTTCACATTACTTCCTATAAGAATCGTAATGTTCTTAATTGTAGTCTCTGTCTTTGATCACTGCCACTCAATCTCGAATAGCATAGAAAACTGCCACTGCCACTGGAAGCTTTCCTTGACTAAGCCGTTTTGGGTGCAGAATGGGAATGGAACATTGGTATGTATTCCCCCCCACAATGTGAAATTCCACTCATATAGATACTGAGAAGCAAACTGCATCTAAGAACATACTCCTGAATGGATCTTGCTAGTTAGGTCTTGCTACACATGGTTACTAATGCTAATGAACGTATTCTACTAGCTGACCATCTTCCAACGAAGTATGGCAGTCAGAGTACCAAGTCATCGAGGATCACCGATACATCATCTCGCGCTCCAACACAACTTTCTTTCCAACATCCATCAAATACCAAACAAAACAGGAACACTGCAAACTGAAGAACACTGAGAAAATGGAAACCACACTGAAAATCATATACTCACAATTAACAAAACTGACCTATTTTCTCCATTTGTGGCTGTGTGAAATCTACACGATTCTGTGTATGTGGATTGAGCGCAAACCACATTTTTTTTCTTTTGCACAGGAATCGAACAGGATGGATATGCATGCGTCTCAGATCTGTATACATCTAAGCTGAATGCAAAAAAAAAGAACTCTAAACGCTGATCCAGATCGATGCAGTATTTTGGAGGTCGATATGCAGAATACCACCAAACATTCTGTCCAATCCAATTCGACACCTATCGATGCAGTCGAGTGAATTGAATTGTATAAATTTTCACGTCCACACAGACGGAAGAGTGCAGGAGGAGAGAAGATGTCAATATAGGCTGTCAAGGGGATGAGACACATTTACAGATCGACTGTATGCAATAGATCTGATGATTTGTAAACACAATGAGTTGTCACTTGTTCGCCAAGTTTTAGACAAACTTCAGGGAAATTTGTCTTGCTAATGATATCAACGCTTTGCCAATAGATCTACACACGAAACTGCACATTTGAGCAATAATACTAAAACAACAGATTTGATGGTTGATAGTATGGTGTAGGAGGATATACGGCTCTATAATTTGCAAATAAAATTTTGAGAAGTCATGAGAGCACACGAGTCCCGAAAACTTAAAAAACAACAGATTGAAAATAAATATTCCAACTTCATAAACTGAGGCGATAGCTAAAAAAATATGCCCCTGCAAACAATTCACTTTCCCATCACAGGCAGTGGAACAATACGGCTCTGATACCAGATGTAAGCCCACAACCAGATTATACAATGAATACACAGTTATAGAACTTCAATATATTATTTCACAGACTAATATTCTTCACTATCTTTCATCATCCGGGATATTACAAATATATAGGCAATGTTGTTCCTATAAACAAGGAGGTGGCTACAACCACTCCTCCATAAATAACTGTAAACTCACGTACACAACAAACTCCTAATATACATTATTGTTACATAACAATAATGTCACCAAATTACATTATAATAATACACAAACTATAATATAATGTGAAGCACTAAACATGATATTCCTAACAATAAAAACAATGATAATATGATAATAATGAATTAAAGAAGCACAAATATGATACTAATCTCATGAAGGATGATTTCAGTGATGTAAGCATGTTCCAAGGATTTCTAGGAGGTCTGTAACTATTGCAAGAATGATCATGCACAAGAGTCAGTTCATAAGTCACAAGAAAGATCCAATATTCACATGCATCTGATGATTATGGAAAGAAATAACTCAATTTTATAGGGTCAATGATGACTAGGATGGGTCACCACTAACCACAAGGAAATTTTCCCCAATGGGGTGGATTTTTGTGCTTTAGGTCGAGATTTTGTGTTTTTAAGGAGGGAAAAAGCACTTTAAAGCTTATGTGCGAGATTAGGTTGTTTAGGGATGAATCATGGGTAGTTAGAAGATAGGAATGGGTATAAAAAGCATATGGATTTATATTTAGGATAAAAGCATCCTAAATAGCAAGTTGATCAGGGAAAGTTAGGGATATGGATATTAATTAATTAATTAATTAATGTGAATTAATGATAATAGGATAATAAGTGGGAATTTTATTAAATATTGAAGGGGATGGATTTAATTAAAGGGGGACCTAGATAGGACCATAGAAAAATATGTGCACGTGGGAAGACAAGGGTAGAGATACTAAATTTAGGTGTCTACACCTCCACCTCTTCTTCTTGGCAGAGAACTACACATTATGGTGTGCTTCTATGGAATGATAATTTTCTCATGAGGGCCTTTCTCCCTTTCCACATGGGCCAATTCTTGCACCCACTCGATTCTTTTCATATTGAGGACTATATCAACATGTGTGACCATATTTTTGGTCACTTGATGTTATATGTCTCAGACCTCTCCATCGTCATGTGGCAAACCGTGATCCTCCCACACCACTTGACACATTTTTAGTCCTTTTTGGAGACCCTCACATATGGCCTCTATTGTTGTTTTTGATATAATTTTCTCCTCCTCTTCTTCATGTGATGAAAGTTCTACTGACATAGACTTTCTTGTTTCTATCCCTGATGATGAGGATTTTGTTTCTAGTTCGATGATGAGATTACTACTAGGGAATCCTCTCTTATTTCTCTCGCCTTATTCTAGAGTATGTTAACACCCCTATCTTCCCATCATACATCTATAATTATTATACCCATCCTCATTTAGTAATTACATCATCCTCCTTTCCACTTCTACTGTATGAGGTCCTTTCCACTCCTCTAACTTTAGTTGATGATTCCTATATGTTAAACATCGTTCTTCTATTTGTCGACCCTCTTCTTGGGATGAGTATTTACCAGACCTTCATCATCTCTTCATAGTGCCTACTTTTGATGCATTACATAGAGTCTCTCATCCTTATACAAATGTTTTAAAGGACTCATTCATCTCCTTTGTTAGGAGTACCCCTTCTTGGAATGTTATCACTTTAACTTTTTTGGAGATCACCATTGATACACCCTTGCTTATGGATCCTCTTTCTATTATGGGGGTTATTCCATTACCTTCAATTCACTTGGGAATCCTTTCAATGGATTTTCCTATTTCTCACTATGAAAATTATATGCTCATGGCATTACCTTTTATTTTTGCACACTCTTTTCTAGACTTATGTCACACTTGAATATACTGCATTCGAGTTCTTGAACTACTTCCTTCGGTTTCCTTTCTATATTTTCTTAGGGAAGGAACATATTTTGGTGTGGTTGGTTATTCTTTAGTCTATTGGACAAAGACCACATTATTGACACTCTTCTTGGAGACTTCCTAGAGTTATAGAGTTTAGATCCATCTATGGATTCTTTTGCATTCCTCTTGTATTCTAATTCTCCTCTCTTCTTATTATTCTAGAGAGATTTACCTTTTTGCATGGGTAGCTTATCGGATCCTCAGCTATCGAGACCCATTTGTGACATATTTCTAGATTTTATTTTATTTTTTCATCTCTTGTTGTGGATTTTTTTCCCATTGGTTTTTCCTCCATTGCTTGAGATCCTTGTTGTTCATGGGCGCCTTATCAAGATTTATTCATGGAACCCATTTCTCATTTCTGAATTTTCTCCTCGTCCTAAATTATAATGATAGGGGCATTGTTCTGTGTGATGAGACCCATTAATACTATTTTAATGGTCTCATATTTTATAGTCTATTATGTGTTGAATAGCCTTGCACTTTGTTACTTTGGTCATTTTGTAAAAAAATCCCACTGTACCTAAGTATTGGAACTTATATATTAAATATTACAATTACTACTAAGTTACTTTATTTCATGGGTTTTGAATATGCATTTAAATCTCTTGGATGCAATGAATGATTATTAAGTGCTTATCTAAATTATGTACTTATTTCAAGAAGTTGTTATGTACCTTTATAACATGTAACCAAATATAGTTATGTCATAAGCAAGATAGAATCTTCAGAATAACCGACTTGTAGTAACTCGAGAATAATCCACGTCAAGGAACCTACAACCAAGGGAAATACACACATTTACATAGCTGTGATTATGGAAAGGTGATTGATATGAATGCTTCATCTAAATTCACACCTACCAATGAAGGATTAGTTATGTCAATAAAAGTAGATCTCACATCTCTACATATACAACTTGAAACTAGTGATCCAATTTCACAACTAATTGTTTGAATAAGCAATTAGTTATGTTGATGTATTAGAAAAATTCTCTTTAGTTATTATTGCATGCACAAATTTCTTAGGAGTGATCTAGTACTCAATCAAAATGTAAATACTATTTGAAAGACTCTTTTTATGTCTCTACGAAATATAAAGGGTACGATAAGACTGCAGTAGATATAGATCCATAGGAAGAGAACGATGGTAATTTTAATCTTCATGATGATCAATAAAATATGATTTATATCATTCTACCATAGACACCATCTTTAAGGAAGGATAACACCCAAGAAAGGGCCCACTTGTGGTTGTTAACCCTTCTTCTCATTTGTTGTTTAAATTTCTTGCATGAATAGATTAGACTTGCAGTAGTTTAGTTCTCCACTTATGTTATGATTTCATTTGATTCGTATTTATCTTTAGCATTTATGTTTCATCCGCAATGTAGTTTATATTTCTAGTATTATGTTTCTATTGTTGTGAAAATAATATTTAAGTTTATATATTATAAACGCTTGTAACTATGCATACAACACCAATAGAGTTGAAAGTCTACGTCCCTAGGTCTAATGAATAAATGAAAATGGATTAGTGAATAGCACACTAATTGATAATAATTAATTTACACCACCATTTTTGGCATTTTTCTAGGGACACTGCCAAGTTATTAGGTTTTTGTTAGGTTTTTACATTCCTTAGAAGCAGTCTAGGTTTAGGAATGTATATTATAATAAACCTCCCAAATAATTACCATTGAATATCTAAGTAGTTGATGCATGCACCATCCAAGGGATACCCATGGTATATTTTTAGCTTATACGCAAGTAGAAAAAATCTCCTCATTTACCTCGAATATTCTCGAGGAAGGAATCTATGTAATTGGTTTAATATTTGAAGACAATCCTCCAAGTGACAGTTCCGTAGCTTCTCCTAAACAACTAGGGATAATGGAGGAAGTAGATCAAAATGCTCGAGAATGGGGAAACCAATTTTGAGTTCCCCATCAATAATGATGATGTAACTACTAGAATGAAGAATATTTCTCCATCAATCTTGTCAAATTTCTGTAGAGCCATGTCAAAAGCTCCAAACGCATTTCTCTTTGAGTTTGATGTTCTATACATAAGCTATGATTATACTACTACCGTAGATAAATTGAAATTATTTCTGTAACACTCAAAGATCTTGCTTTAAGTTGGTTCATAGGATTAGGAAGGAATTCTATTACTACATGGGCATAGATAAAGGAGAAATTCCTTAATAAGTATCAAGACTATTGCAAACCGAGTAGTATAGGAATTGATGAAATCTAAAAAATGCAACAAAAAGAGGATAAACTATTAGAAGATTATTTGGAATGGTTCTTGTTTTTTGTTTAGAAGTTAAAACACACCACTGATATACCACCTAATTCCCTTAAAATACTCTTTTTAAAGGGAATCAGTGATAAAGACATGGATGCTCTGGACTTGATAGGAGAGAGATATTTCCAAGGCTAGCTTTGAAGATATTTGTGATGCCTGTAAAAATTATTCAAGAGCTACCATGAAAAGAGTAAGAAATGCAAGATCAAGAGGTGGAGTATCTACCAAATCAATGGGGGACATCTCTAAGTCTAAGATTGTTAGCATGTTCAAAAATATGAAGCAAGAGATCATAAATGATATGGCTAATCAATTGGATGCTCTACATGCCAAAAAGAAGAAAGAAGATGTAGATGCAACACTCACAGAGTACTGTCATTCATGTAGAAGGAAGAAATCAGACTGTAGATGCAGAGAATTGGCCAAGATTTCTCAAGAAAGAGAGGCTTCACCTGATTTCAAAATATTGTAAATAGAAGATGCGCAAGTTTTCTATGCTTCTCAAAGAAAACCATGGCCAACCATGCAAGGAGGTATGACACAAGATCATATGCATTCATTTAAAATTAGTGTAATAATTCATAAATGTAATGCCCACCTTAGGATAACCCTCAAGGTTAGGCCCCATATCCTAACCAATACCAACAATGGTGAAAACCTCCCTATCAAGGACAACCACAACAACAATGGAAAAAAACTCCCCAATCATGGAAATAGCCATGGAGGGGACAACAGTGGAATAAACCACCTCCTAATTACCAACAAAATTATCAACAACCTTCCTACTAGTATTACCAAGATCGATGCCTAATCCTTAGTGAGGATCCCAACCAAAAGCTACACAACTACCCGCTCAACCAACGCCTAACCCTAATAATAAAGTTTCTCAACTAGCCTATTCCACTAAACAAGCTCAATATCCTACTTATTTTTTGATATCAATAATATCCATCTTCACTCAGGAAGAGCACTCCCTCCACCAACTAGACCAACCATCACTGAAATTGGATAGGAACCATAGTTGCTACGTGATGACCCGTAATAAGCACAAAAGACATTGTAGGATGATCCGCAAAAACTTGAGAAAAACTATGGCAAGTGTAAAACACAAGATAATGAGCCACCATTCCCGAAAGATTACAAGAAAAAGTATTGATCCTAGAAAATCTGATTCTGACTTTTTCAATCATCTTAAAGACATTTGTGTCAAGATACCATTAATACAAGCTATCAAGGACATGCCTATCTACAACAAGCTAGTTAAGGACCTCTGCATTAAGAAGCTAGGAAGGAAGAGGAAGGATCCATCTACTGTATAGGTCATTGGACAACTAGCAGATATTATTCTTGGGAACTTAGTTGTACCCAAGTATATTGATCCAGGAATCCCTCTAGTCAATGTCACAATCAATGGTATAGTAATAAAAAATACTTTGATTGACTTAGGAGCAGCAATAAATGTAATGAAAAAGAAAATAATGGATGATCTGAAATTAAAAGGGTTAAGACCAATAGCCACAGTCTTGCAACTTGCAAAAAGATCCATGGTAAATCCTGAAGGAGTTTTGGAGGATGTGGTAGTAGTGGTAGACTCCTGGGAGTACCCTGCTAACTTCATCATTCTACAACCAAAATAAAGCTTAGGAGGATATCCTATCATCCTAGGAATACCATGGTTAGAAACTTATGATGCATTCATTGGATGTAGATTTAGTAACATGATCATCTCCAATGGAAGTGGAACCAAAAATCTTGTTCTGTACCCACCTGAACAACCATTCAATGAAGAGGATCAAACCATCTGGGTAGAAGAACCAGAGGAAGATCAGAATTTAGTACATCAGCTCAAGATGTTGGAGAAGTCATGCATAATATAAGGATAAGAGGAGGATGTTGTTCTTTCAAATGTTATCCAAAAAAATTATGACAAGGGTAAAGAAAAGGATGCAAGTTGCGATGTGTAAGCTTCCTTGAAAGTTAAATCTTGTCTCGAGAAAAATACTAATAATGTTTTGTATCCTACATCAACTTCTTCCTCATGATTGTATCTTGAATTCTGTAAATAGCAACATATGCTCCATGACTGATCTTTCCAAGCAAGTGGATATCATTCTTGGTAAGCCACTCAATGTGAACAAGACATTAAGCATGCAACAAGAGAAGCTGTTAGTTTCTCTTCTCAAAAATAACAAGACAACATTTGCATGGGAATATGGAGATATGCATGGAATCCATCCTAAACTCTATACTCATAAGATTTACATCAAAGACAACTGTAAGCCAATAAGGCAGCCACAAAGAAGAATGAACCCAATAGTAAGGGACATAGTGAAGGAGGAATTAAAGAAATTTTTGGATGTTGGATTCATATATCCAATATCGACATGACTAATGAGTGTCACCTCTTGTTATTTTCCACAAAAAGAATGGAAAATGGAGGATTTGTGTGGATTACAAGGAGCTGAACTTAGTAAATAAAAAGGATCATTTCCGCTTCCTTTTATTAATCAGTACTCGAAACTCTTGCTCGTAAATATATTTTTGTTTCCTAGATGGTTATAGTGTCTATAATCAAATACAAATTACTCTAAAGGATTAGGACAAAACCACGTTCACATGCCCATGGGGGACATTTACTTACTCTGTTCTTCCATTTGGATTGTGCAACATGCCTGTAACATTTCAAATTTTAGTTCTAATTATTTTCTCATATCTTACTAATGACTGTATGGAGGTATACATGGATGATTTTACAGTCCATGGAAACACTTTTGATGAAGCGATGAAGAAATTAGATAAGGTCCTCAAGAGATGCAAAGAGAATAATCTATCCTTAAGCAATGAGAAATGCTACATGATGATGTTCGAGGGGATAGTATTGGGTCACTATTTTTATCTGCTAGAATCCAAGTGGACCCAACAAAATATCAGTGATAATGAATTTTACAACACCCAAAAATCATAAGGATGTAAGGAGCTTCTTAGGTCATGTTGGGTATTACTAATGATTCATCCAGGACTTTAGCAAAATTACAGCACCTCTATTTGGTTTATTAGGAAAGGATGTTGCATTCATATGGATAGAAAAATGTGAAGCTACATTCCAAGCATTAAAATAAATTCTTACCTTTGCACCTGTTCTGAGAGGACCAGACTGGAACTTTCCATTTCATATACATACAGATGCTTCTGATCATGCCTTTGGTGTTGTCATAGGACAAAAAGATGGGATACTTAACTATGAAATCTATTATGTGAGTAAGAACCTGTAGTATTATGAACTTAATTTTTGTAGCATATTATCTCTCGAAGAATGGAGAACAATAACGAAGAAGAAGTGGTGGATGATTCTTTCCTAGATGAACACTTATTTTGCATTTCCACTAAAACACCCCTGGTATGCTGATATAGCTAACTATTTGGTTTTAGGTAAGACACCTCCACACTATTTGTATTCTAAAAAGAAATATATTGAAGAGAAAATTTTGATTTTTTTAGATAAGATAAAAAAATTGGTTTTAAACGGGGACCAAAAAACCCCATACATAGAGGAACAAGTTTTCAAAGACAAAAACTTAAACAAGGCCATGAAGGTGGAGTCAAAATTACTTGACAACATGCCCCCACATAGATAGGCCAAACTACAAGAGTTTAAAATTTTAACAAAGTTTTTAGGACCCCAAAGGGGTAGAAACAAAAACAAACCAAACAGAAAAAGCGAAAAGGTACACAATTAGTTCATCATGGCCCTACTATGGGATCTAGTGCTCAGACCTCCATCCCTCCTACCATCCACCTTGATAATGACCCTTTTTGGTTGGTTGACAACCTCATTCTCTATCTGGGTCTCAACTTGCTCGTCCCTCTATTCCTTTCTTTGATTATAGTCAAGAACCATACCCAAGCTATCTCCAATGTTTGATTCCTCACTATCAAATGAGCTCAACATCAACTTCATATTGATTTTTCCTCCTCGTAGTAACTGATCCTGTAGAATATAATTTTTTGTTCTTACATAATGAAATCAACTTGGATACCCTTGATGGTTTTGTTTTGGGAATCAATATGCTGATGGCAATCTTTCAACTCTTGAATGAGGTTTTGTTGATGGTGAGAATGGTGTCATTGGTGGTCTTAGCCCTCATAAGTATGGCCTCCAAATTTGCAAGTTCCTAGGCCCTTTTTGTGGAATTATCATCATAATTCTTAATACCCTTTTTGATATTACACAAGGAATCAAAAATTCCATTATCCACATCAATCACTTTTTGTTTCTTAATTTTGTTAATGCGGGAGGCTAGGGTTTCCTGATCTGAATCATGATCATTAACAATGCAAGGGATGGCCATTTTACCTCTTTGAACCATGAAGAGGATGAGACCCTGGTGGAGGGGGATATCTTTATTTTCCTTCTTAAAATCCTTGATGGTCGAAAGTAGTGATCGATAAAGAAAATAAAAGAGGATGACAAACTGATCTCGACAGAAAAGATTGAGAATAGATAGATGATAGGTAAATGTTTTCAAAATTTCCCTTCAAGGGTCAAATACTTCATGATAACCATGAAAACATTGGCCCACCTATCTAGAAAGCAAGTGTGGGAAATCCCATCATCATAAGAAATGATGTTTTCCCCAGCCTCAAAGAAAATCACAATTTTGTGCTTCTTCCTAGTTTTGTCTTTAAAATTTTTGAGGCCCTCCATTTTTAACCTAGTAACTTCAGAAATTTCTTCTTCGAGACATCAATATGAACCCCATAAAAATCAAAACTACCATCCTTCCAGAAGTAAAAAATTCAACAGACAGGATAGGGTCATTACCTTTGAGCCTTCGAATGAATTTAGTAAAACCCCTTTATGTAGCACTTTCCACAAACCCGTGTCATTTTTGAGATGGAGAAAATTGGTGGGCTTCATTCTCACCCTATTACCCATGAAACTTGCAAAAAAAAACCTTTGTAGAGTCGAGAGATACATTATTCCAAGAAACAAGTGAAATTAAAAATTTGGTTTTCCAAAAAAGGAAAGTTCTTTCAAAATCCTGAGTGTGTAAACAAGGGTTGTCATCAAAACCCTTCTTCCTACATTACATCTTCATTAATGAGCTTATTCACCTGACTCAAGGATTACGTGTCCCAATCCATATCTCCAAATCCATCATGGTTGTACCTTTATCTGCCAATGCATCCATCGGTTTATTCCCACATGATAAGAGTGTTGAATGACCACTTGATCAAATGAAGCAAGGATGAAATATGCCTCCATAATCAAATTATTAATTTTCCAACCACACTTTCTAATATCCTTGAGATAATTAATGACACATGCCGAGTCACCCTCAATAATCATATTTTTTAATCCTATGTCATGACAAATCCTTACTCCCCACATCATGGCTCTGGACTTTCTACGTTGTTCTATTGATTTCCTATAGGCCCTGCATAAGTTCCAATGCAAATACCTTTATGGTCACTAACAAGACCCCCTCCACTGTCCAATTTATCAATCACATGAGCCAACCCCTCGAATTTTAGCTTGTAGCTACCATTCAGCGGGTTGATCCATTTGACATTGCATATTGGTTTTTCCTTAATGGTGAAGGATGGTTTAGCCTCTAAGTTCCTAAGCACATCCATCTCCCACTTCAAGCACACTCTGACCTATTTGTATTTAAGGATATTGTAATTATCCTTAAAATCCTATAACTCTTTATCGGAAACCTTACTCAAGCTAACCGATTTGTTCTTGAAAATCCTGTTATTACGTTCAATCCAAATTCCCCAAAAGATGTGAGGCAAGGCCATCTTCCACATTTTTAACCATGTCATTTTGAAAATTGAAGTTCCACTACTCAGAGTAAGAGAGCCACATCACCAGGGAGGACCCACTACACATTGAAGATACCCAGGATCACTACAAAAACTTGAAAAGAGAAAGGGCATTCCAGAAATAAGTGCTTGATAGTTTCTTCATTGTCCTTACACAACCCACATCTATTAATAATGATCATTCCCTTCCTTCTTAGATGGTCAATAGTAAGGATCTTACCTTTGATGAATTCCTAGAAAAATGATCTTAGGGATAAGATGTTTGTTCCAAACCTTCCTCCAAACAACATTTGAATCCATATGGTCAAAGTTTGTCAAATATCCAGATTTAACCTCATAATCCCTAGTATCAGTGAGTCTCCAAACAAGCTCATCCTTGACACTATCAGGAGGGATATGAAGATCCCTTAGTTTTCTATTTAACTCATGAAAAGGTTGGATATCCCCATGAAATAAAGGAGGGGGAAGGATAGGGGACCATCTGTATTCATCATCCCAATAATTACACACAAGATCTCCTTTCTCATCAGAGTAGAAATTCCAAAGTTCCCTCCAAGGATTTCTCAAATTTAGGGCAACATCCTCCACCCAAGGGTCCTCCCATAATTTGATTTTAGAGCCATCTCCAAGGTTCCATTTTCACCCTTTGATAAGAAATTTCCTAGTTTGACACAGGTTATTCTAGAAAATAGAACCTCTCGGAAGCACCAAATCACTGAAAAAATCCAACATTCCGCCAAAGGGCAGAAAATATTTTACTTTTAGAATAATCACCCAGATACCAGCTTCTTTATGAAGCCTCCACCCAACCTTAGCAATGAGGGCATGGTTCATAAAATGAATATTCTTAAGACCCAAACCACCCTTATCCTTGGGTTGGGTAACCTTGTCCCAAGAAACTAGAGGGAGTCTATTTTTATCCTTAGATCCAATCCATAAGAACCTTTTATGAATCCCTTCAATGGCCTTCTTGAATCTTCTTGGAAGAATAAAGATGGACATTATAAACACAGAGAATACCTTACAGAATACTCTGAAGAAGCTAAGCCTTCCCATCTTGAGAGAGAAGGATCCTTTCCAAGAGGCTAGCTTCTTATGAAATCTCTCTATGAGAAGATTCCACACTCCTTCATCAAGTTTACTCCCATAGAGAGGCATTCCCAAATAGGAATTAGGAAGGCTTTTGATATTACAATCCAGGATGGTAGCCAATCTGATTTGTTGTTCCTTTCCCACATTTATGAAGAAACAAGAGCTTTTCCTAAAGTTGATTTTCTACCCTATATCCCTCTCATACTTCTTAGTAATGCCTTTGATAGTCCTAGCTTCTTGAACAACAACTTAACCTACTGAGGACCGTATAAATCAACAAATCACTGCAAACATTGATTTTACGTACCATGGCCACCTTAATCCCCTCCATGTGACCTTCTCTTTGGGATTTAAGGCATAATCTACAAAAAATTAGCAACAATTATATATATGAAGGGGGATAAAGGATCTCCTTGTCTTAACCCCCTTTCAACTTTGAAAAAACCATTGGGTTTACCATTTATGATAACTGAAAAGCTCAAATCCTTAGTACAAGCCTGAATCATTTTAATGAAATGAGGATTATATCCCAACTTAGAGAGAAGAGAGTACAAAAAATCCCAAGAAATTCTATCATAGGATTTTTACATGTCCACTTTAGAATCATGGCTTCCCTTCTAGAAAGTTCCACAGAATGAATAGTTTCATGAATTGTAATAATACTATCTAGAATTTGTCTACCAGGCACAAAATCCCCTTGGTTGGGAGAAATGAAGCTACCAAGGGTCTCCCTAAGTTTAAAGTATAGAATTTTAGAGATGAGCTTGTACATGGTATTGCACAAACTAATTGGTCTAAAGTCCCCCAAATCCTTAGCACCATGTTTTTGGGTAAGAGGAAGTAAAAGTATCATTAATCTATTTACGTAAGTAGCTTTGATCATAAAATTATTGAACAACGAAACACGTCGAGTCTTAATAATATCCTAATGATTTGGAATAAAAAAGCCAGAAATCCATCTGAGATAGGACTTTTATCCCCTTCCATAGTGTCCAAAATAGCTTTGATCTCCTCTTCATCAAGGATAACAATGAGCTCCTGATTTTCATCAAGACTAATAGTTGGTTCAAAGAGGTTAAGGATTTCTTCCTTAGTAACTTCATCACTAAGAAGATCCTCAACAAAAAGGTTTTTAAAGAAGGCAACAATGGTAGTAGAAATATCACTATCATCATTGGTAATATCCCCATTACCTTTCTTGATCTCTTGAATACGCATTTTATTATCTTTAATAGTAGAAGAGATATGATTTTTTTGTGTTCCGATACCCCTCCTTAAGCCACATGATTCTCAATTGTTGCTTCTAGTAAACCTCTTCTCGATGCAGGATATTGTGGTAGTCTGAAAGAAGGGTCTTTTCTTTAGCTTTTCCTTAGGGCTCCACCCTCCATGTTCCATGTTTTCTTTAAGAATCTTGAGATCCTCTACTATTCTACTTTTTGAAGGAAAATTTTTCCAAAAATTTCCTTATTCCAATTTCAGATTAACTTTGATATTTTTGAGCTTGGTGGTCACCTTGAACATATTGTTACCTCTCACTTCAATGTTCCACCAGTCCTAAAGTCTCTGTTCCAAATCAAGGTGAGTAGTCCACATATTTTCAAACTTGAAGGGATGACCAACCATGTGAGATCTGACATCAGTTTTGAGGATTAATGGATTATGATCGACCCAATCCTAGGAAGGGTGGAGAGAGTGTAATGTTGTTGTTGAATCCACTTTGAGTATTGATAAAAAAACTAATCTAATCTTATTTGAATAATATTATCCCCCTCTCTCTTGTTTGAATAAGTGAATTTGAACCCATTGAGATTTAGATCAATTAAGGCATTCCAACCCATGAAATTGCCCAAGTCATCCATACTCTTCGTGAAGAGATTAATGCCCCCTTTCTTCTCATAAGGGATGAGGGGAATATTAAAGTCTCCACCAATAATCCAGTTTAAATCATTAAACATTCTTCTAAAAGTGGTCATTTTCTCCCATAGCTCTGTTCTTCCCACAGAGGTATTGGGAGCATAAACATTTGATAGGATAAACTGATTTCTAGATCCGACTTGAGTAAAAGATAGCTAAATGGTGTTGACTATTGATGAGAGGAAATCCTTTGAGTTTATCCTTTTTAGGCTCCAAAGAAAAGGTTGGAAGTGAAATCCAGAATCTTTCCAAAAAGAAGCCTAAAATCCTTCATCCTCATGTCATTGATATTAGTTTCTTGTAACATTAGCACATCAAGTTTCATTTTTATTTTAAATCCCTCAAAATCCTCTCGCTTCTTCGGGCTGATTTAGGCCCCTAATGTTCCAAGAGATCCAAATAATTTATGATAATAGGATTTATTACCCAACACTAATGGTTTTTGGTGACCTTCCATGATATATTTCTTTGTCACTTTATCCTTTTTTCCTTCTCTGAAGGCTATCCTGGGGATGCCTTGTTTTCTCCTACATCCACCTTAGATTTGGTTCTTGGTGTTGAAATATGGTTAAGGGATGGCCTAGAGTCTAGGATGAGAAAAATTGAGCTCACCATAAATGCACTCTCTTTGACCACATCATCCACCTTCTTACTTACATCTGAATCTTCTTTTTCCATTTCTTCATCAAGCTCCTATATTTGTTGTGCATCCTTCACTACAATAGAGATGTCCTCCAGATTTACATCTAACATTTGATGTGTATTTCTCACCAGTAGAGCTTCCTCTAGTCTCTAAGAAAAGAAACTTGCATCTAAAGAGTCTGGGACTATTGAACCCACTATACTATCCTCTTGACAATCCTCATAAAACATCGTATCCTCATTATTCCCAGGTTCTTGGGTCACCTCACTATTTCTGACCTTATCCTGCCCTTCCTCATCAGTTGTCTTGTCCTGTACTTCTGGAGAAAGTTCCTTGGGATTTTCTATCTATCACCATTCAGGATTGACCTTCGACGGTCCACTACCATTTAACTACATTGGTCCCTTCCCTTCAAATCCTCCTTGCTCTTAGTCTTCTTAAGCTGAATTTTAATAACAACCCCCTCTTTAGCTTTAGGACAAGATTTTATATTGTTTCCTACTTTAAAGTAGGAAAAACACATAAAATGATCAAAATCATAGTCAATATTTTGGGTATGACTACGCCATGCTACTTTGATCTCAATTCTTCTTAGTAAAGGTGTTTCAGAGTGAAATTTACAAAAAAATGGTAAAAGGAATCCTTGTTCTAGCAAAGATAACCAGATCAATTATGAAAAAGACACCAATGGCCTTACTTATCCCATAAAGGATATCCCAATCCTAATATTCCAATAGAAGGTGAAGTAACTAGACCCATACAGGATATTATTTAATGACAAGATATCAAAGGTTGAAACCTGACACCCACTTTTGAACCAAAACCATAGCATGACCCATGAACCAAGGCCCCCTACAAGAATCCTTAAGAAATCCTCCTCCAAAGATAGATGAATCACAAAAAAGGCATTAACATAAGCCACAACATCCATCACCCCCTTAGGCATCCATTTCCTATTTTCCCATTTCCTAAAGTCTTCAATATTGGGTTTCTACGAGAATCTTGGCCAGAATGGTATTACCCATAGAAGACCTGAACATGATTGGCTAGAGAATCTGGTATTTCCAAGAAAACACATTTTTCATTAAAAACTAGGGAGATATTGATGAAATGTACATGTTTGACTTGTTGACCGGCCAAATGCCTTGACCACATGATAGAGGGGCCCTTGACTGGCTCCACCTTATCCCTTTCCATAGTGAACTAAGCATCCTTCCTGCCCTCCTACAGATGCTCCCCATGATCCTCTGCATTAGGATCCCTCTCGGATTCCCACCCAAAACCAAATTCGAAAACTCCTACTCCTATTCCCACTCCTTCCATTGAGCTCTTACTTTTCTAGTAGGTGATTAGTTTGATATATAGAAAAATTTTAATTTCTCCTAGATAGTTAGTTTCCTATTCCACACAAGACATGATAATTTTATGAGAAGATTTATTGTTGATGAGGAAATTTATGATGTCCTCAAAGCCTTACATAGTGAGCCATGTGGAGGACACTTTTTGTAATAAAGAGAACAACACTAAAGGTATTAACAACGGGGTGTTATTGGCCTACATTGCACAAGGATGCAACATTGTATGCAATAATATGTGATAAGTACTAGAGAATGGGGAGGCCTACCAAATTAGATTAAATGCCATTGTAGCCTCATATATTATTACAACCATTTTATAAATGGGGATTAGACTTTATGGGACCCCTTGACCCAAAGTCTCAACAAAAGGACTACATCCTTGTATGCACATGATTACCTCACCAAATGGACGAAGTAAAGGCCTTACCAAATCAAAAGAGTTAAAGAGTTTCAAATTTCCTATATGACCATATCTTTACAAGATATGGTGTTCCAAGAGAGATCACAGATCAAGGTGCCCACTTTATTGCTGAAGTTATTGTTTATTTAGCTATAGAATATGAAATCTGGAACAAGAAGTCCACACCTTACTATCCATAATCCAATGGCCAAGCTGAAGTAACAAACAAGGAAATTGAGGCCATCCTGATAAATACTATTACACTACATAGAAAGGATTGGTCGAAAGAATTCTCAAGGTCGTTTGGGTATTCAATACCATATGGAAGACAACAACTGGATTCACACCTTTTCAGCTATTTTATGGTAAGGTTGTCCTCCCTATTGAGTTTGAGTAGAAGACATTAATAACTACATTGGAATTAGGTATATATTTTTCTGAAGCACAGAGGCAAAGGGTTCTTAAAGTAAATGAGTTGAATGAAATGAGGAGGCAAGTTGTCAATAATACAAAGGTGGTATAAAAACAAAGAAGCAAGTGGCATGATAAGTACATGAAAACAATGAAATTCCAAGAAAAGGATTGGGCACTTCTCTTTGAATATAAATACAAAAACCACATAGGAAAACTCAAAACAAGGTGGCTAGGTCCATATGAAATTGAGAAGATATCTTCCGGTGGAGCTATGAAACTCAAACTCACCACCATTAACCCCATAAGATTCAAACTACCAGTTAATGGCCATAGATTGAGATTGTATAGAAATCTAACTAATAGGAGCACCTTTATCCAATATTTTAAAGGAGGCCAAAGCAACATGGAAATGAGAACATCATAATTAAGGAAAAAAGTTGAATCGGCTGGTTCATCTTTTGATAATTCGAGAGGAATGAGATCTTTAGTGGCTTTGGTTAGTCTATCTTGATGGATACTCCATGGAGGAATAAAAGGTGATGTGATCAAACTTCATGGTGATCATTACCACCCACTAACATGTTTTATTTCATTAGTATTTCTATTTTGTAGGATTTGGAGTATTTGCAACAAGGAGTGCATAACCTCTGATAAAAGGAGGTAATGTAAAGACTAGAATGTCCACTTGTAGTAGCATGCAGCCAAAGCCCTATTTTTATTTCTTTGATAGAACCTGGTGATGAAGATTCAAGAACCCAACTGCATTAACACTCAATATGTGAAGATAATTATGAGAAAATTCTATATGACATCACCTACGGTAACACCACTTACAGCCATGAGCCTTAACATGCAACCTCATGCATGTATCCTCAAACATAGAATCTAAACATGACACATGTCAACATCATTTGGTGAATATTTCAAGTTAAGTGCACTCGATTCCCTTTGATTGAGTATCAATAGTGTAATTATATATAATTAATATACGTGCCATGTTGTTTATTAAACTTTAGTGTCAATAATATTTCACCACCTTTTTAGTCATGACCTATCCCCACATCATCCAATGACCATCACTTCACACGAGAAAGCCTCCACTCAAATTAATAATCATGCATGTGTACTTTGACTCAAGTTCAACAAAATTTTATAGAGCACTTGTACTATCATTCATTTGCATTCCTATTCTCAGTTCCAAAAGAAGAAAATATCCAATTTGCAGAGTTCGCAGTATTATAGAAATTTACAATGGGAGGGATTTAATTAGGAATGAACCAATTGATCATTCATAATTATGGAGTCATCTGCAAATCCTTTAGTATTTCCATGACAATGGTTGGATGGACTACATAAATAAGTTTCAAGGCTTTAATGAGTCGATAGTTGCAAAATTTGCAACTACATTTAGGGATGGCCATGCAATAGAGAAGGGATTGGAAGTTAAGGTTGATGACGAGACACTAACTACAATAATTGGTTTTCTGCGGAAGGTGAACTATATCCACCAAAGTTAACCACAAAGAAGCTCGAGTTGATTTTCTTCGATGAAGATGACAATTTCATGGCAGATAGACAAGGTACATTACATACTTCTCTAAAGCATTTCTAGGAAGATGTATCTAATTAAATCATCAAGTATTTTACATGTGAAGGTAGATATTCCCGACTTAACACTGTCCACTTTAAATTTTTAAATCATTTAAAGAAAGGTAGGCATGTAAATGTACCAAATTTATTACATGAAGGGTTAAATAAAATGAGTAGGGAATCCTAGAGAGGAAGGTCTGCACTTTCCCATCACTGTCTTGTTACTCTAATTGTAAAGCATACATTAGAAATAAAACATCCTACATTGAATTGGGGAGATTTTACATGAGCAGACCATATTGATGAATTGTTAGGGAAGGGTAAAAATAAGAAATAGATTAAGCTAGTTCTTCTATACCTCCATCAGAAAACCATGTGCTTATAGAAACCTCATTTCCTCATGAAGTATCCCTACCTTCTGAAACACCTATCAATGAGGACACACCACTTCTAGCAAAAATTCCCAAGCATATATCTCCTGAACAAGTTCTTGTTACAGAGGCATTGTTAAATATCTCAACCTCAGAATCCTCCTCTACCAAGGGCAAATGGAAATCTTCCTCCAAATCCTCTAAACCATGGAGAAGATCCCATAGACTTAAAACCAAAAATAAAAAACCTTCAAAGTCTGGGAAAGATACTCCAATAGCACTAGACAATGAGGAGGAAAAGATAGATGGGAATGATGATGAGACCATCCCAATGGAAGTGGAACAACCCAATGTAATAAAAAAGACATAAGAGGATGAACGAGACGCACAACCTACTTCACAGTGCTCTACTAAATCCATGGAGATTCAAACAGAGGTCGTTCATGTAGGAGAAACCCATATAATGCATGAAGGAAAAGTATTTCTTGATGAAACTGAAATTTTAACTAATATTCATGAAACCCTTGATAAAATAGAGATTGCTTGTGTGCTTCCTGAAGAATATTTGATAACTGAAGTTAGTAAAGAAGTAGAAACTAAAGGTGTAGATGATAAGCTACCACTTGATTTAGAGAATGTGATAGATGACCTCATTCAAGGCCTTGGCGTAGATTTTTCTCACGATTTTGTTTAGAAAATGCAAATTAATGATCCCACAATTAATCCTACATCCTCTTACCCTATGTCTCAAGTATCCAACCTACAACCATAGGTTATTATACAAGAATTCTTCAGAGATCCCCCTAGGCCAGCCTGTAATAATATGAAAACAGAGACCAACTCAGAGTATTTGGTGCAAAAATTTGAGAACTATTGTAACAAATTGCAGAGAAGATGGGAAAGAGAAAAGGAAGAGTTACTCTTCTAACACCAACAAGATTTTGAGGAAAAATATAGGTAGCTAAGGGAAAAATATAACGATATTACAAAGTTAAATAAGAAGCAGGAGGACACGCTACAGGTAACAAATGAAATCTTCAAGTGTCAGCCACCATCCAATGTATACTCTATCTTCTTAAAAGAATAAATGTTGCAGCTCAAGTATACTTGTATTAATAGTGATATTTCATTTGACATTAGTGGAGCAAGGTCATTTTTTAGAATATATCTCACAGTGCCTCATGAAATCCAACTACTTCTTTGTGAAATTTATATGTACAACTATGCTTTAGAATATGATAGAGATTGGATCCCTGTTTTATACATTGGTGATGTGCAAGTTCGGGCATTATGCTCTTATTTCAATAATGAAATCTATATGGAGAAATAGATGGTTGAATATAGGTAGTTATGCAAGGAGAAGCCATTGAAGATAATAGAAGAGGAAAACAATATAAAGGTCATGATTGAAGAATATGCCAAATTCATGGAAAAATAGGAAATCAAGTAGAGAGTCTACAAGATGCGATAATAATCTCACATTGAGGTTAGGAATAACATTATGTACAATGCAACTGAGATAGCACAGTCATTTCGACAGATATGGGAAGATATGTCACCATAGCTAAAGAGAAAGTAAATGCATTCTTATCCAAATATTATCCAAACTCTCCGAAACTCAACCCATATATTCATGTAGTGAAGGTATGTAGACCAACTTGGTTCCAATTGGGTGTTATCCACCTATTTTCCATTTTCCAATCCCTCATTGGTGCAGAGAGAGACCGAGATGAAGAAGTACAAGAAAGGATAATGGAATGATACAAGAAGAATATTGGTTACTTCTTTACTAAGCATGAAGGAACATCCATGTCAATGGATTTCAGTCATCTTTACAACATCATCAGGCAGCCCCTAAAATGAAAAAGGATAAATAGAACAAAGAAGACAAGGATAAGAAAAATCCTAAATGAGGTCATTCAAGAGATTAAGTCTGGGGGTGTGATGAGACCCATTAATACTATTTTAATGGTCTCATCTTTTATAGTCTGTTATGTGTTGAATACCCTTGCACTCTATTACTTTGGTCATTTTGTCAAAACATTCCCACTGAACCTAAGTATTGGCACTTATATATTAATTATTATAATTACTACTAAGTTACTTTATTTCATGGGTTTTTAATGTGCATTTTAATCTCTTGGATGCAATGAATGATTATTAAGTGCTTATCTGAATGATGTACTTATTGCAAGAAGTTTTTATGTACCATTACTAACATGCAACCAAAGATACTCTATCACAAGAAAGATAGAATCATCCGTAATAACTAGCATGCAAAAGCCGGGACTTATCTGCAACAAGGCACCTTCACCAAGGAAAATACACACATCTACACAACCATGATTATGGGAAAGGTGATCGAAAATAATGCTTCATCTAAATTCACACCTACTAATGAAGGAGTAGTTATGTCAATAAAATAGATCTCATGTCTTTGCATCTACAACTTGAAACTAGTTGATCCAATTTCAAAATTAATTTCTTGAATAAGCATTTAATCATGTTGATGTATTAGAAAATTTATCTTCAGTTATGATTTCATGCATAAACTTCTTGGGAGTGATCTAGAACTCAATCGAAATGTAATGACTCCTTGAAAGAGTATCTTCACGTCTCTCCGGAATATAAAGGGGATGATAAGACCGTAATAGATATAGATCCATATGAGGATAATCAATGGTAATTGTAATCTCCATGTTGATCAATAAAATCTAAGTTCTATCATTCTTCCATAGACACCAACTTTAGGGAAGGATAACACTCAAGGCAGGTCCAACTTGAGGTTGCTAACCCCTTTCCTTCTTGTTCGTTGTTTAAATTTCTTGCATGAATAGATTAGACTTGCAGTATTTTAATACTTTAATCTATTTCATATTTAGTTATAGCACTTACCTTTAATCTAAAACATAGTTTAACTTTCTAGCATTATTTTTCTATTGTTGTGACATCAATCTTTAATTTTATTCCTTATAAATACTTGTAACTATGTATACAACATGGAAAAATTTGAAAGTCTACGTCCTTAGGTCGATGAATAAATGAATGTGGATTAGTGAATAGTGTTTCACCTTTTTCTTAGATTGTTTCTTTGAATTGTTGATGAAATAGATAGGGTAAGCAGGCGCAGGAGGAATACCTATTCAAACCTTGGTTGATGGGTTGTTGCACGCATATGACTTACGAATCCATAGCTGACTATGAGATCTTCCTTTTGGCTAGGAGGAACTACCGTAATGAAAACAAGACCACTAGAAAGCATTAAACAATATGGGTAGTGAAGCTGCTAAGCGTAAGCTAGATCCGGGAAGTATGATACTTCCTAGATGGTTGTCGATCCACTATTTTAAACAAATTAATGTTGTAAAAAAAGTAAATCCTATTGTTATTTTAAAATGATTTAGGTATCTCACTTAAAACACAATAAGAAATATATCTAATCTAATAGTACGAGATAGAATAGAATCCACAAAGTTAAATGGTTGGTTCTAGGTTTTCGAGGTTTGATAAAGGTCTCGGGTAGGTCACGGGTGAGTGAGGGTGAGGTAAAGTGGAGTGGATAGGTCTCTATTTAAGGTGTGTGGGTAGAAACATAGATCAAGCGCGTCGATCAGGGGGTGACCGACCTCGATTAGGTATAACCAAGTCTTGATTCTTGTGAGATCTAGGAATGTCTGAGAATGGGGTTTTTGGTCCTCTCTGTGATTTCACAAATGATTTTGGTTAGTCGGGATGTGGTAATGGGTGACTAGAGTAGGATTTTTCAAGGTTTTGATGGGTCTATGGAGGTGAAAATTGTTGGAGATGGTCAATAAGGAGAAAGATAAACAAGGGATGATAAAATAATGATGAGATGAAATAACCAGGAAAGTATGATGTTATACTTACTTGGATTTAATTTTAAAAGTACGTGTGTGGAGGATGGAGGTGTTGATGATGGGTTTGAAGGCTACAAGTGATCACCGATTGAAATAAATCTTTTACATGGGCTGCATGCACACTCCTCTTTGCTTAGATAGATCGGAATGTTGCTAGGATGGTTGTGTAGGAGAAGATGTTCAATCTCCTTATTTGGATATGAGTTCTTGATGGAATTGATTCTCGAAGATGTGTTATCTTTTGAGATCTCAGTATTTCTCATCAACTTTCTCCCAATGTTTTCCAACCTTGAGAATAAGGTAGTTTAGGAATTAAAAAGGGGTAACCGATGGTAATCTGGCTTAACCGGTGATGGTTAGGGGTAACCAACGTCGGTCAAGGTGGGATTTCCTAGGTATACCAAAATTAGGGAGATCCTTCTGATTTCCTCAGATCTTGTGTGGTTATCCCATGGATTATACTAGGAGCTTCTTGTGAGCATGTGGGAATGTGGTTAGAGGGAATGTAGGCATTGATTTTTAGGGTTTGGGTAAGTCTTAATTAGTTATGGTAACTTGCTAAGAATAGGTCTTAAGTTGAGTTAACTTGATGAGGTGTCTAGGTGAATTGTTTGTGTGGATATTATATAAATAAGATATTTAAATAATAAATATAGTGAGGATAATGAGTTAATTTAATTAAATTAATACTAGTGAGGTGAAGGGGGCCATGACTAGGTGGATGTGTTGAAGGGTGCTTATTTATCAAGGGACCAAAGGGGAGTGTGACCTAATTTTAGTGTCTACATTTTGCCCCTTTTCGTTGTGTAGCTTGTATTGGTAAGTGATTCTAACAAAAATGAGATGTGGTTGCCCCATGTGCGGGTGAAGGTAATCCCCCTCAAACCATGATTTGACAAGGCGGTTGGCTGAAGCGATGAGTGGTTTAATAAAAGGTAAATGTGAGGAAAAGGTAAATGGGTGTAGGGGAAGAGGGTGAAAGGTCTACTCGGGTGATCTTAGGTAATGGGTCAGGGCCAAAGGTAGTAGCAGTCAAACGCATGCACATGTATAAACTGCAGCATGCTACCGGGTTGAAGAGCAGGAAAAATCTACATCGTCTAAGGTCGATAGATTTATCCTAACAAGGGTGAAGTGAATCTGGTATCCAAGCTATAGGATAAGGTCAGGAAACACAATGTAGGTTAGGTGAAAGAATGTTTAGGTATGTTTCGGTACACCAAAGGTAGGGTCAGGATAAACGGTCATGAAAATAGGCTAGGTAAGGTCATTAGGTCAACAACATAGGTAACAGTGCCACAAGGTATAACAAACACATGAGGTCAAAGGTCACTAGCGATGGTCCAGGTCCAAATATCGAGATCACGACATGGGTAAGGCCGAGGTAGGGGTAAAATAATAAAGCATCAACAATGCACATGAGGAGGTTGAAGAAGGTGGAGGGCTAGAAGTGAAGGTAAAGTGGTTCAAGTAGGTGTAAGGAGGGAAAAAGAAAAGGGAGGTAAGAAAAATGAGGTAAAAGAGAGGGTAATGAGTATGTAGGGTAACCGACATCGGTCGGTATGAACCAATGATGTTGTATGGGAACCGATGGTGGTAGTCTAGGGTAGAAGACTGAAAGTGGTCAAGGGTTAACCGACATCATTCAAGTCGGGTAGGGTATAAAAAGTGGAAAACCCATGTTTGAAAAGTCAGTTGTGCATTTGGAAAAGGAGAAAAGGAAAAGAAGATAAAAAGAGGAATATGACAAAAGAGTATAGCAGAGAGCTTGGTTGGTGAGCCACATAGGTGAGAGTGGGTGAGTGAGAGGTGGGGCCATGAGATCAGTTGGAACGATTCGTGTGGGTGAGGATTGGTTGTGCAGTTGAGGATGGCAGAGGCCGGAGAGGGGTCAAGTGGAGATGGAGGGAGATAGCCACCATACAGTGCGCAGAGTGCAAGCTTTACAAGGCTAGTTTAGCCACAAATGCAGAGGAAAGGTTACTGGTATGTAGGGCCGAGATGATAGTAGCAAAGGCATAGATTGCTACCCTTGAGCCTGAAGTTACAGCATGCATAGGAAGAGATTCCAGACCAGCTCGAGCTCTAGCTTTTGGTGCGGAGTTCAAGGATAGGGTCCCATTGTATAGTACCTATGCAGAGATAGCGAGACCCCATGACACCACCACGAGATAGTGCCCATGGTCAGGTTCAAAGATGCCCTAGGAGAGGCATGGTATTACCATGATCATTTGTTAGTTGTCATGATAAATGTGCCCTCTTATGCCGAGTACAGAGCACAGTAGGCCTCTAGTGAGAGGACTAGATCCTGCACTCATAGTGTGGAGAGTACAGGGGGCCGATGAGCCCAGGGATAGGGTCGTGGTGAGGTCACTAGTATGAAGAAGCCAGCCTATAGGTGAGGGGTCATGAGTAGAAGGTGAGGTAGGTGTCGGACCCTAGACAGGTGCAGCAGAGGGGTCAGGAGAGACACAGTGAATTTGGTGTGGACCATCCTGTGTGCTAAGTCATTTTTGTATGTATGATATATGAGACCAGCCTGCATGCCAAAGAGATATTGTATTTACTTTTGGACATGATACCGGCTTGAGAGCCAAAGAAATTTTTATTAGATATTGTCTGCGAGACAAAGATGATTTTTTATAGTATACCGCCTACATGCGACATTTTTGAGATGATAGCCATGATGAGACAGACATGTTTATTGAGATACACATTTATGTGATACGGGTGTACATTGTATTGATACACACATGTATATATGAGGAGATAGATGATATTTAGGTGATGTTGTTGTGATGTGTATGAGTTTTAATTTATTATGATATGGATGGAAAATAGAAGAGCTAGGCATGATAGAGTCAGGTCATAGGCATGGATCGAGTCAGGTGATAGGCATGGATCAAGTCAGGTGATAGGCATGGATCGAGTCAGGTCGGTTTAGGCATGGATCAAGTCAGGTCGGTTTAGGCATGGTTGAGTTAGGTTGGTTTAGGCATGGATCGAGTCAGGTTGGTTTAGGCATGGATTGAGTCAAGTTGGTTTAGGCATGGATCGAGTCAGGTTGGTTTAGGCATGGATCAATTCAGGTTGGTTTAGGCATGGATGTTCATTTCGGTATTTTGGTAACAAATGGCAATGTAAATACATGAGATAGTGTAAAATGTGAAAAAATTTGGCTATGTATGAAAATGTGAAATAATATAAGTGGTAAAAGGTATGTGGGATATGGTTTAAAGTTTTAGGTTTTTGAGATGAATAGGAAATTAGGTAAGGGTGAGGAAAATGGTTAGGGTAAAGAGTGGTCGAGCTAACCTTCTAAGGCCCCATGCCTTGGAAGTGCTACCTATAGAGTCCTAGTGAAAAGGGACCTCAGACCGATGTAGTTCTCCCATAAGCTAGGGAAGAAGATGAAAATGAGTTTGTAGGTTTGTGGTCATGTTGTGGGTTTGGGTTGAATAAGTGGGGGTATATGATAGTAAAAAAATTACAGATGAGAGCAACTATGGCAAAAGGGGAGGATGACCCCAAAAGGTAAGCATTGAGGACTAAGTCCTATATAAGAAGATCAAAAGGTAGTGAAGAAGAGAAAAGATAAGAGGGGGCAATAAAGCCACCCAATTGGCAAGGATCAAAACGTATGAAACACATCTATAGATAGGCCAATAAACGTAAGACCCTATAGATATTACATGATTGATAATTCTAAGAGTGACGAAGAGTCACATGATCACCAAATGTTGTAGGTTTAGCAAGTCCCTTGAGGTATGAAGTGAAAAGACAATAGGTAGAGAGGTACATGTAATTGGATCATAAAATGGGAAGTAGAATGCCTTGGGCAATAGAGCCAAGATCACAACAGGGAAGTCCATGATGAAAAAGCGTATTTTTTTTCTTTTTCTTTTTATTTTTTTTTGAATTTTAGATAGACTGATTGATGTGGGAAGTCTATACAGGAGGAATGTTTGTCTCCTTGAGGTCTTTACAAAGTTGATCGATGTGGGAAGCTTCTGAATTTTGATTTTTGAGAAACAATAGTCTTCTTTTTGGAAAAACTATGTAGAGAGTTGTGAGCTTTTTATAGCTGTCCTTCGAGGGCGTAGTCTACTTATAGTGACAATTGAGGGTGGAAGATGTCTTTTGAGGGATTCATCTGTTATATTGGAAGTTTGACTTAAGGAGTTGACCCACATTTCGGAAGATGTCCTTATGAGGGATTCATCTTTTTTTTTTTTTTTTGGCTTTTAAGTCATGGACGAGACTATTACGAAGAATTTGGATCTTGTTGAGAAGGCAAGGGTGAACGACCATGGGATCTCATCTAAAAGAAGATGAAAATTATCCATGAGAGTCATGTCATGCATGCCTGAGCCATGGTGCACATATGTAAGATAAGGCAAAAGGGTGACGAGTAATCACATGATCCTTATTTAATCGTTGGAAATGAGGTATCGAAAAGGTAAATGGCGCTCAAAGGATGAGCATGAACTAGATAAAATAGTGATGTAGGACTAGATATCAACAATATAATAGTCGAAGATGTAATGCGTTAAGGGGCTCAGGTTCGGGTTTACCCTCAAGCGAGGACAAACGATAGGCACTTGATCCATAGGTATGAGTTACAATGTATGGTCCAAGCCAATTAGGAGAAAATTTTCCTCATTTTCTTTTCTCTACTTTGGTTATGTGTTGATTTTCTTTCAAAACAAGGTCACCAACTTGGAAGGTTCATTCATGAACACATTTGTCATAAGCATGTTTGATACGTTGTTGATAAACTTGAAGGTGATCTAGAGCATTAAGACGACGTTCATCTAATAAATCCAGTTGTGCTAAGTGGTCCCGAACGAAAGGCATCATCGGTACCTATGTCATGGAGAGAAATATGAAGTGAGGGGATTTGGAATTCAAGAGGAATAGCCTCGGTACCATAGACTAGTGAAAAGGGTGTAGCCGCAATGACACTGCGAATACTAGTACGGTATGCCCATAGAGCAAAATGAATGTGCGTATGCCAATCCTTCCCAGTATCATCAACCACTTTCATAAGAATTTTGTTGAGGGTTTTGTTAGTGGATTCAGCTTGGCCATTGGTTTGTGAGTAATAAGGTGAGGAGAAACTAAGTTGAATGCCGAAGGCGTCGCAAAGTTTTTGTAGTGTTTTGTTTTTGAATTGTTTTCCATTATCAGTGATGAGGTGATGAGGGACACCAAAGCGACAAATGATGTGATGGTTAATGAACTCACATATTTTCTCAACTTTCTTGGAGATAAATGGTATGGCTTATACCCATTTTGTGTAGTATTCGGTAAGCGGTTATGATCCATTGATGGTGTTGGGAAGAATGAGGATTGATTTCTCCAACAAGATCCAAACCCCATTAAGAGAAGGGAAAAAGGTCACGAGTGACCTGTAAGGCATGATTGGCCGTTGTATGATGAAGGTTGGAATTTTGTTGACATTTCATGCAACGTTTGACATAGTTTTAACAATCATGATTAAGGGTTAACCAAGTAATAGCCTAGGCGAACAATACGCTTAACAATAGCAAGGCCACCAAAGTGACCTCCACATATGCCATTGTGAACCTCTTTAATGGTATAGGGGATTTCAAAGCTGGTGAGGCATCATAAGAGAATACCATCAAAGCCTCATTTATAGATAAGGCCACCCATGATGACATAACAAAAGGCCTTTTTGAGAAAGTCATGTTGTCCATTATGTGTGAGATCAGGGGGCAATATAGAAAGGGAAAGGTAGTCTACAAGCTTCTTATACTAAAGATCTTGTATGTTCAGTGAAGTAGTTTGGATGAGGTTAACACAACAAGATTTATAAGAAGGTCTCGGTATGTATTTTATGGTAACAAAGATGTCTGAATCATCAGGTGAAGCGGTATTTGAGAAGCGAGGTAGGCCATGGTATCCATAAATTTATTGGTGGATCATGAAATGGTTTGAATTTTATAGCGGTCAAAGGTAGTCAACATGATGTCGACGTAACATTTGTATTCTTGAGGTATTTCATTATGACATTGATAAACACCATTGACTTGGTTTACTACGTTGAGAATCACCTAATATATTAATCAACTTTATGTCTAAGGCATAGGCAGTCATGAGACCCAATACGAGCACTTTATATTCGGTGATATTGTTGGTGCATTCGAAGTCAAGTTTAAATGATAAGGGCATGGGTTCACCATCAAGAGGAATGAGGATAATGCCTACACCACCCCCACGCTGACATTTGGAACCATCAAAGAATAAGGTCATTTGGTAAGGGTCGTCATCCAAAGAGAGGTTAGCAATGGATTCATCAGGGAAATTAAAGTTTGAGGGTTGGTCCTGGCAATAGGTGCGTCAGCCAGTTGGTCGGCAATAGCTTGGCCCTTAATGGACTTTTGGTGAATGAATTCAAGGTCAAGATCAGCTAAAAGCATAAGCCATCATGTGGTACACTAATTTTGATAAGGTTTAGTGTACATGATGTGTAAAGGGTCGGTGTTGGTCACAACATAGGTTTTGTGGTTGAGTAGGTAATGACGGAGTTTGGTGGAAATGAAAAATAAGGCTAAGCAAAGTTTTTTAGGGTAAGTGTATCGGGTTTCATATTCCAAAAGGGTACGACTGATATAATAAACTACTTGCTCCCTATGTTGTTCATCATGATGAGTGAGCATGGCTCCTAAGGAATGATCGGTAGCTAATATGTATAGGTAAAAGGGTTGATCGTATTTAGGTGGAATGAGTATGGGTGGTTGGAGAAGGTATTGTTTTAGGGCCTCAAAAGCTTTGTGACAGTCAACATCCCATTTGAAAGAGACGTCCTTCCTAAGCAGATGATGAAATGGTTGACAACAATCAGAGAGTTGGGAAATAAATTGGCGAATGGACTGCAATTTACCTTGTAGGCTATGGAGTTGTTTAAGGTTTGGGCGGAGGCATTTCTAGAATGGCCTTGAATTTAGTGGTCAACTTCTATACCACGTAAGGAAATGATAAATCCCAAGAGCTTTCCTGAGAGAACCATGAAGACACACTTTTTAGGCTGAAGGCGGACGTAATATTTAATGAGGTGGTCAAAGATGGTTTTGAGGACAATGAGGTGCTCGGCGCGGTGTTTAGATTTATCCAAGAGATCATCCACGTAATCTTCCAATATGTGATGCATGATATCATGGAATATGTAAGTCATAACATGCTGATATGTAGCACTAGCATTTTTAAGGCCAAAAGGCATGACTCGATAGCAGAAGGTCCCCCAAGGGGTAATGAATGTGGTTTTGTGTTGATCTTCTAGGGTAAGAAAAATTTGGTTATAACCCGAGAAACCATCCATGAGTGAGAGCATCTCATGACCCGTAGTAAGGTCCAAAAGTTGATCAATACCGGGAAAGGGAAAGTCATCTTTCAGGTAGACAAGGTTGAGGTCCCAGAAGTTTGTAAAAATGCGGAGTCCCTCTATTACTTTAGTGACAGGTACAATGTTTGAAATCCAATGAGGATAATCAATGGGTAAGATGAAGGAAATGGAAAGAAGATGCTGAAGTTCTTCTTTGACAAGAAGGTCAATACTGAGGGTGCATTTTCTCGAGTTTTTGTTTGATAGGTTTGGCATCGGGAATGGTTACAATATTTTGGACCACTATGGTGGGGTCAATACCAGGCATGTCTACGTAAGACCAAGTGAAAGCATGGTTATGCTCTTAGAGAAAAGAAGTGATGGATTCTGTTCAAAGCAAAGCATCTAGAGATTATCTGATCTTTAGGATGTGCGGGTCATCCTGAGTATGAATGTTGATCTCAATAGTCGATTCATTCAACATGGTTTGCATCTCAGAGGGTAAAAACCGATGAATATATGAGTCTTTTGCACCAAGGTAGGTGAGTATGGAGTCATAATCCTAACATTGAATGATGTTAATGGTCGGTGTGTCATTTTCGATCATCTCGGGATACAGGAATGGAAGAGTGGACGAGGCCTCACCTTCACGTTGATAGGTCAAAGGCCCCAAGGAAATGGTGTTTATGAAAAAAAAAATTAGGAGGGATAGATTCAGGATCCATCAAATTCGTCGGTGAGGGTGGTGATGAAGGTGGAGAAGGGCTAGGGTCTGTAATGAGTTCAATGTGGGTCTGTTTGGTAGGAGGTTCAAGGAAGCCAATACCACTACGATCATTATGATTGTGGGTGGTACATGGAATAATGATATAGCGACCTTGCTCATAGAAGCCAAAGCCAAAACCCTTCCACTCACAACGGTGTAGGAAGGTGTGGGTGAAAGCAGTGATTGGTAAGTGATTGGAAGTCACAGAAAATGGGTGGGGTTGTGATGGTGGTTCGGGTGTGTAAGTGGTACTATCAAATCCCCATAGGTGAGACTAGTATGAAGATGAGGAGGACCATAAAGGATGTGTTCTCCAATACGGTGATCATAGAAAGGGTTTTCGTGAAGACTTCCATACTCATGTGGAGTAAGGAAGGTGTTGACACTATATAGGTGATATTCCCCGCAGTGAGGCATTAGAAAACACCTTCCAAGGGACCAAAGTGGTTGGTATGTGGGTAGCTGGTATGGACGATGTGTCAGATTTCTATGTGGAGGTGGTGTTAATAGATTAGGAAGCTAATGGGTTAGCCATGGAGGTTATAGCAGCGGTAGGCATAGAGGAGGTATGTGTGGTGAAAGAAGCGGCAAGATCTTGGTAGGTGGAGGTGTAGGTGAAGTTGTAGTGGGCTGCGGAGGTGGATGGCTTAAGCGGTATGAGTACATTGTTAGGTCGGTAAAGCATGTTACATGCTTTGAAAGGTGATGGGTCAACTGGGATGGTATAAGTGTCCTTCATATTCAAACTTTACACAACGATGCAAAGTGGAAGGAACGTAACCCATGAAGCAGATCCGGGTCTACCGAGCAACAAGTTATATTGGAATTCCCCCTCCAAAACATAAAACAATTATGAATCAGTGTGGGGGCCCACATGAATGTGAAGGATGACAATGCCTAGTATGGAGGTGATAGCGTCGTTGAATGAATACAACATGACCAGATGTTTGTGCATGTAATTATCAGGTATGCACATTTGAGAAAATGCATGGGATGAAATGATGTTAATGCTAGTGCCTCCATCAATCATCACACGACATACCCGTATGTCATCAATGTGGACAGAGATGAAGAGGGTTAGGTCCGGGTCCTCATTTTGGTATGGTGCAATCTCCTCCTCTAAGAAGCTAAGGGAGGCCACTTGGTGAACAAGGTGAGGTGAAGATGAAGGTGGTAATTTGGTGAGGGAAGCTACATGATGGGGTGTGATAATGGAGGCTACGGGTGTAGGGTCATTGGGTAAAACCTTGATAGATTGAAGAACCTCCATGAGGGCTTGACGATGGGATTTTGAGGTTTGGATGAGGTCATATAAGGACATTTTGAGTGGATATTGGTGTAATTTTTTGAGCATGGTGCAATGTGTGACACCATTAGAAATGGGGTATTTGGGGCCGTGAATAGTTATCTTAGGTATGGGTGTAAATGGTATGTTGGGTATAGGATTGGTTGGTGGGTCAACTGCCTTTTCTTTACCCTTCTGCGTGCACATGTAGTAACGTGTACCATGTTGATTTGAGGGAATTTTTCAAATGGAGAGGGTGTAGGGTAAGTGGTATAACGACATGAAGGGAAAAAACCTACAGGAGGAGAAAACCCTGTGAGGTCGGTTGGATGAAGCGATATTTGGGTGATGGCATGATAAGTTCTCGAATGTGAACCATGTTAATTTCAAATCTTGGGGTGGCTCTAGGAGTTGTGAGGATGGAGGTTGTTGTTTTTGAGTGGGTAGTGTGGGAATGGGTGTAGGTGAAGTAGGGTCCTTGTCCAGAAGGTCATCATCATCAAAGTTGATTTCCGGTGGACACAATTAGATAAGGATAGTTTTCAAGGCCTTACAGTTCTCCACATCGTGCCTTGCAACATGATGGTATGCGATTTTTGTATCATCAAACCCTTTTGGCTTGGGTTTGAGGGGGTCGTAAGGTTGAAGTGGCGGTAATGTAATAAAAATTGTCTCGAGGAGGATGGTTAAAATCTTGGCATAAGACCCTGCTAGTGGATTACAATGGGAAGTGAATGTAGGTTTGGGTGTGGATGTGGTTGGTTGTCCTGGGAATTAGTTTTGGAAGAGTAAGAAAAGGTCAAGCTATGGTTTTATGCTCCAAAGTGTGGTTTGAGGTATCTCATCGGGTTCATTAGGGTAGGGTATAGTAGATGAACAGGTTAGAGGGTGTGGTTTTGTTTTGACTACTTTGTTGTGGGGTAGTGGGGTTTTGTTTTTGGGGTGCACCTTCTTGGGTAAAGGTGATGTGGGCATATGAGGTCTAGAAGGAAAAGCAGATGGAGGAAGAGGGCGAGTTACCCATGGGGATAACGAGGGTGCTATGAAGGTAGATGATGTGGGTCGTGCTTGGGGTGTGAGGGATAATGACTGAAGTGTAGGAGGTAGTGAAGCAATGGCTGAAGGTATCGGAGGTATTGGTGGTAAAGAGACCTGAAAGGTGAGGATATGAGTCATTTTGTGTGCACAGGTAGGTTAGAGATTTGTGAGGCAAGAATGGGTAGTTGTGTTATTGGTTTATGGATGGATGAAGGGTACTTGACCCTGTTGGGCAATTGAGGTCTTAAAGAAGATGGGACAAGTGCAGGTGTGATTAGTGTGGTAGGGGTATGAGGTCGATGAGTTTTTTTCTTTAGTTTGGGTTTTGGAGTAGGTGTGGTTTTAACGTTGGAGGAAGTAGCTAAATCCGGTTTAATAGGTGGATGAGTAAGACTAGTGGTTGGGGTGACCCCTAAACTAGTAATAGGTTTAGTGGAGGTAAATATTATGGGTACGGGTTTGGGTTTAGACATAGGTCGGGTTATGGGTAAGGGTGTGGTGTGAGTTTTAATAGATATCAGGGAAGGGATTACGACAATAGTGGTTGTATGTGGTTTGATGGGTGGAAATGTTCTTGGGTAGATAGTGGAGGTGTCATTGAGGGATCTCTGAATCTGTGTTGAGACAGGGAGTAAGAGGCACCCCCATAACAAAGCTCTATCCACATACTCTAAGTGATAAGCCAAACGTGAGAATGGCATGTCAGTGGGTGAAATTGGTGAGGATCTAATGGGAATTCTGTAAAATGCATCTTAGAGATGGGGAATTGGCCAGCTTCAACTTCTGTGGGTAAGAGAGTTGAAACTAGGTCTATTGGATGTTGGGTAGCTAATGGAGAATGATCACCAAGAGGAAAAGGTATCTCCACCAGGTCTATGATGTGTGGAAGGGATAATGGGAGTTCCTTAATAAGTGAAGGAACGGATAGGTGCTCCTCTGTGGGTGGAGGAGGTAATGGGTGCTCCTCTACGGGTGGAGGAGGTATGGTAGGTAAAGGTTCACTAAGTGGAGAAGCTAGGGGTGAGATGGTCTCAATGTCCGCAGAAGACTCCTCTGTAGGTGATGCAGGAGATAAAGGGTGTTCTTCTATCGGTGAAGGAACAATGATGGTTGGTTCTAGATGTGGAAGGAGGATTTTGGGCTAGGATTACCTCTATGGAAGGGATGTGAGGTAATTGAGATGCAACAAGTACCTCGTTAAAGATTGCATGAACCTCACGAGTATGGGTATCGTGAGTGGATGTCTCACCTGTTTGATTGGATGAAGGGGTATGATTGGGAAATAGTTTTTTAAAGATTTGTAGATTTTGATTAGGGGTGGCATTGGGATTATCCACAGTCAACTTACCTTTCTCAAGAATTTCCTAGATAATATTCTTAAAAGTTATGTAGTTACCATCACTATGTCCTTTCACTTGGTGATAGTTGCAGAAATATTGTTCCTTATACCACGCGGGCATGGGGCAAGAAGGGTCACATTGTATAGATCTTCCCCGCAGGTAGATATAGTTGCGAGAAGATTGTAGAAATCAAAGAAGCTCAAATCCCTGACATTCATCACCTTGGCACATAGAAATGGCACATGACATGGAGTGTCGACAGAGAAAAGGATGCACCCTTAGCACACAGAAATGGTGCACGACACGGAGTGTCGATAGAGAAAAGGATTGCCCTGGCGCGCGAAATGGCGCACGACACGGAGTGTCAACAAGGCAAAGGATGCGGCCTTGGCGCACATAAATGGTGCATGACATGGAGTGTCGATAGAGAAAAGGATGTGCCCTTGGCACACAGAAATGGTGCATGACACGGAGTGTCGACAGAGAAAAGGATGCACCCTTGGCGCACATAAATGGCACACGACACGGAGTGTCGACAAGGCAAAGGATGCGCCCTTGGCGCATGAAATGGCACACGACACGGAGTGTCGAAAGAGAAAAGGATATGCCCTTAGTGCACGAAATGGTGCATGACATGGAGTGTTGACAAAGAAAAGGATGCACCCTTGGCGCACAGAAATGGTGCACCTCGTGAGGTGCAACATTTTGAGCGCCGACAGAAGCAGACCCACAGCACGATATATTCGAGATGGCCATAACTTTTGACCTGGGAGCTCATATTCATGCAAGGTTGGACTTTTCAGAAAGCTTACAAGGTCCTCTATCCAACTACGACTAGATATCTTTAATTGGGTGAGAAAAAATTCTTAAAAATTCAAAATACAGTTCGCCACTTTTGGGTTCGCTGGGGTTCTCACCTACCATCATTATGAGATGAGTTAAGTGCATTCGGAGGTGGTTGGGGTAGTTTTGGAATTCCTTTCTATTTTCTCTCTCATTCTTCCTATAAATTGTAAGGAGGGGCTTCTTTCTAAAGGTTGGACATTCTTGTTTTGCCCCTCCCTTCTTCTCTTTAGCAGGTAAACTTGTAGAGTAAAAACCTCCCATTTGAAACTGTAATGCAACTTTGCCTCTTGGCATTTTGCAGTGTCTTGTATCAATCTTTGGAGAAAATTAATGCATGTATGTGGATGATTCTCAACCCTCTCTGTGTTCATTTGCATCCTCCTGATCTTTCACTGTGAATCTGGTTATCTGTGTATGATCTTGCATTGTGTTTTTTATGGTTTGTGTTTATTAGCAAGACAAGTGTTCTTCATTCCTCGGTGCATCACCTTTGTAGTTTAGGTTTTATTTTATGCATCTTCTTACCCTGTCTCCTTGGAAAGTTAGTTTAGGTTTTGAGTAAACCCTGTGTATTTTACGTGTGCATCTGAACAGAGGAATAGGAACCGGCCTTCATCCGGAGAGCTTTTCCAATTTCGCAAGGTCCCACACTTAGGAAAAGCTCCATGTTATGCAATCGCTCTGAGAGTCTCAACCCATCGTGTTACAGACACTCAGGGGTGCTGTGGTTTGACACCAATAGTTTTGGCATGCCCGGTGGGACCAAGAGGTCATTCCACAGATTTGAAGGAACTTTCAAGAAATTCAGACTTAAAAAATTGCAGGTTTTACAATTTCATATTTTCACCTTCTGGGTTGAACTTTGAAACAATTTTCAAGGACTTAACTTACTCGAAACAAGTCAAAATTTCACCAGTTGATAGATCGGGGGATAATCTACAAAAGGGTATTCTTAGATTTTTGAGATTTTGACTTTCAAAATTTCATGGTTTTTTGATTTTTGGATTTGTGTTTTTAAGTCGGCATTTTGGATTATTGGGGACTGTCATTCCAAATCAAATTCCAAACTCTAAAACCTCAAAAATACAGGTCTTTTAAAATTATATTTTTTAAATATTGTCAGGTTTGGTGTGTAACTTGGCAGAAGTCTACCTTATGAGGCTCATTTTTCTAACACATCCGACTGACTCTTAAGGGATAGAATTCAGCAGTGTAGAAAGCACAAGTTGCCTGGCACATGAGAAGAATTCGAACCAGGTCTAATACTCAAGAATAGGGGCTATTTTTCCACTTGCAACTATCACCAGGAAGAGGAAGAAGACCACAAAGATCACCATCTCCACCTAACAGGACTTTGTCTACACCTCCACCTGGTAGGCCTTTTCTCGCATCGACTAGGGTTCTTAGGCCAATCATAATGGTACATCTACCATTGAATCCCTTTGTCAATTTCACGGGTAGTAGTCCACTTTCCCTAAATGCTCAGAATCAAATTCCAGTTGCAGCACTAAAGAATATACCCTATTTCACAGGAGAAAATCATACTACTCCTATTGATCACATCCAGGATATTGCTAATGCATGTGCAATTCACGAAATAAATGAAATGGATGTTGCAGTCAAGTTGTTGGCTTCATCTTTCAAAGGTAAGGCCTTACAATGGTTTAGGAGCCTAGCAGCAGGGTCTATTATGAATTGGAACCAACTTTGTTCAGCTCTTTGCAACCAATTCGGGGAGAGGGCAGACAATTTGTCTTTATTGGAACAATTGACAACAATCAAAAGGGCTCCTAATGAACAAATGACAGATTTCAACTTCAGATTCCAACGGACATGGGACAGATACCAATAGCCATTAGACCAACCTCCGAAGTAGCATTCCTTTATTTCTTAAAGGCTATAAATTCAGACATAGTCATGATTATCCAATTAATGGGAGGAACAACACTGCCAGGGGCCTATGACACAGCTATCAGAGCAGAGAACTGTTTGATCCAAGTTGGCAAGCTTGCACCAAGGCCACCAATGCCTCTCTATCCGGATATGGTAAATCCTACAACTAGTCAAGCACCAGAGTTGAATCCCATTCCAACTCCTAGAAATAAAAGCAATAATGGGGCATCGACTTCTTCAGATACTTCAAAGGAATTGCAGGAGGTTATGAAACAGCTACAGAACCTTGGAAATGAGCTTGTGACTATCAAAAGACAACAAGCTCAAAGTGTTAGACCGTATCAGCCTCAAGAACAGTACCAAGCTAGGCCCCCATACCAACAAAATAGACCACCACCTTAGGCTGCAAATCAAAACCAAAACCAAGGACAACCTCAAGCTGCCAGGCCGTTTCAACCGTATGATCCAAATGCAACGACATCCTCAAGAGCTTTGGTCCCGACACAAAATAACATGGCACAGGAGTATGACTGGTGTTACCCTTGCAATCTACCTCATAATCAGTTAGTATGTTTCAATGGTGCACTAAATAAGGCCTTGATGGTGCAAACCATTGGTGTTCCTCAAGAACCAAGCTTGGAGGAGAATCAACAGCAAGAAATGCAACAAGAAGGACCTCCAACAGAAACCACATTGGCCAATTGGCAAATGGAAGACTTCTGTGGAGTTAACCAACAACCTTTTCAAGGCGTGGCTGCCAACACACGGTCAAAGAAGAGAAATATAGGAGAGGGACAACCGTGTAATCCAGTTGTTTCTCAGCCCACTCCTACACAACAAGGGGTCAGTAGACCAAACGCAGCTCCAAATGTGCAAAATCAACCTAAGGTACCTGTTGTAGCAACACATGCACCTGTTCAAGCTCCAGAAAAGGTTGTGCCAAGTAAGGGACAACAAAAGGACAATTCATCCCCTTTCAACATCATCGATCAAATGAAGAAGACACATGTGAACATTTCCATGTGGGAATCACTTGCGATCCCAGGGCAACGAGATTTATTGCAAGCTGCAATGGCTAATTGGTCTGCCACAAATGTATCAAACCAGGGACATGAGAAAGTTCTCACTAATGCAGTGCAACAGGATGGGTGCCAGACAAGCAAGAATTTGAAGCCTCCACCATTCTATGTGTCATTGGTTGTTGGAAACCACTTGGTACACAACTGCATGATAGATTCAGGAGCAAGTAGTTCAGTGATGCCAAAGCAAATAGCAGATCAACTGGGTTTGAAATATGAGCCAGTGCTGAAAGGAGTAGTACAACTAGATGGAATGGCAGTAGGAACTGTTGGAGTCATCAAGGGGTTAAGCCTAACACTACATTCTTGTCCTAATGTTACAGTTCTACAAGATGTGTCTGTGATTGACCTTCCGCCACTCTTTGCGTTGTGTCTATCAAGAGACTTCACTACAAAAATTGGTGGATATTTATCTGCAGATTGGTCACACATGATTTTTAGGACAAGGTATGGAGCCAAAGCAACAATCAGGTCAAAACCAATTGCCAATTTCCATATTGAGCCTCATGTACCAAATCCTATCAATGCAAATTTCTCGGCTTTTGATCAGGAGGAGTGTTCAAGTGGTCTAGAAACAGGTACTAAGGTCGAGGGAATTCCTTATTTAACTTTGGATGAATGGGCAAACAAGAGTCATGAATTTGACCCATACAAGGAAATTGAAGAATCTGAATTGGGCGTGTATTGTATACATGAAGAAAATTCACCCATTCCCGACATCATTCAGCCTGAACAAAAGGATGAAAACAAATTTTGGAAATTATTTTTCGATGGTTCGAGAAGCAGACAAGGTGCTGGAGGTGGTGCAATGTTGATTTCACCACAAGACATCAAATATTTTTCAGCTTTTCGTTTCTAGTTTTCCTATTCAAACAACACGGCTGAATACGAAGCATTGATTCATGGAATTCATTGGGCCAGGAAAAGGGGCATAAAGAACTTGCAGGTGTTTGGAGATAGCAAGCTAATTGTCAACCAAGTTAGGGGACAACATGCTACAAAGAACGACTTGCTGAAGAGCTACAAGAATAGGGTATGGGACCTCATTGAGGATTTCAAAGCTTTCAACATTGTGTCCATACCTGGAAGAAAAATGAAGTCATGCAGATAGGCTCGCAGCATTTGGAGCAACATTTGATGTGGTTGACAACATCAGAAGGGGAAAAACACAGCCACATATCCATGTGATTGTGAGGCTAGCAGTTCCAGATAATAACACAAGTTGGCAGGTGTTTGAGAACGATCAACAGATCGTCAATTTCTTACAAGAAGAGGCTGAATTCTCAGCTAGGAATCAGATGATTAGAGCAGCAGTATGGGGATCAAGTAGTGCAGCTACGAGACAAACAAGCTTCCTAAGGGTTTAGTAACATTAGAGTCTATCTTCAACCCTAACGACCAGTTCCGTAAGGAAAAGGCTAACATATAGGTCAAGAGAGAAGATTCAGAGCCAATTCGGTTGGGAAGGAAAAACACTTCAAATTGGTAAAGTGGCCACTGAGCAGGAGAAATCAGATTTCATACAACTTTGCCAAGAATTTCCAGATGTCTTCGCTTGGAGCTATGAAGACTTAAGAGGATTCGATCCAAATTTGGCACAACATACCATAGAATTGGATCCAGATGCTAAGCCCATCAGGCAGAAGCAGAGACCAGTCAACCCTCACATTGAACCTCTAATGAAGAAAGAGCTAAATAAGCTAATAGAGGCAAGCATTATTTTTCCGATCAAGCACTCAAGCTGGGTCACAAACTTGGTTCCGGTCAGGAAGAAGAGTGGAGAAATCAGGTTGTGTGTGGATTTCCGAGACCTAAATAGGGCATCTCTCAAAGACCATTACCCACTTCCTTCAATGGAACAAATATTGCAAGTAGTATCCAGTTCAGAGAGATTCTCTCTCCTAGATGGCTACTCAGGGTACAATCAGGTGATGGTGAAAGAAGATGACCAATTCAAGACGGCTTTCACCACCAAATGGGGGACCTATGCCTACAAGAAAATGCCATTTGGGCTATCAAATGCTAGAGCCACCTTCCAAAGGGCAATGGATATGGAATTTAAGGGGTTGATCAATAAAATAGTTTGATATATCTTGATGACATCACTGTATTCTCAAAAAATGCAGCGGATCACCTTTTTCATTTGAGGCAAGTATTTCAGAGATGTAGAAGATTTGGGGTATCATTGAATCCCAAAAAATGCATATTCTTGGCTCACGAGGGAAAACTTCTAGGCCATATTGTTTCAAAGGAAGGGTTGACGATTGACCCAGAAAGAGTTGAAGCAATTCGAGCATTGCCATTGCCAAGTCACAAGAAGGCTCTTCAAAGCTTCTTGGGAAGGATCAATTTTGTCCACAGATTTGTTCCAAATTTTGCTGCTCTTGTGAAGCCAATAATGCTGATGTTAAAGAAGAGTATGGAATTTAAGTGGACATCTGAAGGCAAGGCAAGTTTTGAGGCAATAAAAGAGGCTATATCTCAAGCTCCGACTCTCGTCAATCCAGACTTCTCCAAGGACTTCATGCTATATGCCTTTGGTGGTGGGGACACGATTTCTACAATCCTGGTACAACAAAACAAAGGAGGATTAGAACAACCAGTTGCTTTCTTCAGTCAAGGCTTGGAGGAATACGAAACTAGGTACTCTTTCATTGAAAAGCATGTCCTTGCAGTAATTAGGAGCTTAAAGAAATTCAAGCACCTAGTCTCAAACAACAAAATCCAATTATTGGTCTCTCATGCGGGAGTCAGGGACTTCCTTCTAAACAAGGATCTAAATGAGAAACGTGCAGGATGGATAACTTGTGTCATGGAATATGACATTGAGATCAAGGTCACCAAACTAGTATGTGGGAAGGGACTATGTGAGTAGCTAGCCTTGAGTCAACAAGTTGAAGCAGGTGATGAAAAGAGACCGCTTGGTACTACTACAGGATGATCAAGAACAAGAAAATGATGATGTGCCTACTCCTTGTTGGACTCGTAATATGATACGCTTCCTACAGAGACATGTGCCTATGCCCCCGTAAATGAGAAAAGCAAAGAGGAGATACTTCAGATTACAAGCCATTCCATATGTGCTTGTTGATGGTATTTTGTTTAAGAAAGACATCAATGGAGTTCTATTGAGGTGCATTGGGACAAATCAAATTAAAAGGGTGTTACGAGATTTTCACGATAGAGATTCTGGAGGACATTTCGCCCCACGAGTAACAACTCTCAAGATAATGAAGGCAGGGTATTATTGGCCGACAGTCTTCAGTGACTGCTATACATGGATAAGAAAGTGCAAGAAATGTGCACTCTTCACAGGCAAAGAAAGACTAGCAGCACTTCCATTGCACCCAATTCTGGTTGACCAACCATTTATGCAATGGGGATTGGACTTCGTCGAGGTCATCAATCCAAACTCAAGCCAAGGCCATAAGTGGATTCTCACGGCAATGGACTATTTCACCAAGTGGACCGAAGCGTAGCGCTCAAAGAGGAAAATGAGTTTAACATATAGACTTTTATGAAGGAATAGTGACCAAGTTCGATGTGCCGCCACTATCATATCGATACAATGCATTGGCATTTATAGGTTCCAAGATTACATAATGGGCTGTCAAGAATGGAATCTATTTGAGCACATCTTCAAATTATTATCCGTAGGGTAATGGACAGGCAGAGTCCATGAACAAAAATTTGCTAAGAATCATCAAGAGGACTCTGGATGAAAATCAAAGAACATGGCATACCAAGCTAAAATCAGCATTATGGGTCGATGTGAGAATAATGCCAAAGAGGTCTACAGGTAATTCCCCTTACAAGTTGGTCTATGGAAAAGAGGCAGTATTGCCTATATCATTAGAACTACCTACATTGGAGTTCATGAAGCAGTTGGAGTTGGCTGAGTTTGAACCAATGGAGGCCAGGTATGCAGAGTTGATGGAATTGGAAGAAATTAGAGAACATGCAATTCAAACAATTGAGAAAGATCAGGCCTTAGTAAAAAGATGGTTTGATAAGAAAGCAAGAGCAAGGACCTTCTAGGAAGGGGACCTAGTTCTAAAATGGGATGCAGATCGGGCAAAACCAGGAAGGCATTCCAAGTTTGATGCCATTTGGAGTGGCCCCTACATGGTCACGGGATGTAAAAGTAGTAATGCCTTCCAATTGTCTACTTTGGATGGAGGAGAACTCCCGATTCCAGTTAACGGAATCTATCTTAAACATTGCTACTAAAAGGAAAAGGTTTACCCTTGTAAATATTAGCCTAGATTTCAATTCCTCTAAGTGTGTATGCACATTGTCTTGTTGTAGTTAGGTTTCAGTTTCCCTAAGTGCTTTGGCACAGGTTTTGTTGCTCCTAGGTTGGATTTCTACAGTTCAGCGTGCTCTCGAAGAAGGGGTTGCGATATCAGGATCGGGATCAGATATCAGGTTGGTTTCAGGTTATTGCTTATGACTCCATGCCCAATGGATTGCTAAAAGGCCACTGATCTTCTACCTAGCAGGCAGGTAATCCCATTGAGTCGCCAAATTGTTGTATATATCTTCCCCCAGGTAGATATAGACAAGCAGAAGATTATAGAAATCAAAGAAGCTCAAATCCCTGACATTTATCGCCTTGGCACACAGAAATGGTGCATGACATGGAGTGTCGATAGAGAAAAGGATGCACCCTTGGCGCACAAAAATGGCGCACGACACGGAGTGTCGATAGAGAAAAGGATGCGCCCTTGGCACACAGAAATGGCGCACGACACGGAGTGTCGACAAGGCAAAGGATGCGCCCTTAGCGCACAGAAATGGCACACGACATAGAGTTTCGACAGAGAAAAGGATACACCCTGGCATATAGAAATGGCGCATGACACGGAGTGTCGACAGGGAAAAGGATGCGCCCTTGGTGCACAGAAATGGCGCACGACACGGAGTGTCGACAAGGCAAAGGATGCGCCCTTGGCGCATAGAAATGGCGCATGACACGGAGTGTCGATAGAGAAAAGGATGCGCCCTTGGCACATAGAAATGGCACATGACACGGAGTGTCGACAGAGAAAATGATGCGCCCTTGGCGCACAAAATGGTGCACCTCCGGGAGGTGCAACATTTTGAGCACCGACAGAAGCAGCCCCTGCGCGAGATATTCGACGGCCATAACTTTTGATTGGGAGCTCGGATTCATGCAAGGTTGGAATTTTTGAAAGCTTACGAGATCCTCTGTCTAACTATGACTGGATATCTTTAATTGGGTGAGAAAAAATTCTTAAAAATTCAAAATACAATTCACCACTTTTGGGTTCGCTGGGGTTCTCACCTACCATCATTATGAGATGAGTTAAGTGCATTCTGGAGGTGGTTGGGGTAGTTTTGGAATTCCTCTCTCTTTTCTCTCTCATTCTTCCTATAAATTGTAAGGAGGGGCTTCTTTCTAAAGGTTGGACATTCTTGTTTTGCCCCTCCCTTCTTCTCTTTGGCAGGTAAACTTGTGGAGTTCAAACCTCCCATTTGAAACTGTAATGCAACTTTGCCTCTTGGCATTTTGCAGTGTGTTGTATCAATCTTTGGAGCAAATTAATGCATGTATGTGGATGATTCTCAACCCTCTCTATGTTCATTTGCATCCTCCTGATATTTCACTATGAATCTAGTTATCTGTGTATGATCTTGCATTGCATTTTTTATGGTTTGTGTTTATTGGCAAGATAGGTGTTCTTCATTCCCTGCATCACCTTTGTAGTTTAGGTTTTATTTTATGCATCTTCTTACCCTGTCTCCTGGAAAGTTAGTTTAGGTTTTGAGTAAACCCTTAGCATTTTATGTGTGCATCTGAACAGAGGAATAGGAATCGGCCTTCATCCAGAGAGTTTTTCCAATTTCGCAAGGTCCCACACTTGGGAAAAGCTCCATGTTATGCAATCGCACTGAGAGTCTCAACCCATCGTGTTGCGGACACTCGGGGGTGCTGCGGATTTGACACCAACAGGTCAAAACTAGTGTGTGTTTTTATGGGAAGAAGGGTGATGGCACCAACTTTGATCAGTTTTTCTAAAACGAGAAGAGTACGTTTCCCAATTGGGGTATATTTTGGTGCTCTTGTGCGAATCGAAAATCCTGCATAGGTGATAGATTAGATGAGGGTGTGGCTTGATTGGATGGATGAGATGGGATGGATTTGAGTACCACCGCATTAGTGGTACCTTTATCCTTTGAATAATTGGTTGGTGGTTTAGAAGAAGAAGAGGTTTCATCAACTTGAATGTTGAATTCTTATTTTGTAATTGCATTTTCTTCTCTCTAATAGCCCAAATTTCTAGCTTTTGTGCCATTTTGAATGCCTCATCAAATGTTCGAAAGTTTGGACCTACAAGGTTGGGGAGATATGTTTGGCATAAGGTCATGTGAAGAGATCAATGAGTTCTATTTTTGGCGGTTGAAAGGTAAGTTGATTGATCGGGCTATTCCAAGCAGTGAGCGAAAAAAATTTGTGATAGATTCATCCTCGTATTGACGTGTGGAATATAGATCAGTCATGGTAACTTTCTTGCCGATGTTGATAGAAAAATGATCCAAGAAAGCCACTATATGAAAATATGGAGTGTTTGGGTAACCCACTATACCAATATAATGCTAGTCGAGTGAGGGACATGGGAAAAGTTCTCAAAAGTAAGGCGTCATCATGAGCAATGAAATAACATCCATGTTTAAACGAGTGCAAATGTTGTTGTGGGTCTTCCTTACTATTGAAGCGGTTGAATTTAGGCTCTCCCAATACATGTGGTATGAATGGATGGGAATGGGTGGGTGAATAGGCTCGTTGCAAATCTCATCGTAAGTGAGAGTGTTGTAGGAGTGGGAAATCGATTCCTCCAAGTGTTTGCATCTTATCCATCATTAATCTAATTAGGTAATTCGTGGGTTGTGATGATTGGATGCCTCTTATAGCATGAGGAGGTTGGTTTTGGGTGTATAATGGGTGGGGTATTCCAGTGTATGGGGATTCCATGTAAGGTGGTGGAGAGGGATCACACCTATCTGCTTGTTTGCATTCAAGAATTGAGGGAGTGGATAGCACCTTCATAAGGGTTTTGATCTAACCCTCACTATTTTAGGTTGTGCCTATCAACCAAGGTAAGAGAACCTATATTGCAGCCCCTATATGGTAAGGAGATGGAGATATCCTTGTATTTTGTGTATGATGTGGAGGAGGCTTTGTGAAAACATGATCAAATATCCATTATCCAAACTCAAAGGAGTTGTCACTACTAAATGATGGAAATGTTCTCAAAACAAAGCTAGAGCTGCTAAAGACATGATAAAACCCTGATCAACTTTGTGCATTTTTGTGAAAGGATTGAATTCTTTTGTGGACACACAATGCAGATGTAAGGGGGTTGTAGGTAGGATGAGTTAGTTTAAAGTGAAATTCTGATGAGAGATGTTGGGACAAGAGTAGTTAGGAGTCATCACCTTCTTTGGGAAACCTTGCAAAAGAATTACAACACCTAAACAACAAGAGATATTTCAATGAATTTGAAGTGCTCTTTCAACCAGGATGTGTGCACATATGGATGCCCAAATCTGCACTATTCCATACAAACTTTGATAACCTGCCACAAAGGCTTGAAGAAAAATATCAATAAAGCATTCAAAACCCCTTGTTAGATCATGACCTAAGGTACACCCAAAGGTTTACAAACACCCTCAATTTACAAGGAAGGTAAGATGAATTTAAATTGTTTATCTCCACTCAAATGAATGCTCTTTTGAATGGAAGATTACAGATGCCTTCAAACCCTCTACAAGAAATGAGACCATGTATGACCAATAAAGATCCCAAACACAAGATTGCAACATGAGCATGAAACACAAATTGAAAACATACTGAAATACAAGTGTATGCAAGCTTTTGCCAAGAGATAAAACTAGTTAATCCAAGAATTTGATCAAATATATCAGCAAGGGAATGTTATTTAGACAATCTCAAAGATTTTTGATGGCTTTACAAGCTGAAACCAACTCAACATGATGAACATTTGATGCAAATTGGAATCAAAATGGCTCTCTCAGTAGTTTCTCCAAAAGGAAATGGACTTCTTCCAGTTTTTTCTGTGAAAATTCTTTCTCTCTTTCTCCAAAATTCTCAATGAGACTTACAAAATGTTTCCAAACTACATGATATACCCTATGCCAACTTGGATCCTTGCATCCCAAGCAAAGAATATGCCAAAGGGATCAAATTTGTTACAAAACCCTATCCATTTGATGAAAAATGATATAAAACTGTGAAACAACTCGCCAAATGCCAGAGATGCACAAATATTTTAAAATATTGCATGAACTCAGATCCTTATCCATCCTAGGGTCACGTTTTTGGCATTCCACCATGCCAGCATGCATTTGCAATCATTTTTCACCTTTTTCCCTCACCATTTTTAACTCTGCAACTTTTTTTTTTCACCTTTCACGTGTTTTTCACGGGCTGAGAGAAAATATTTCATGAAAAACACTATAGGGCACCGAATCAGCTCAAATAAATGATTTCATTGTGTTCAGAAGGCTGAAGGGATGTAGATTCATATAAAATTTCATGTGTTTTGGTGCAAAAATGATGATTCCACACTTCTTGGAGCTCCAATGGTGCCCAAAAAATGAAAATGCACAACTGCCGTTGATTAAAATCAACTTTAAAATTCCACCCTCCATGTGTCAGATGATATCTTGAATATTCTTCTTTGTCTTTGGATGGGGTGGGACACGTGTCCAAATATGATGGGGCGGCCCCCAATCCTAAAAATGCATTTTAAACCCCTTTTTGATTTGGGAAAATTTTGAAAATTTTCCCCGCATGAGCCCCTGGATGCGCCACGTGTCCTCTGTGGGCCTTCACCAAAACCGTGGGCAGATAATTTGATGAATTTTACCACTTTTTTTGAGAAAAGGAAAATTTTCTCAAAATTCTCCGTGCCCCCGAACACCCACCCGCCTACCTCTTCGCCACGTGTCGTGTCTCATCTCATTCATGATCGGAGCCGACCCTCCAAATTCTTCCTTCAAACCTCCGCAAGCATCAAAACTTCATGTGGGCCCGAGCTTTCCTTTTTACCTTTTGAAATGTGCCACGTGTCTCTATCCTATTGGATGGAGATGACCCTCCAAATTTTTCCGCGGGTTTATTTTTCACCTTGAGATTTTTCGCCAAAATTTTGCAAAATTTTCAACTTCCTCTCCGTGCTCCAAACCTCCACCAAATTTAGGACACGTGTCCCATTTTTCATTGGACACGGGCCTATTCTTCATTTTTTACCTTTTACACCAAGGGTAAAAAGTCCCAAAAGTTTCCTTCGGCCCCCATTCCCATTTCTCCTCCCGGACACGTGTCACCTTCCTACTGGTCGCGGGCCTTGGGAAAAATTTAATTTTGGCATTTTGAAGTTAAAAACTTCAAAAAATTTAAAACTTCCCCCTCCAATTTATCGCCATGCACACGTGTCATTTTTCTATTTGATGTGGGCCTTTAGGTCAAAATGTTTCCTTTGGCATTTTGAAGCCAAAAACTTCAAAAAATTTCCAACTATCCCCACCATTCCCTTGACTCTCATGGACACGTGTCACCCTTCCATTGGGCGGGCTTCGGGCCAAATTTTTTTAACATTTTTTAAAGCCAAAATTTTCAAACTCTTCCCCCGCCTTCCTGTTGACCTCTTGGACACGTGTCACCCTTCCATTGGGTGTGGGGCCTTGGGTCAAAATTTTCCTTTGGCATTTTGAGCAAAAATTTGAAAATTTTCAACTCCACCGCCACCCGCTTGATCCTCCCGTGCCACGTGTCACCTTCCCATTGGGCACGGGCGCGTGGGCCAAATTTTTCCCCGACACCCTGAGCCAAAAGACATCAAAATTTTCCCAAGTCCTTCGCCATCCACCTGACCCTCCTGTGCCACGTGTCATCATGCCATTCACTGTGGGCCTTTGGGAAAAATTTGATTTTGAGAAACTTTCCAAAATGGAAGAAAATTTTTAAGTGACCTCCGCCACCACCCATCCTCAATCCATCAACCAATCAAATCATGCCACGTAGGCACACCTAGGCAAAATGGGGCCATGGAGCAAAATTTTTCCTTTGCAAAAATTGAAAATTTGACAAGTTATAAACTTTTCCCGCACATCCTCGGCCAATAGAAACCTGCCACGTTAGCATAAACATTGCAATGATAAATTTGATGGGTAGAACATGCCCGTATGCCCGTCAAAATGCAAAAAATGTAGGGGATGCTTCTGAAATCAAATTTTTTTCACAAGGAAGGGAATTTTTCTTCATTTTAAACCAATTGAATCATCTTTTGACATCATTTACGACCTTGGGATTGGGGAAACACTTGCACAAAATGGAGGATTTGATCAATTTCGAGCTCTTTCATGATTTGGCAAAGGAGAAAATAATACAGCCCGTGAAAATGAATAAATTAGGGCACAAATGGGGGAAACTTGGATTTTACTTCAATTTAGGGTAGAATAACAACATTGAGGGCAGTTTGAAAACATTCAACTGGATAAAACAAGTTACAGATCTTCAGCTTGAGCCAAAAAAATGTTTTGGAGTAAAAATGGAACATGGAAAATTAGAGTAAAGTGTGCAAACCCATAAATTGCACCAACATTGGCTCTTCTTGGGGATGGGCACTCCCAGTGAGTGCCACAAGATCACAACGTAGACCAAGTGCCAAAAATCCATTGGGCAAGGAGTCAAAACATGCATAGCAGCCCAAAAACTAGAATTTTCACCAAAAACAGACCGAGAAAACCACACCAACAATGGTTGCCAAGGACAAAAGGGAAAACCACAAGCCAACAATAAGCAAGAACAAGGAAAAGACAAAACAAAAACAAGGGCTATACAAAATGTACAACTTGTGCATACCTCACATGGGGATTTAATCCAAGAAATGTTTTAAATGTCTACCATTAATGGCAGCTCCAAGCAAATCCCCATCCAAATCCTTGAGAAAAAATGTATTTTCTCCAATCCTGATATCAATGGCATAAGGGCCCATCCATAGAGCATCAAACTTGCCATGCTTGCCCTTGTCTTCATGCCTACTATCCCACAACAAAACTAGATCTCCAACACTGAAAGCTCTAGGGGTGACCTTCTTATCAAACAACTTCTTCAATTTCTCCCTAAACCTGACATGCCTTTGATGAGAAGCTCTCCTTTCTTCATCCAACTCAATGATCTGATTGATTCTTGATTCATATGGGCCATGCTCTTGATCTTCCAATTGTTGGGAAAACTGAAAAGTGGATAATTGTAGGTGTAATGGCAGCAAAGCCTGAGTTCCATACACCAAGTTCAAATGGACTTTTACCAGTTGCTCTTTTTGGAGTTATCCTATCAGCCCAAACTACAAATTTCAACTGTTCTCCCCACTTCTTCTTGTTGATTTCCAAGGTTCTTCTAATGATCTTGAGCAAGTTTTTGTTACTTGATTCAGCTTGCCCATTCCCTTGTGGGTTGTAGTTTGAAGAATAGGTCAGATTTATCCCATATTCATTGCACATTGCCATCAAAGGCTTGGCTCTAAAACACATAGCATTATCAGACACAATCTTAACTAGAACCCCAAATCTGCATATGATATGATTCAACAAGAAATCCATTACCACTTGGTGTGTTGCCTTTCTAGATGGAATTGCCTCAACCCATTTTGTAAAATAATCAGTTGCTACAAGGATCCATTTGTAACCAGCACTAGAAGGATCTGAAATCTCACCAATAAAATCCATTCCCCATTGTTTGAAAGGAGCTTCAACTGATACAGGCTGCAAAGGAAGGGAGCCTGAAGCTTTCAATCTTCCTGAAAAATGTTGGCAACTATCACACCTTCTAACTAACCGGTTTGCATCTTTGAAAAGAGTTGGCCACCAATAACCAGCTCTTAAAATCTTATGTTGTCACTCTCCCAGCAAAATGTCCTCCACAAACTCCCCCATGGAAATCAGCAATCAACTTGGGAGCTTCATCTTCAGTTATGCATTTCAAGAGGACACCTTCAGGGTTCTTCCAAGCCAGCCCAAGGTCTGTTATGATATATTTCTGAGAAGCCAGCTTGAGGGCTCTTTTCTGATTTTTATTTAAGTGACTGGGATAGCATAAGTGCTTGAGGTAATAGACCACATCCTTGTACCACTCAGAATTCATCAATTTGTCAAGGAGATCTGCCCTTTCTTCCCCTAGCTGATTCACTTCTACATTCTGCAAATTACTCTCAGCCATGAGTTTGGCAAGACCTAAACCTCTTACCAGCTTTGTTGTTTGGATATCCATATCATACTCTTGTAATTTGTTAACCCATCTACATCTCTTGCTTGATATCTCCATGTCAGATAAGATGTCTTTAACCATGGTGTGGGGAACATAAGCAACAACCTTTGAACTCAAAATGTAGGGCCTGAAAATCTTTGTTGCTTTTACTAATGCAAATGCTTGTTTCTCCATAATTGTGTACCTCAATTCAGCTACTTGTAAAGCCTTGCTAAAGAAAGCAATAGGCCTCTCAGCTCCATTTTCATCCTTTTGTAGCAAAACTGAAGCAATAGTAAATTCAGATGCAAAAGAGAAGATTTGGAAAGGCATCTTATAGTTTGGAGCTGCCAAAATAGGTGCATGCTTGAGTGCATCCTTTATTCCTTCAAAATCTTGGATGGCAGCCTTTTCCCACTTAATAACTTGATCCTTTCTTAGCATGCTTGTGATTGGGAGAGTTAGCTCAGCAAAATTAGAAACAAACCTTCTAATGAAATTGATTTGGCCAAAGAAAGATTGGATACCTTTCTTGGTTCTTGGAATAGGCACCTTGTTGATTGCTTCCACTCTCTCAGGGTCTATCATAACACCTTCTTTAGATACAATATGTCCCAGCAACTTGGCCTTTTGCATGCCAAAATGACACTTCTTTGGATTAAGTGAAATGCCATACTCTCTACATCTGATCAGCATCTTCTCTAGGTGTTGCAAATGGTCTGCTCGTTGCCTTGAAAAAATAGTCACATCATCTTGGTAAACTACAATAAACTCATTGATATAACCAGCAAAGGCAACATCCATTGCCCTCTGAAAAGTAGCACCAGCATTCATCAATCCAAAAGGCATCCTTACAAAAACATAAGTCCCCCAAGGAGTAGTGAAGGTTGTCTTAAGTCTTTCTGATTCTTTGACAACTACTTGATTGTATCCGGAGAAACCATCCAAAGTAGAAAGCATTTTTAACCCTGTTACAAGCTGCAACATATTCTCCATGTTTGGAAAAGGATAGTTGTCCTTCATAGATGCTTTGTTTAGATTCCTAAAATCCACACAAAGTCTGATATCTCCGTTCTTCTTTCTAACTGGCACAAGGTTGGCAACCCAAGAAGAGTATCTAGTAGGCTGAATGATGCCACCATCTCTCAATTTCTTCAACTCTTCTTGCATTTTCATGGAAAGTAGTGGGTTAATAGGCCTTTGTTTTTGTCTAAATGGTTTGGTTTTAGCCTCAAGAGGGATCTCATGCTGAAATAAATCTTCTCTATATGCCTTCAACTCTGAATAAGACCAAGCAAGGCAGTCTTGATATTTCTTTAAAAGTTGGGCATAGGACTATTTTCTTCTTTGTTGAGATGACTACCCAACCAGATCTTCCTTGGTTTGTCTTTAGTTCCCAAGTTGTGCTCTTCCACATCCCTTGAAGCAGACATCTTTCTATTAATGATGCAATCAACATTGCTAAAATTGGATTCAAGTGCAACAAGACCCTTAGGAATGGTATTTGTTTTCAATTGTATAATATCCTTGTCAAACAAAGTTTCTCTACCTTCATTCATGCACACCATTGGTTCCCAATCAATATTATGACCAAAAACTCTCCTTGGCATTGTAAGAATCTCAACACTTGTGCATCATCATCAAAAATCTGCCAATGTTTCACATTATCCGGGACAACTGGCCTTGTTAGCACTTCAACATCATATTCACAAAAAGGTGAAATGGTGCAATTATCAAATTTAGAACCAAGAACAGCCAGCTTATCAGCAGCAGCATTAAGACTTCTATCATGGTAAACAATGTTAAAGGAATCAAACATTTCAATCAAGTCCCAAACAACATGCTTATATTGTCTCATACGCTGATTTTTTGTAGCATACAACTTTCTTACTTGCTTGACAACCAGCTCTGAATCTCCTTTAGCAACAATATCCTTTACTCCATACTTCCATGCAATCCTTAATCCCAATAATAATGCCTCATACTCAGCAATGTTGTTAGTACATTCAAAATTGAGCTTGAAGGAAAAAGGAAACTCTTCTAAACTAGGGGAAACCAACACTATACCAGCACCATTTCCAACTTTGGAGCAAGCTCCATCAAATAGTAATGTCCATGGAGAACCTACCATACCAAGGCACTCTGATTTATCCATCTTATTCTCTTTTCCATCAGCAAAACCAATGAAATTGTCAACATCTACATCAGCAAACAACACTTCATAAGAAGCATTGTTGGGATCTTCAATCAAGTGTAACATCTTCTTTTCACCATAGAGTTTGACAAGGCTGCCCTCAATGGGAATGGTGGCATAGGACATGTCCATTTGAACACTACCACCAACACTTGCAGCCCACTTCCTTGACAAAAGCATACCCCATTTGGCAGGGAAGTCAACAATTACAACATCAAGTTTTAAATTCTTACCCGGATAGGCTGCAAGTTGCACTACTAAACCCTTCACACATCCAACAACCGGCACTTCCCTTGAATCCATGGCTGTACACTTCCCATATGCTACTGTCACCTTGATATCCAACTCATTCATAACTTCTAGAGGCATAACATTACATGATGCACCGGAATCAAACATGCAATTGTGAAGCAACCTACCTTTTATGAGAAAAGTTGTGAAGAATGGATCAACATTCAATTGGGAATCAACCAAGGATGTCCCCAAATACACTTCAGGTGCCTCTCCAAGATCTTCCATTGGTGGTGGTGTTTCAGGGCCAGCAATGCTTTGAAGAGGATTCTCAACAACATTTACATTTCTGCTTGGTAAACTCTTTTCTTCCTTCAATCCCAAGTATTCAAAAGCTCTTTTCTTGTGTTCAGGAATTCTAAGCAATTCAATAATGGGAACACTCACTTTAATTTGGCTCAATACCTGGGCTATATCATATGGAACATTCTTTGGCAAAACAACATTGGAAGGGAAACAAGAAGGTTCATCAGATGGAGAAGTATTCTTGGCAGCCTGGGCATGAGAGGACTGATATTTTTGCATGGGACAACAGGGTTCTTAGCAATTGTTTCTCTTCTAGGATTATCTTTGGGAATGCTTGTGAGCAAGGGTGTCTTTGGCTTGGCTTGAGGACCAGCTCCTCTAACAACTTTACTTCTAGTATTGTACTCTTTTTCTTGACCAACCACAACATTCATTAACAATTGTCTATCTTCCTCCGAAGGAATACCACCATCATACTTCTTGATCATTAAAGCCCTTAGATATTCAAAGTCATTATTAGGAATTTCAAAGGCCTGAACTACATCTACATCATGAGTTTGAGGAAGAGAAAGAAATGGTACCCTCTTTATGCAATCCCAAAAGGTTGCAGCAGTCCTTGCACTTATCACATCTGTTGATGTTGTTGCTTGTTGTGAGCCTGAAGAGCTGCCCATCATACAAATGTCATCATCCATTTCATTCTCATTATCATCATTAATATCTTGCTGGTCCATTTCACATGGTGGATGAGGAAGAAAACATCTATCACACCAATCCATATCAGCAACTTCTTGAACAGCAGCAACTCTTGCAGTCAGAGGGTCAGGCACCACTCTATTTTCACGTGCTTGGGGTTGTCTATTTGCAGATCCAATAAGCCCTTTACCTCTATCATCTTGTCTTTGATCACCCCTAGGATGATTGCCAAATCTATCATGGTTTTGAGTTCTTTGTTGTCCTTGTGAACTTTTCCCAATTCCTTTCTCAGCCCGGGCTAATTTGTAGGAAATTTCTTTGACAACCCCTGCCAAAGTCTTGACAACATCTTCCAAATCAGCACCCTTGCTAGCTTGAGGCTTCTCAGGGTTTATCAGCTTCACACCATCCCTCTTAAGTGGTTTACCAATAGCTTTAATATTATTTTCAATTTGAAGTGCCATGGTGAAAGCTTGCCTCAAGTTTGTAGGATTTTTGTCTCTCAAGTAATAGGCTGCCTTTTTATCAAATGCATCTGCATATTTGATCAAGCAAGATTCATCACAAGGCCTCAAAATTACAGGAAGCCTTCTCAATGTCTTATTAAATCTTGTATTGAAATCATGAATGGTCTCATTAGGGTTCTTCTTGATGTTCTCAAACTCGGATAGAAGGAACCTTGGATCTGTTTTGTCTCCATATTGTAATCTGAATGCATTACTCATCTCAGTCCATGAATCAATAGAGTTATCAGGAAGAGCTTTATACCAATCTCTTGCATCTTCCTCAAGTGTATGGATAAACAACTTGATATACACATCCTCAAATTCTATTTCAAAGTCTTCCATCATGTTAACAAAGAGTTTGAGATGTTGATCTCTAGTTATGGCATTGTTACCTTGGAATTTTGGTAACCTATTTCTCACATCCTGTGGGACAGCATTTGGATAACCATCCATTCCTCCAAAATTTATAGGACCAAAGGTGTTTACAACAAATGGAGGTCTAGGTTGAGCCATATTGTTTGGTGGGGGTGATCTTGGAGGTGAAACAAGCTGATGAGGAGTAATAATGGGTCTGATTGGAATAGATGAATGATCTTTAAAATGACAACCCCCCAAAGGCTCTCTCTCTTGATAGACTTTAGCAAACTTAGAAACCACAGGAGCAGATTTAGGAGCAAGTTTTTAAATACACAAGAAGGTCCCTCACCTGATGGAGAATGAAAATCAGCAAGAAGATTTCCTGAATCAGATCTACTTGAAGAGGAATTATAATCTTCAATGACAGGATGCTCTCCTTCAAATTCAACTATGGGGATTCCTTTCCTTGCAACCAAATCACCAACCACTTTCCACACTCTTCTTCCTTCTAGTTCTGAGCTTCTTGATTCGGTGAGAAACTTCTTAGAAGAGTCCTTGATGAAGAGGGATCTCCTTCCCTCCAGTTTGACAGATTTAAACAACAAGTTTCAAATGATAAAAATGTGTTAGACAACTGGTATTTCAAGATCCCAATAGCATGGAGTCACCACCAAGGATTTTCACCTTAGTTGTGCAAGAAAGCACTAAAAATATTCTATCAAATGCATGCTATACTGAAAACTTGCAGGGATTTACAAATCAGATTTTCTTCTTCTTAATTCAACCAAAAATAGTGCATCCAAATCATATAAACTACTGGTAGATGAGGAGAGCAGGCTGAGTTTGAAGTCTTTCTTACCCAAAACATCCAGATCTGAAGTATGAAATGATATCTCAAGAATGTAACAGCTCAAATACTTGATCACACAAATGCTCAAACCTTTCAAGTACTTCAAAACCACCAAGAAATTGCAAGAAGTCCCCGAAATGGTGCCACTCGGGTGTTGGTATCAGATTTAATCTCCTTCACAACTTGAACAACATCATGAATCTGCACAAGACACTCAAGGATAGATAGATGTTTTGTATGTCATTTGTAGCTAGGGATCACACCTATCTGCTTGTTTGCATTCAAGAATTGAGGGAGTGGATAGCACCTTCATAAGGGTTTTGATCTAACCCTCACTATTTTAGGTTGTGCCTATCAACCAAGGTAAGAGAACCTATATTGCAGCCCCTATATGGTAAGGAGATGGAGATATCCTTGTATTTTGTGTATGATGTGGAGGAGGCTTTGTGAAAACATGATCAAATATCCATTATCCAAACTCAAAGGAGTTGTCACTACTAAATGATGGAAATGTTCTCAAAACAAAGCTAGAGCTGCTAAAGACATGATAAAACCTGATCAACTTTGTGCATTTTTGTGAAAGGATTGAATTCTTTTGTGGACACACAATGCAGATGTAGGGGTATTGTAGGTAGGATGAGTTAGTTTAAAGTGAAATTATGATGAGAGATGTTGGGACAAGAGTAGTTAGGAGTCATCACCTTCTTTGGGAAACCTTGCAAAAGAATTACAACACCTAAACAACAGAGATATTTCAATGAATTTGAAGTGCTCTTTCAACCAGGATGTGTGCACATATGGATGCCCAAATCTACACTATTCCATACAAAATTTGATAACCTACCACAAAGGCTTGAAGAAAAATATCAATAAAGCATTTAGAACCCCTTGTTAGATCATGACCTAAGGTACACCCAAAGGTTTACAAACACCCTCAATTTACAAGGAAGGTAAGATGAATTTAAATCTATTTATCTCCACTCAAATGAATGCTCTTCTGAATGGAAGATTGCAGATGCCTTCAAACCCTCTACAAGAAATGAGACCATGTATGACCAATAAAGATCCCAAACACAAGATTGCAACATGAGCATGAAACACAAATTGAAAACATACTGAAATACAAGTGTATGCAAGCTTTGCCAAGAGATAAAACCAGTTAATCCAAGAATTTGATCAAATATATCAGCAAGGGAATGTTATTTAGACAATCTCAAAGCTTTTTGATGGCTTTACAGCTGAAACCAACTCAACATGATGAACATTTGATGCAAACTAGAATAAAAATGGCTCTCAGGTAGTTTCTCCAAAAGGAAATGGACTTCTTCCAGTTTTCCCTGTGAAAATTCTTCTCTCTTTCTCCAAAATTCTCAACAGACTTACAAAATGTTTCCAAACTACATGATATACCCTATGCCAACTTGGATCCTTGCATCCCAAGCAAAGAATATGCCAAAGGGATCAAATTTGTTACAAAACCCTATCCATTTGATGAAAAATGATATAAAACTGTGAAACAACTCGCCAAATGCCAGAGATGCACAAATATTTTAAAATATTGCATGAACTCAGATCCTTATCCATCCCAAGGTCATGTTTTTGGCATTCCACCATGCCAACATGCATTTGCAATCATTTTTCACCTTTTTCCCTCACCATTTTTAACTCTGCAACTTTTTACTTTCACCTTTCACGTGTTTTTCACGGGCTGAGGAAAATATTTCATGAAAAACACTATAGGGCACCGAATCAGCTCAAAAAATGTGCCATTGTGTTCAAAAGGCTGAAGGGATGTAGATTCATATAAAATTTCATGTGTTTTGGTGCAAAAATGATGATTCCACACTTCTTGGAGCTCCAATGGCGCCCAAAAATGAAAATGCACAGCTACCGTTGATTAAAATCAACTTTAAAATTCCACCCTCCACGTGTCAGATGATATCTTGAATATTCTTCCTCTTTTTCTTTGGATGGGGTGGGACACGTGTCCAAATATGATTGGGGCGGGCCCCCAATCCTAAAAATGCATTTTAAACCTTTTTTGATTTGGGAAAATTTTGAAAATTTTCCCCGCGAGCCCCTGGATGCGCCACGTGTCCTCCTGTGGGCCCACCAAAACCATGGGCCAATTTGATGAATTTTGCCACTTTTTTGAGAAAAGGAAAATTTTCTCAAAATTCCATGGCCCCGAACACCCGCTGCCTCTTCGCCACGTGTGTCGTCTCCCATTGATGCGGAGCCGACGACCCTCCAAATTCTTCCTTCATTCCTCATGAGCATCAAAACTTGTGGGCCCGAGCTTTTTTTTTACCTTTTGAAACATGCCACGTGTCTCTGTCCTATTGGATGTAGAGATGACCCTCCAAATTTTTCCGTGGGTTTATTTTTCACCTTGAGATTTTTTGCTAAAATTTTGCAAAATTTTCAACTTCCTCTCCGTGCTCCAAACCTCCGCCAAATTTAGGACACGTGTGTCCTTTTTTGGACGTGGGCCTATTCTTCATTTTTTACTTTTACACCAAGATTAAAAAGTCCCAAAATTTTTCCTTGGCCCCCATTCCCACTTCTCCCCCGGACACATGTGTCGCCTTCCTTTTGATCGTGGGCCTTCGGGAAAAAATTAATTTTGGCATTTTGAAGTTAAAAACTTCAAAAACTCCTTTTAAAACTTCACCCCTCCATTTATCCCATGCACACGTGTCATTTTGCTATTTGATGTGGCCTTTCAGGTCAAAAATGTTTCCTTTGGCATTTTGAAGCCAAAAACTTCAAAAATTTTCCAACTATTCCACTCTCTCCATGTTGACTCTCCTGGACACGTGTCACCTTCCCATTGGGCATGGGCCTTCGGGCCAAAATTTCTTTAACATTTTGAAGTTTTTCAAAAATTTTTCAAACTCTTCCAAGTCCCCCCTTTAACTTTGACCTTGGACACGTGTCACCCTTCCATTGGGCGGGCCTCAAGTCCAAATTTTTTTTGACATTTGAGAGCAAAAATTTGAAAATTTTCAACTCCACCACCGCCCGCTTGATCCTCCCATGCCACGTGTCGCCTTCCCATTGGGCATGGGCATGGCCAAATTTTTTCCCCCGACATTTTAATTTTTCAAAAAACATGAAAAATTTTCCCAAGTCCTTCGCCATCCACCTGACCCTCCTGTGCCACGTGTCATCATGCCATTCACTGCGGGCCTTCGGGAAAAAATTTGATTTTGAGAAATTTTTCAAAAAAATGAAGGAAAATTTTTAAGTGACCTCCACCCTTGCTCCATCTGACCAATCAAATCATGCCACGTAGGCACACTAGGAAAATGCGGGGCCGTGAGCAAATTTTTTTCCTTTTGCCAAAAATTGAAAATTTGACAAGTTATAACATTTTTTCCACATCATCCGGCCAATCAAGAACCCCGCACATTAGCATAAACGTTGCAATGATAAATTTGATGGGTAGAACATGCCCGTATGCCCGTCAAAATGCAAAAATGCGTGGGGATGCTTCTGAAATCAAATTTTTTGACAAGGAAGGTAGAATTCTTCATTTTAAACCAACTGAATCATCTTTTGACATCATTTGCGACCTTGGGATTGGGGAAACACTTGCACAAATTCAGGATTTGATCAATTTTGAGCTCTTTCATGATTTGGCAAAGGAGAAAATGGTACTGCCCATGAAAATGAATAAATTAGGGCACATAAATGGGGGAACTTGGATTTTACTTCAAAAAGGGTAGAATAACAACATTGAGGGAAGTTTGAAAACATTCAACTGGATAAAACGAGTTATAGATCTTCAGCTCGAGCCACAAGGATGTTTTGGAGTAAAAATGGAACATGGAGAATCGTGGAACAGAGGGCATTTCTTATCTTGGGCATCTCGAGTGGATGAATTGGAGAGGTAAAACTTCAAGTGCAAGATCGGGTCAAGAGTCATGCAACTCCTCATCTTTGGTAGCGATATTGGTAGGTGGATGGGATCCATGGATGGTGATAGAATAGAGGGTGGGGAAGGACTAGGGGGAGTAGTTGGTGACTTGGCGTGGAACACGAGGGCATTTTCTTATCTTGGATGAAGTAATGTGAACCAAGATCGATCAAGCGTGCCACTTCTGTAAATAATACGAGAGAATAGTAGGAACAGTGAATCTAGTGATAAAAGAAATGGATGAAGTAATAAATGGTGTGTGGAATTTGAGGGACAACCGCATTCATTGGTTAGGGACAACCGAAGTCGATGGGGTAACCACTTTGATTACTATGGAAAATAGGCAATGAGTAATCAGTGAGGTAGAAGGCAAAATCGGCAAGTATGCAAATCCGGGGATGTGTAAAACATCAATGGAAAAAGTGAAAGTGACAGCAGAGACTGTGGAAAGTGGAAGAAAGTGAAGTAAAACTGTCCTTTTGAATAGGTTAGCAAAAGGACCCGTGAATCGACGGGGTTGAGCTTAACCGATGATGGTCACTTTGTGAAATTGATATAGTGATGAGAAAAAGTGGTTGTGAATTAGAATTTGGTGTGGAATCAAACCCAGAAATATGAGAATGATGTAGATGTGGTCTAGACACACTCAGACTCAGTCAGAATACTCCGACTATGATTGGGAATGTGCAAGGAAAGGAAAAATAATGATCGAAAGCTCTCACCTCAAAAGGCAAATCAAACAAAACACTAAGAAATATTGTTCTTAGAGTGCCTATTCCATTACGTTTGTTCAACTTATGCTATTTAGGGACTGACACATGAATTGTGAAATAGATTTTTAGTGAGGATGGCTTCCCATAAAGAAGGAGATCTAAAGGGTGAGGTTTTAGGTTTGTTATTATGGGGGGCGGGCTATGCTCTAAAGTATGACTTGACAGAGCTTGGTGAGCTTGGTGCCCACTATTTTTAATCGTGTGATCACCTATAGCTTCTTCCGGGTAAGATGTTTTTTAAGAATGTATGTATTTTGAATTTTTGTGTGGTTTGGTAAGACTCGAGAGAAAGATAAAAGGATAGAAGTGCTTTTCTATGATTCGTTTATCAACCATCAGCCGGTAATGACCTCCAGTGTATAGGTTGCCCTTAATTAATGTGAGCTAATGTAGAAAATCAAAATGAAATGCAATGATTTTAAAACCTAAATTGAAAATGTGAAATTGGATGACACAATAAGATGAAAAGGAAGAGGGATGCTCTTTCACTAAAATGCAGAAAATATGAAGAAATGATTCTTTTTAAATACACCAAAAGAAAAGTTTCCTTTATAGAAAATAGAAAGAATGAGTGGATTACTGGGAAGAAAATTAGTGTGTACACTTTACAAGGGAAACAAACACACAATTTTTCCTAGAAATGAATGAAATGCAAGGAACCTTAGATGGGTCCCCTTTGGGCGTGCCAAGATGTTTCACCTTTTTCTTAGATTGTTTCTTTGAATTGTTGACAAAACAGATAGGGTAACGGGCATAGGAGGAATACCTGTTCAAATGTCGGTTGATGGGTTGTTGCACACATATGACTTCGAATCCATAGCTAACTATGAGAGCTTCCTTTTGGCTAGGAGGAACTACCTGTAATGAAAACACGACCACCGTAAAGCATTAAACAATATGGGCGGTGAACGCCTAGCGTAAGCTAGATCTAAGTATGATACTTCCTAGATGGTTATCTCCTTTGTTTAAAAAAATTAATGTTGTAAACAAATTAAATCCTATTTTTATTTTAAAATGATTTAGGTATCTCACTTAAAACACAATAATAAATATATCTAATCTAACATGCTAAGCTAGAATAGAATCCACAGGTTAAATGGTTGGTTCTAGTTTTTGTAGGTCTAATAAAGGTCTCAATTAGGTCATAGGTGAGTGAGGCTGAGGTAAAATGGAGTGGATAGGTCTCTGTTTAAGGCTATGTAGGTAAACACATAGACCGGTGTTGGTCGGGGTGACCGACCTCGGTTAGGTATAGCCGGCGCAGTTCTTTGTGAGATCTAGGAATGTCACGAGAAAAGGGTTTTGGTCCTCTTTGTGATTGCACAAAGGATTTCGATTGGTCGGGATGAGGTAATGGGTGACTAGAGTAGGATTTTGCAAAGTTTTGATGGGTCTATGGAGGTGAAAATGTTTGGAGATGGTCAATAAGGAGCAAGAGAAACAAGGGATGATAAAATAATGATGAGATGAAATAACCAGGAAAGTATGATGTTATACTTACTTGGATTTAATTTCTAAAAGTATGTGTGTGGAGGATGGAGGTGTTGATGATGGGTTTGAAGGATACAAGTGATCACTGATTGAAATAAAGATTTTTCATGGGCTACATGCACACTCCTCTTTGCTTAGATAGATCCGAATGTGGCTAGGATGGTTGTGTAGGAGAAGATGTTCAATCTCCTTCTTTGGATGTGAGTTCTTGCTGGAATTGACTCTCTAAAGATGTGTTATCTTTTGAGATCTCATTATTTCTCATCAAATTTCTCCCAATGTTTTCCAACCTTGAGAATAAGGTAGTTTAGGAGTTAAAAGGGGTAGCCAATGACGGTCTGGCTTAATCGGCGATGGTTAGGAGTAACTGACATCGGTTAAGGTGGGATTTCCTAGGTTTACCAAACTTAGGGGGAGATCCTCCTGATTTCCTCAGATCTTGTGTGGATATCCCATGGATTATCTTGGGAGCTTCTTGTGAGCATGTGGGAATTTGGTTAGAGGGAATGTAGGAATTGATTTTTAGGGTTTGGGTAAGTCTTAATTAGTTATGGTAACTGCTAAGAATAGGTCTTAAGTTGAGGTAGCTTGATGAGGTGTTTGGGTGAAGTGTTTGTGTGGATATTATCTAAATATGATATTTAAATAATAAATATAGTGAGGATAATGAGTTTATTTAATTAAATTAATACTAGTGAGGTGAAGGGGGCCATGACTAGGTGGATGTGTCGAAGGGTGCTTATTTTTCAAGGGACCAAAGGGGAGTGTGACCTAATTTTAGTGTCTACAAATAACATATTAATTATTTTACCTAATTCTTAGATGTTTCTTTGAAATATTGATGAAACAGATAGGGTAATGGGTGTAGGAGGAATACCTATTGAAATGTTGGTTGTTGGGTTGTTGCGCGCGTATGACTTTTGAATCCACAGCTGATCATGAGAGCTTCCTTTTGGCTAGGAGGAACTACCTGAAATGGAACACAAGACCACCAGAAAGAGTTAAACAATATGTGTAGTGAACTACCTAGCATGTGCTAGATACGGAAGTGTGATACTTCCTAGACGGTTGTCAGTCCACTGTTTAAAATAATTTAATGCTGGTAATGAAGTAAATCCTATTGTAATTGAAATGATTTAGGTATCTCATTAAAAACACAATAAGAAAGATCTAATCTAATAGGCTAGGTTAAAATAAGATCTGAAGGTCAAGTAGTTGGTTTACGGTTCTCTGTGTCAGACAGAGGTATCAAGCGAGTCACGAGGTGATTAAGGATGATGTGAGAATAGGTGGGTGGGTCATTGTTGTGAACTCTATTGGTAAATACAAAGACTGATGTTGTTTAAGGGTGACTCGACGTCGGTTGGGGATAACCGGTGCCGGTTACTGTGGAAAATTAGGAATTCCATAGAATGAGCTTTGGGTCTCCCTTGTGATTACACAAAGGACTTGGTTGGTGAAACGAGGTATTAGGCTATTTGGATGGGGTTTGGCGGGGTTTTAACGGGTATGTGGAGGGGTGAGTATTAAAGGAGGTCAATGGGTGGCTAAGAGAACAAAGGATGATAATACAATGATAAAATGAATGAACCCGAGGAGTAAATTATTCTACTTAAAATCTGGTTCTGGGTTCTTGTGAGTGATGGATGAAGGTGTTGGTAAGAGGTTGAATGTTGTTAAGAATCATCAAATGTTGGAAAGCCCCTGCATGGGCTGCATGTGCATTCCCTTTTTCTTGGTTGGATCAAATTTGTGTTGGGTGATTGTTGGATGCATGTGTAAGATAAAATGCTTGATCTCCTTCCTTGTATGTATGTTCTCATGGAAACTTATTATCAAAAGATGTGATATCTCTCAAGAGTGTCCCAACGTTTGCCAACATTTTTTTTCCAACCTCCAAAATAAGGTTGTTTTAGGGATTAAAAGGTGATCAAAGGTGGTTACGGCTTAATCGGTGACGGTTATGGGTAGCGGCGTCGATCAAGGTGGGATTTTCTAGGTTTTCTAAACTAGGCGAGATCCCCTTTATTTCCTAGGATCTCATGTCGTTAACTCTGCGGATTAGGATATAAGCTTCTTGTAAGCATGTAGGAATGTGGTTAGAGGGAATGTAGGCATTGATTTTTAGGGTTTGGGTAAGTCTTAGTTAGTTATGGAAACTTACTAAGAATAGGTCTTAGGGTGAGTTGGCTTGATGAGGTGTCTAGGTGAGGTGTAAGTGTGGGTATTATCTAATTTAAGATATTTAAATATTAAATATGGTGAGGATAATGAATTAATTTAATTAAATTAATATTAGTGGGGTGAAGTGGGCCATGGCTAGGTGAATGTGATGAAGGTATTTATTTGATGGGGGACCAAAGGGGAGTGTGACCTAATTTTGGTGTCTACATTTTTCCTCTTTTTGTTGCGTATCTTGTATTGGTAAGCAACGCGACAAAAATAAGATGTGGTTGCCCCATGTGTGGGTGAAGGTGATCTCACTCAAACTAGAAAGTTATGAGGCGTAAGGAAGAATCGGTGAGTGGTTTGATAAAAGGTAAATGTGAGAAAGGGATAAAGGTGGGGAGCAGGTGGAAAAAGGAAAAAGGTCGACTCGGGTAATCTAGGTAATGGGTCAGGGTCAAAGGTAGGAATAGTCAAAAACACGCACACGTATAAACTGCAGCACATTACTAGGTTGAAGAGTAGACAAACTCTACATCATCTAAGGGTGATAGGTTTATCCAAAAATATTGAAGCTGATTCTGCGGTATACAAGGTATAGGATATTGTCGGGAAGCATAATGTAGGTTAGGTGCAAGAACGTCTAGGTATGTTCCAATACACCAAAGGTAGTGTCAAGATAAATTGTCATGACAATAGGTGGGGTAAGGTCATTAGGTCAACAACACAGGTAACAGTGCTACAAGGTATAACAAACACATGAGGTCAAAAGGTCACTAGCGATGGTCCAGGTCCAAATATCTAGGTCATGGCATGGGTAAGGCCGAGGTATGGGTAAAATAACGAGTCCCCAAAGGAGGACAAAGGGAGGTAGTAAAGGATGAGGTCAGGAGGGTGAGGTAAATAGTCAAGGTAAAGGTTGGGTGTGGAAAAAAGGAGGGATAGGTGGGGTGATAGGGTAAAATATGGGCTAGAGAGGGTGACCGATGCCGGTCTGGGTAAGATAGCGATCTTTGGTATAGTGAAACCAACCACGGTAAGGTAGGGCACATGACCGATGCCAGTGAAGGTTAAACTAGCATCGGTTAGGTCAGGTTTGTTATAAAAACAAAAAAACTGTGTTTTATTTTGTTATTCATTTGTCATATAGCCAATTGCAAAAACAACAAAAAGAGAAAAAAAAGGGGAGAAAGTATGCGAATGGAATGGAGTGTTGAGTTGGCGATCGAGCGATGGGTGATTGAGTGGTGAGAGGCGGGTCCATAGGATCGGTGAACGTGATTTTATTGGTTGGAGATGGGGGTGAAGATTAGGTGAGTTAGGCATGATGGATTGAGTTGGTTTAGGCATGGATCGATTCGGTTCATAAAAGCGTGGTTGTGTTTAAAGTAGTTGAAGTTGTGATTCATTATTTTGTGCAATGAATGATAAAATGTTTCATGTGTGAGATGTGTTATAATATACACATGATGATGGTAGAGAAATGGTAGTCATAATAAATGTATGTTGTGTTGATGATAAAAATGTGTTGCAACTTGTTGTTTGTGTGGTTTAATTTCCAATTCTGTGATATAAAAAGGAAACTATGTAGGGGAAAAATGTGATTTTAGGAAGATGAAAGATGGATTGGTTAGGGTAGAGAGGGGCCGAGCTAACCTCCAAGGGCCCCATGCCCTCGGAGTGCTGCCTACATAGTCCTAGTGAAAAGGGACCTCAAGCCGATGTAGTTCTCCCATGAGCTAGGGAAGAATAGGATGAGGTATGAGAATGAGTTAGTAGGTTTTAGGCATGTTGTGGGTTTAGGTTTTTAGGTGTGGGGGGGTTATAGGTAAAGTGATATAGGTGATGTTGATTGTGGAAAAGAGGAATATTACCCTAAAGGTAAGTGTTAAGGACCAAATCGTGTATAAGGTAATCAAAACGTAAATAACGTTTTTTAAAAGATAAGAGAAGGCAATAAAGCCACCTGATTGGTCAGGATCATATCAAGTAGATCATTCCTTGGAGGAGGTGATGAACGTAAGACCCTAAAGACATTGCTTGATTGATTGTTCTAAGGTGAAAAGTAGTCACATAATCACCAAATGTCTTGGTTTCCAAGAGGTCCCTTGAGGCAGTAGGAAATGGCAGTGGGAATGGTGAGAAAGGTGAAAGGTGGTTAATTTTTTATATGGTATGAGGTGGCATGCTCTTTGGGAAAGAGATCAGAGGTCACAATGGGCAATTCCATCATAAAAATGTGTTGCATCTCTGTTTTGACTTGTATTTGAGATAGACCGATCAATGTGGGAAGTCTATATGGGATGATGAAATTTAACTCCTTGAGGTCTTCATGAAGTGATTGATGTGGGAAGCTTCAAATTATCGTGCTTTTCTTTTCCTTTTAAGTCATGGACAAGACCAAGGTGAAGAATAGGATTCATGTTCAAAAATTAGGGTGAAACGGCCATGGGATCTCATCTAAAGGTAGATGAAAAGTATCCATGAGAATCATGCTATGTGCAAGCACCACGGTACACATATTAAAGAGAAGATAATAAGTGACGGGTACTCACATGATTCATTTTAAGTCATCGGTGAGATGTAGGAAGTGGGTAGTGCTCAAGGGACGAGCATGGAAAGAGGTAAAAGGTGAGGTAGGACTATAGGTCAACAGTAGAATGGTCAAAGATGCAAGGCATTAAGGGGCTCAAGTTGGGTTTACCATTGAGTGAAGATAAACAATAAGCACCTGATCCATAAGTATGAGTCATGATGTATGGTCCAAGCCAATTAGGAGAAAATTTTCCCCGTTTAATTTTTTCTGCTTTGGTTACATGTTGATTTTCTATCAGGAAAATTTCACCGACTTGGAAGGTTCGTTCATGGACACATTTTTCATAGGCACATTTGATACATTTTTGGTAAACTTGAAGGTGATCAAGAGCATTAAGACAACGTTCATCTAATAACTCAAGTTGTAACAAATGGTCCTAACGAAAGTCATCATCATTGAGCATGTCATGGAGAGAAATGTAGAGTGAGGGAATCTGGACTTCAAGAGGTAGATATGACCTTGGTACCGTAGACTAGAGAAAATGGTGTGGCGGCAGTGGAAGTGTGAATACTAGTGTGGTATGCCCATAGGGAAAAAGGAATGTGCGTATGCCAATCCTTCCTAGTATCGTTAACCACTTTCATAAGAATTTTGTTTAAGGTTTTGTTAGTGGATTTGGCTTGGCCATTGGTTTGTGGGTAATAAGGTGAGAAGAAACTTAGCTGAATGCCGAAGGTGTTGCAAATTTTTCACAATGTTTTTTTTTTAAATTGTTTTCTATTATTAGTGATGAGGCGATGAGGAACACCAAAGAGACATATGATGTGGTGATTGATGAACTCACATATTTTCTTGGATTTTGTGGAGATGAGTGGCATGGCTTCAACCCACTTTGTGTAGTATTCGGTAGTGGTGAAGATCCATTGATGTCATTGGGAAGAATGGGGTTTGATCTCTTCGACAAGATCCAAACCCCATTGAGAGAAGGGCTAAAGGTCACAAGCGACCTGTAAGGAATGACTGGGTGTATGATGAAGGTTAGCATGTTGTTGGCATTTTACACAATGTTTGACATAGTCACAAAAATCATGGTTAAGGGTTGGCCAGTAATAGCCTAGGTGAAGAATATTCTTAGCAATAGAAATTCCACTAAAGTGACCTCCACATATGCCATCATGAACTTCCTTAATGGTATAAGGAATTTTAAAACTCGTGAGGCATCGTAAGAGAATACCATCAAAGCGCACTTATAGAGGAGGCCCCCATGATGACATAACGAGAGACCTTTTTAAGGAAGGCACATTGTCCATTACGGGTGAGATCAGGGGGTAAGATGGAGAGAGAAAGATAGTCAAAGTATTGTTTATACCAAAGGTCACTCGGGTCAGGGGTGATGGTTCCAATGGAGGAAATGTTGTGAGGTAAGTAAGAGGGTGATTAGAGTCATTGTACAATGACAAAGATTTTAAAATTGGTGGGTGAAGCGGGTATTTGAGAAGCCAAAATGGCCATGGTGTCCACAAATTTGTTGCATGCATGAGGGACGATTTGTAGGGCGTAATGGTCAAAGGTGGTCAAAAGTATGTCCACATGATGTTTATACTTTTGAAGTATCTTATTATGACATTGGTATATACCATTGACTTGGTTTACAACCAATTGAGAATCACCAAAGATGTTGATTGATTTGACATCTAGGGCATAGCGGCTTAGAGACCTAATACCAATGCTTCGTATTCGGCAATGTTGTTTGTACAATCAAAATCTAGTTTGAAAGACAAAGGCATGGGTTCACCATCAAGAGGAATGAGGATAATACCAGCCCCACCCCCACGCTGACACTTGGAACCATTGAAAAAGAGTGTCATTTGGTAAGGAGGTTCGTCTAGGGAAAGGGTAGTAATTGACTCATCTGGAAAGTCAAAATTAGAGGGTTGATCCCCGAAATAGGTGCGTCAACCAATTGGTCAATGATAGCTTGGCCCTTGATGGAATATTGATGAATGAATTTGATGTCGAGATCAACTAAAAGCATAAGCCATCGTGCGACCATCTGATTTTGATAAGGTTTGGCATACATGAAGTGTAAGGGGTTGGTGTTGGTCACAACATAGGTTTTGTGGTTGAGTAGGTAATGACGAAGTTTGGTGGCAACGAAAACTAAGGCTAAGAAAAAAATTCGGGATGGGTGTATCGGGTTTCATAGTCCAAAAGAGTATGGCTTATGTAATAAACTACCTACTCCCTATGTTGTTCATCACGATGAGCAAGCATGGCTCCCAAGGAATGATCGGTAGCTGATATGTATAGGTAAAAAGGTTGATCATATTTAGGTGGAATGAGTACGGGTGGTTGGAGAAGGTATTGTTTTAAAACCTCAAAAGCTTTGTGACAGTCATCATCCCATTTAAAAGAGACATCCTTTTGAGCAGATGATGAAATGGTTGACATTGATCAAATAATTGGGAAATGAAATGGTGAATGGACTATAACTTACCTTGCAGACTACAAAGTTCTCTAAGGTTAGTGGGTAGAGGAATTTCTTGAATGGCCTTGACTTTAGTAGGGTTGAATTCTATACCACGTAGGGAAACGATAAAGCCCAGGAGTTTTCCTGAGAGGATCACGAAGATGCACTTCTTAGGCTGAAGGAAAACACAATATTTAATGAGATGGTCAAAATGGTTTTTAGGACGGCAAGGTGCTTGGAGCGGTGTTTAGATTTGGCCAGGAGATCATCCACATAATCTTCCAATATACGATGCATGATATCATGGAAGATGTAATTCATAGCCCGCTGATATGTGGCACCGACATTTTTAAGGCCAAAAGGCATGACTCGGTAGTAGAAGGTCCCCCAAGGGGTGATGAATGTGGTTTTATGTTGATCCTCTAGGGAAAGCAGGATTTGGTTATAACCGAGAATCCATACATGAGTGATAGCATCTCGTGACCAGCGGTAAGGTCAACCAGTTGGTCAATAACGGGTAAGGGAAATTTTTCTTTTGGGAAGGCTAGGTTGAGGTCACAGAAATCCATGCAAATGTGGAGTCCCCCTATCACCTTAGTGATAGGGACAATGTTAGAAATCCAACGAGGATAATCAATGGGTAATATGAAGGAAACAAAAAGAAGGTGCTAAAGTTCTTCTTTGATGAGAAGGGCAATACGAGGGTGCATTTTCCTCAGTTTTTGTTTGATGGGTTTGGCATCGGGAATGGTTACGATATTTTGGACCACTATGGTGGGGTCAATACCATGAATGTCTACATAAGACCAAGTGAAAGCATGGTTATGATCTATGAGAAAATAATTGATGGCTTTTTGATCAGCAACATCGAAAGATTGGCCGATATTTAGGATGTGTGGGTCGTCTTGAGTATGAATGTTGATTTTGATAGTCGATTCATTCAACATGGTTTGCATCTCAAAGGGTAATGACCAATGAATATATGAGTCTTCTGCACCAAGGTAGGTGAGTATAGATTCATCATCCTAACATTGAACGACGTTAATTAAAGGTGTATCATCATCGATCATTTCAAGATACAGGAAGGGAAGAGAGGAAGGAGCCTTGCCCTCATGTTGATAAGTCAAAGGCCCTAATGAAATGGTGTTTATGAAAAAAAAATTAGGAGGAATAGATTTAGGATCCATCGACTCCGTCGGTGAAGGTGGTGATGAAGGTAGAGTGGGTGAAGAAGGTGGAGAAGGGCTGATGTCCTTGATGAGTTCAATGCGGGCCTATTTGGTAGGTGGTTTAAGAAAGCTGATACCACTATAGTCGTTATGTTTGTAGGTGGTACATGGAATAACAGTATGGCGGCCTTGCTCGTAAAAGCCAAAACCAAAACCCTTCCATGCACATTGGTGCAAGAAGGTGTGGGAAAAATGACAATTGGTGAGAGACTGGAAGTCAACGGAAAATGGGTGGGTTTGTGATGGTGGTTTAGGTGTGTACATGGTAGTATCAAGTCCCCCATAGGTGAGACTGGTATGAAGATGAGGATGACCATAAAGGAGGTGTTCTCTATGTGCGGTGATCATAGCAAGGGTGTTGGTGAAGACTTCCATACTCTTGTGGAGTAAGGAATGTGTTAACACTATATAGGTGGTATTCCCCAGAGTGAGGCATTGAAAAACACCTTCTAAGGGATCGGTGGTTGGTATGTGGGTAGTGGGAATAGATGATGTGTCAGAGGTCGATGCGGAGGTGGAGTTAATGGATTGGGAGACTGATGGGTTGGCCATGGAGGTTGTGGCGGCGGTAGGAGTGGAAGAGGTATGTGCGGTGGAGGTGGTGACTGTACTGGTAAGTGGAAGTGTAGGTGAAGTGGTAGGGGTCATGGAGGTAGATGCCTTAATGGGTATAAGCACGTCATTAGGTTGGTAAAGCATGTTGCATGTTTTAAAAGGTGATGGATCAGCTGGAATGGTATAGGTGTGTCCTTCATGTTCAAACTTTACACAACGATGCAAAGTGGAAGGAATGCAACCCATGACACGAATCCAGGGTCTGCCAAGCAACAAGTTATATTGGAATTCCCCCTCCAAGATGTAAAATAATTATGGGATAGTGTGGGGGCCCATGCAAATGTGGAGGATGACAGTGCCTAATGTAGAGGTGATAACGTCATTGAATGAACAAAACATGACATGATGTTTATGCATGTAATTTTCAGGTATGCACATTTGAGAAAATGTATGGGATGAAATGATATTAATACTAGCACCCCCATCAATCATTACATGTCATACACGTATATCATCGATGTGGACAAAGATGAAGAGGGATAGGTTTGGGTCATCCATTTGGTGTGGTGTGATCTCTTCCTCTGAGAAGCTAAGGGAGGCTACTTGGTGAGTAGGGTGCGGTGTGGATAAAGGTGGCAATTTGGTGAGAGAGGCTACATGATGGGGTGTGATAATGGAGGCTACGGGTATAGGGCCATCAGGTGAAACCTCAATAGATTAAAGAACATCCATGAGAACTTGACGATGGGATTCGAGGTTTGGATGAGGTTATATAGGGACATTGTTAGGGGATATTGGTGTAATTGTTTGAGCATGGTGCAATGTGTGATCCCATTAGAAATAGGGTATATGGGTCTGCAGATAATAGTCTTAGGTGTGGGTGTAGATGGTATGTTCGATATAGAATTGGTTGGTGGGTCAGTTTCCTTTTCTTTTCCTTTGTCTCTCTCGAGCATGGGTAGTAATGTGGATCATGTTGATATGAGGGGAGTTGGAAAATGGAGAAGGTGTAGGGTGAGTGGTATAATGACATGATGGGCAAAAACCTACCAGAGGAGAAAACCCTGTGAGGTGAGCTGGGCATAACAACATTTGGGTGATGGTGTGGTAAGTTCTCTGATGTGAACCGTGTTAATTTCAAATCTTGGAGGTGGTTCTAGGAGATGTGGTGGTGGAGGTCATGGTTGCTTGAGTGGGCAAAGTGAGGGAATGACTATGGGAATGGGTTTCAGTGAAGAAGTTTCCTCATCAAGAAGGTCGTCATCATCAAAGTTGGCTTCTAGAGGACACAACTGGATAAGGATGGTTTTCAAATCCTTGTAATTCTCCACATCATGCCCTGGCACACAATGGTAGGCACACATTTTAGTGTCATCAAACCCTTTTGGCTTGGGTTTGAGGGGGTCATAAGGTATGAGCAGTGGTAATGTGATGACAAAATTCTCAAGGAGGTTAGTTAATATTTTGGCATAGAACCCAACTAGTGGGTGGCAATGGGAAGTGAAAGTGGGTTTGGGTGTAGGTCCACTTATTATTTAGGAACGGTCCTTAATGGAGGGGGAGTGGGTTGAGCCATGGTTTTGGGTGTTGGAGTAGTCTTGGGTGTTGGTTGTGTTTTTTTGGTAGGGGTATGGTAGATGAACAAGCAAGAGGGTGTATGGTTGCTTTGACTACCTTATTAGAGGGTAGCGGATTTTTATCTTTGGGTTACACCTTCTTGGGTAAAGGTGATATGGGTGTATGAGATCTAGAGGGAAAATCAGATGGGGGAAGAGGGCGAGTTACCCATGGGGATAATGGAGGTGCTGTGAAGGTAGATGATGCGGGTTGAGTAGGGGGTGTGAGAGATAGAGACTAAAGTGTAGTGGGTAATGAAGAAGTTGCTAAGGGTATTGGAGGTATGGGTGGTAAAGATGTTGTAGGTGTAGGTGTAAGTCATGTCGGGTGCTTGGGTAGGTTAGAGGTTTGTGAGGAAGGAGTGGGTTGTTGTGTTTTTGGTTTATTGATGGGTGGAAGTTTCTTGATCGTGTTGGGAGGTTGAGGTCCTAAAACGGACGAAAAGGGTGAAGGTGTGCTAGGTATGATTGGCACATCCGGGGTATGAGTTTTATGGGTTTGGTTCTTCTGTTTGGGTATCAGAGTAGGTTTGGTGTTGACTTTGGAGGATGTAGCTAAATCTAGTTTGATAGGTGGATGAGTAAGGTTGGTGGTTGGGGTGACCCTAAGGTAGTGATAGGTCTAGTCGAAGAAGATGATGTATGTGCGGGTTTGGATTTAAATGTAGGTTGGGTTATGGGTAAGGGTATGTGTTGAGGTCTTAGAGATGGGAAATTCATTAGCTTCATCTTTCTTGGGTAAGAGAGCCAAAAGTAGGTCTACATGATCTTGGGTAGTGAAGGAGAATGCTCACCTAGAGGCAAAGGTATCTCTATTGGGTGCAGGAGAGGGAGGAGATGATGGGTGATCCTCTATAGGTGGAGGAGATGATGGGTGCTCCTCTGTAGAGGAGGAGATGATGGGTGCTCCTCTGTGGGTGGAGGAGGTAAACAAGTATCCTTTATGGAGTGAAGAATTACTGTGGGTGATGGTTCCCTAGGTGGAGAAGCTAGAGGTGAAATGGTCTCGATATTAGCGAAGGGCTCCTCCACGGGTGAGGTAGGAGGTAAAAGGTGTTCCTCTGTGGGTGGAGGAATAGGTGAGGTAGGTTCCAATGCAAAAGGAGGATTTTGGGATAGAATCTCCTCTATGGAAGGAATATGGGGTAATTAGGAAGCAACAGGTGCATCACTAAAAATAGCATGGACCTTGCGGGTATGGCTATCATGAGTTGAGGTCTCACCGGTTTGATCAGATGAAGGGGCATGATTTGGAAAGGGTTTTTAAAGATATGTACGTTTGATTGGTGGGTGCATTAGGATTATCCACAGTTAACTCACCTTTCTCGAGCATTTCTTGGACAATATTTTTGAAAGTTATGCAATTTCCATCACTATGAACCTTTACTCGATGATAGTTAAGGAAGTCATGTTCTTTATACCATACAGGCATGGGGTGAGCAGGGTCAAAAATAGTGTGTGGTTTTATAGGCGGAAGGGTGATGGCCCCAGATTTGATGATATTTTCTAAGATAGAAGAGTAAGGATCCCCAATTGGGGTGTATTTTCCTTGTTCTTGTCTGAATTGAAAATTCTAAACGGGTGAGATATTAGATGAAGGGGTAGCCTAATTTGACGGATGAGCTAGGTTGGCCTTGAGTACCACTATGTTAGCGAGTGCCCTTGGCCTTTGAATAATTGTTCTATAGTTTGGAAGAAGAAGAGGTATCATTCGACTTGAATGTCAAATTCTTACTACGTAATTGGATTTTCTTCTCTTCGATGGCCCGAATCTCTAACTTTCGTGCCATGGTGAATGCTTCATCAAATGTTCAGAAAGTCTGAACCTGTAGGGTTGGTGAGATATGTCTAGCACAAGCCCATGTGAAGATCTCAATGAGTTCTATTTGTGGCAGTTGGAAGGTGAGTTGATTGATCAGGCTACGCCGAGTGACAAAATCTATGATAGATTTGTCCTCATACTGATGCGTGGAGTATAGGTTAGTCATGGTAACCTTCTTGATGATATTGATGGAGAAGTGATCCAAGAAGGCTTGGGCTACCTGATTAAATGAAAATATAGAGTGTCTAGGTAACCCACTATACCAATCTAACGTAGGTCCAGTCAGTGACATGGGAAAGGTCCTTAAGAGAAAAGCATCATCGTGGGTGATTAGGTAGCACCCGTGTTTGAATGACCACAAATGTTGTTGTAGGTATTCCTTGCTATTGAAGTGGTTGAATTTAGGCATCTCCCAATGCACAGGATATGGACAGATAGGAATGGATGGGTGGATGGGCTCGTTACAAATCTCGTTATAGGTGAGAGTATTACAAGAGCCAGAAACCAATGCCTCTAATGTCTGCATCTTATCCATCATCAATTTGATTAGGTAATTGGTAGGTTGTGATGATTAGGTTCCTCCTGTAGCATAAGAGGGTTGGTGTTGGGTGTGTAACAGGGGTGGCATTCCAATATATGGTGCTTCCATGTAGATAGATTGAGAAGGAGGTAGTGAAATAGGGGTACGTACACCCGAGTGAATAATAGATGAAACGGGAGGCGCTAATAGTATGTATATGGAGGTAGAAGGTTCATGGTAACCCTAGTGGCAATGGGGGCTAATGATTATGGAATGGAAAGGACCACATTCTAAAAATGGGTAGAGGTCACCGACACCGAAGGTGTTTGTGTAGCTATGGGTATGTGCAAGACATTATGGGCGGATGAGGTTGTGTTTGGGAGGTTGTCAAAGGTATGGTGTATGTGGTGGGTGCAATGGATGTAGCAGATGCTACACTCACAATGGGTATAGGAACTAGCTATGAAAAAGCTGGGGGTAAGGTAGATGTGGGAAATACGGAGCTAGGTGGGGATGATGCAGAGTGGGAGCGAGAGTCGGGGATATATACGAGCATGTCGTATATCAATCGACCCGAATCATCTCAGGTGGATGAGTGGAAAAGATAAAACTACAAGGAAGTAGGGTTTTGGTCAAGGAGTCATGTGAACTCTTCATCTTCGGTAGCGATAGTGATAGGTTGGATAGGATCCATGGTGGGTGATAAAATGGAAGGTGGTGAAGGACTAGGTGGGAGTGGTTGACAACTTGTGTGGAATACGAGTGCACTTGCTTGTCTTTGGGTCAGCACCATGTGAACCAGTACTGATCAGGTTAGGCCACTTCTCTGTAAATGACATAGAAAAATAGTAGGAATAGGTGAAACAGGTGGTAAAAAGTGGACTAGGTATGAAATGTTGGCTGGAAAATGACACAAGGTAATGAGATACCGGTTAGGGTAAACCGACGCTGGTCGTAGGTAACCATGGCCGGTCACTGTGGGAAATGGAAAGTGAGTCAAAAACAAGGTGTAAGGTCAAATTTGATAGGTATGCCAAACCTAATGAGTTTTACAAGGTCAATGGGAATGATAATAGTGACAGGGACTCTGAAAAGTTGAAGAAGGTGAATAAATTTCCCTTTGGGCAAGTTAACCAAAATGGCAATGAACCAACACCGGTTGGGTATAACCAACGATGGTCGTGGGGGTAATGATACGATCATGGGGTAATCGATGATGGTAGCTGGAACAACACTAGTCACTATGAAATTGAAATAGTGATGAAAGAAAAATGGTTGTGAAATAAAATATGTTGTGGACTTAGACCTGAATTCGAGAATGATGAGAATATAGTTTAGGCACACTCGGATGAGGCCAAAATACAACAACTATGATGAGGAGCATTCAAGGATAAACAGGAAGAATGAAGAACGTGACCTCTCACCTCAAAATGCAAGCCAAGAAGAAACACTAAGAAAAATGTGATCCTAAGAGTGCCTTTTCTATTATGTTTATTTAGCTTATGCTATTTAAGGACTGACTCATGAACTGTAAAATAGAGTTTTTTGGTGAGGATGGCTTCCTATGAAAAAGGATATCTAAAAGGTGAGTTATTGGGTATGTTATGGCGGGGGTGGGCTTCGCTCTGAAGTATGACTCGATAGAGCAATGAGCTTGGGAGTACCTGCCAATCCTCATATCAGTGCGATCATTGACAGTGTTCCCAAGAAAGATGTTGTTTAAGAATATGTATTTGTTTTGAATTTGTGTAATGTGGCAAGACTCACAGAGAGAGAGAGAGAGAGAGAGATGTGCTTTCTATGATTTGTTTGTCAACCATCAGCTGGGAATGACTTCCAACATATAGGTTGCCCTCAATTAATGTGAGCTAATGTGATAAATCAGAATGCAATGCACTTATTTTAAGCCCAAATCAAAATATGAAGTTCGATGACACAAATGGATGAAGAGGAAGAGGGATGCTTTTTCACTAAAATGTAGAAAACAAGAAGAAATGATTCTTTTTAAATACATTAAAAGAAAGGTTTCTTTTAGAGCAAATAGAAAGAAAAGATAGTTACTAAGGAAGAAAATTAATGTGTATGCTTTTCAGAAGGGAAACAAACACACAACTTTTCCTAGGAATGAATAAAATGTAAGGAACCCTGAATGGGTCCCACCGGGCGTGCCAAAATGTTTCACTTGATTCTTATACGTTTTTTTGAAATATTGACAAAATAGATAAAGTAATGGGCATAAGAGGAATACCTGTTGGAATTATGGTTGTTGGGTTGTTACACGCATATGTCATCGAATCCATATCTGATCGTGAGAGCTTCCTTTTGGCTAGGAGGAACTACCTTAAATGGAAAACAAGACCACCAGAAAGAGTTAAACAATATGTGAAATGAACTACGTAGCATGTGCTAGATCGGGAAGTGTGATACTTCCTATACTACATTTGTCCCATTGTTTAAAAAAATTTAATACTGGTAATGAAGTGAATCCTATTATAATTGAAATGATTTAGGTATCTCATTAAAAACACAATAAGAAAGATCTAATCTAACATGCTAGGTTAAAATAAGATCCAAAGGTCAAAGAGTTGGTTCTGGTTCTCTGCAGGTCTGACAGAGGTCTCAGGCAGGTCACAGGTGATTAAGGGTGATGTGAGAATAGGTGGGTGGGTCACTGTTCTAGACTCTATTGGTAAATACAGAGACCGATGCTAGTTAAGGGTGACCGATGTCGGTTGGGGATAATCGGCACCGACATCGCGTGGAAAAGCTGTAATGCCACATAATGAGCTTTGGGTCTCCCTTGTGATTGCACAAAGGACTTGGTTGGCCGAAACGAGGTATTAGGCTGTTTGGATGGGTTTGGCAGGGGTTTTAATGGGTATGTGGAGGGGTGAGTATTAAAGGAGGTCAATGGGTGGCTAAGAGAACAAAGGATGACAATACAATGATAAAATGAATGAACCAAAGGAGTAAACTATTCTACTTACTTGAAATCTGGTTCTAGGTGCTTGTGAGTGATGGATGAAGGTGCTGGTAAGAGGTTGAATGTTGTTGAGGATCACCAAATGTTGGAAAGCTCCTGCATGGGCTGCATGTGCATTCCTTTTTTCTTGGTTGGATCAAATCTATGTTGGGTGATTGTTGGATGCCTGTGTAAGAGAAAATGCTTGATCTCCTTCCTTGCATGCGTGTTCTCACGGAAACTTGTTCTCAAAAGATGTGATATCTCTCAGAATTTGCCAAAATTTTCCAACATTTTTTTCCAACCTCCAAAATAAGGTTGTTTTGGGGATTAAAAGGTGACCGATGGCGGTTCCAGCTTAATCGATGACGGTTATGGGTAACTAGCGTTGGTCAAGGTGGGATTTTCTAGGTTTGCTAAACTAGGTAGATCCCCTTGATTTCCTAAGATCTCATGTCGTTAACCCACGGATTAGGATAGAAGCTTCTTGTAAGCATGCGGGAATGTGGTTAGAGGGAATGTAGGCATTGATTTTTAGGGTTTGGGTAAGTCTTAGTTAGTTATGGCAACTTACTAAGAATAGGTCTTAGGGTGAGTTGGCTTGATGAGGTGTCTAGGTGAGGTGTAAGTGTGGGTATTATCTAATTTAAGATATTTAAATATTAAATATGGTGAGGATAATAAATTAATTTAATTAAATTAATATTAGTGGGGTGAAGTGGGCCATGGATAGGTGAATGTGATGAAGGTATTTATTTGATAGGGGAACAAAGGGAGTGCAACCTAATTTTGGTGTCTACACTAATTACTACTAATTAATTTTCATAACCAATGTGTATTTTCTACATCATATGGTGAGTCATCTCACTTAGGCGAGGTCATCGGTATTAGGTATCATAGGGGTTATGATTGATTCCACCACGTCATATGCATCCGTGTGCGTTAGTGTATCATATGGGAGTTACTTATATTTTAGGAATGTAATCGCGCCTTCTCCTCTTGAGGAGGTGTGATTACTTGCATTGGGGGTTACACACCACCCTTATTTATAGCCCTTTTTTCTTTCAAATCTATGACAAAGACAATGAGATGGTGAATAATTTTTTTCCCTTTTCTTTTTTTGCATGCACATTTTTTTATTAAGGGTAAATAGTTTTGAAGGGACTATACCCTGTATACAGAAAGGCTCAAAAGCCAGATATCAAAAGAGGTAGAAACAGCCCAAAAAGAGAAAAACAACCAACACCAAAGGGCTCAATAGCCAGATAAGACAACATAGTAATAAAACAGGATCAAGACGTACAGTGATCGAGAAATAGCAGAAGAGACAAAAAACTAACAAGAGACTGGTCATCTCAGCCAAAAAATAGCACCAAAACTGCCAGTCAACAACAACTTCATAGCCAGTAAACAACAACAGAGCGCCGCATCACTTGATAGCCCGGTCAATCTTGGCTTTGATCGTTTGAAGCGAGAAAAAGAATGCAATGGTGGTGGCCTGGGAAGGGTCTTTCAGATCCACTTGAGCAATTGTAATATCTCTTTTCTCCTTGGAGCCCCAAATGTCCTCAGTAATCCCACTGAGACTGCAGATACTACGAATGTGTTATTCGATGAAATTGTAAATACTTTTAAGGGTAGAGAGGATACATTCGTTATGCAATTTTACGTTTCCAAGTCTGCCATCCAGAGATTGAAGCTTCTTGAAAATATCAGTAGTGACATCCTCTTCTTCATCATTTTACAGTTTCCTTTTCCCTTAGCTTTTTCCATATCTCTAATAACACTCTTAATCTCTTGAATTTCCTTTTCCATCTTTCCCACTCTAATCAACAAGTCCTCATCCTTAGGCTCCTCCACCAGATGGCTAATGTGTAGGATATTCTCGGCAAGCTCCAGGTCTTTGTGACTTCTAAGAACCCTCTATGAAGTAGGGACCTTAGTTTTCGTCCCCTTCCTTTTCTTGCTAGATGAAGCAATGTCAATCTTCCTTTCGAAAGCGGGGAGGAATGGAGGCAATGGAGGAAGGGGGAGGAATGAAGGTAGAGAGAGGAGCAGAATCAAGCAGAACAAAGGTGAGCAGTGGTGGTGAATAAGCAGTATTAACTCTTGATGCATGGGAACCGCCCTAGTATGATTTTACACCTCAAGAACGGATTTCTCCCAATGAGTTTATCAAGTAATGAGGGAATTTGATGATGATGTTTCTATGAAAGTGATTGAGAAATATCAATTTTTTTAGAGGAATAGTGGAAAATCTCCCCTCAAGAGTTACATACCTTACTACCATTCTAGCAATCTCAGCAAAAGGCTCGGGAACCAAAGCCAGCTTGATGCCGGCCATCAAAAATTCAAGATCTTTCCCTTCATCCAGAAATTTCTTTGACTCCACCTCTCTGACCACCCTCTTGTTAAAGAATTTGGAGCCATCAAGACTGAGTCTGGTGACTTGAGCAATAAGCTCCTTCGAAATCTCAACCTCAATGTTGTTGTATTTTACCATGTGATTCCTCCATCCCTCAGCAAATTTAATAGAGATATCCTGATCAAAACCTTGGATTTTTTCAATAAAGTTCGCAAGATCCCCTATTTGAAGATAGTTCCAAAGAATCGTATCATCTTTCCAAGCTGGATTATGGGTGGGCTTTGTCTTGTAAGGTGGTCCCCCATTTTGCAAAGTGGATCTACCCGCAACGATAAAACTTTTAGAAGTATGCGACCGACCTCAACTCTTTTTTTGAATCTCTCCGATCATGTAGAAAGATATAATTATTAGACCTTACTTTGTAATTAGTGACCCGCTCCTTAGCATCCACCCTATGACTAGTAATGATGTCACTCCAGGTCACACAAATCTTAGAAGATGTCATCATTATGTACTAAAAAATCTGCTCCTTTGCAGCAGCATTACAGCCATTAGTGATTACTTGCCAAGTCATGTAGATCATTGATGATGTCTTCATTAAATTGAGTGGGAATAATGTCACCCCTTAGCCAAGTTTGAAAAGTATTTTTAACCCCAAAGTTTTCCAAACTATCCGCGACCCTATTGCCTTCCCGGTAGGTATGTTTGATTTCAAAATTTTCAAAACTCTTGCAAATATCGGTAGCTTCAAACAATAAAATATCTGATTGACTAGTGGGGGTTGTTTTTGGTTCAAGAGATTGATGATGTTTATCGAATCACCCTCAATTATAATATTTGGAATATTACAATCCCTAGCTAGCCTTATTCCCCAAAGAGCAGCAAGAGCTTTAGAGTAATGGTTAGTTTGCCTACCCATTTTTCCAGAAAAAGCAGCAACAAAACAACCTCTGTGATCTCTAATGACTCCCCCACCTCCAGAATCTCCAAGATTGCCTTTTGAGGCCCCATCAAAATTCAATTTATGCCAAGCATTGGGAGGCTTAATCCATTAGATAGTGGATCTATCAATGCCATTATTATTCTTATTCAAGACAATGCTAATATTCCAAGCAGCCAAAATTTTCTCTTCTTCCTCAGGGAAAAGTCTATTTTTAGGAGGTTTAAATCTTGCAATGTTGTCCTGCACAGCAATGATAATTTCTTTGTAGACTTTGTTACATAACTTTCTAGTATTCCTAAAAATGACATCATTACAAGCCTTCCAAACTCGCCACATGGTGTGAGGTAAAACTAGTTGCCATAATCTCCTCACCACATAATGTTTGTAAGGAGAGTTCCATTGTTCCCAGGCCTGAAGACAAGTAAGGGGAAAGATCCATTCTTGATTAAAGTTTTCAAAAATAAGATGCCAAATTTTGGAAGTGTACTTACAATGAAGAAATAAATGTTTGATGTCTTCTACTTCTTCCTGACACATGCAACATCTATTCGGCATGATGAATCCTTTCCTAATGAGATTGTCATTAGTTAGTATCTTGCCTTTAATGATGAGCCACCAGAAAAATTTCACTCTAGGGGTTAGCTCTGGCATCCACAACTTATGCCACTTAGTATCACTTTCAATAGAGGCAAAGAAAGAATTGTAGCCCGATTTAACCGAGTACTCTCCATCAAAAGAATCTTTCCAAATGAGCTCATCCTTATGACTTTGTGGACTGATATGAATTAGGGAGAGTTGATTTTGCATAGATGAAACATCAGACTGCACATTCTCCTCCTCAACTTTGAACTGTTTCCATTTTATTTTGGTTTCATCCACCTCAATATAGCCCTATACTTTGTGCCCATAATTTCTAATTAAGTTGTCTTTAATGTGGCCATAAGAGGAAATCTAGTTAATATCTGACCATTTATCAGTCCAGAAATTAATGTCTTGACCATCCCCAAGCTTCCAGCTACATCCCTGAGAGAGAATTTGTCTGCTGTGTAGAAGATTGTTCCAGAAAATAGAACCATTCGGAAGAAACAGATCAGAAATAAAGGAAATCTTGCTTTGGTTGGAAAGGTATTTGATTTTAACCAACTCTGTCCAAGGCTTGTGTTCTTTTATAAGTCTCCAACCTAACTTTATAATAAGAGAAGCATTCATATGTTTGATGTCTTTGATTCCTAACCCCCCAAGCCTCTTAGGTTTACAAACCTACTCCCAAGCCACTAAATGGTACCTAAACCTGTCCTCAGTACCATGCCATAAAAAGTGCTTTTGTATTTTTTCAATACTATTCGTCACTGCTGCTGGAATGTTGAACATTGACATGATATAAATAGGTAAGTTCTGAAGAGTTCTTTTTATCAATAAACACTTGCCTGCACTTGAAAGTAAAGCTCCTTTCCAACCAGCTTTTTTTGAAATCTCTTAATAAGATCATTCCAAACCTCATTAGAAATCTTGCTAGTACTCAAAGGGAGCCCTAAATAAGTAACAGTAATGAATTAATATTGCATCCAATAATATGCACATTTCATGGTTGATGATTTCTCCCCCATAGAATCTTGTCACGCTTCAAGCGCAACTTGACTCGGTTATATTTACATTATTTAGTAGGTCCTCATTTTGTCACATTTTTCTTTCTTTTTCAATATCCATGGGTAAATCGAAAAGTATGTTGTATGAGGTTTCAACATCTACAATGTGATAAAGGGTGTACAACATCCACATTCTAAATTGTATAAATAGGAGATTATCTTTGAAAGATTTTCACTCACTGTTATCATAACCACAAATAGTTATAACAATAGTTACCAAAATCTCTTTGGTATGCCTAAGGAATCTTAGTAACTTCATAAAGAGAATATTTAGAGAAAATCTATTATCAATAAGATCTCTTTTGATTTTGTGAATGGCGATAAAAGATTCAATATACAATGAGATATTATTTTGAATATTAGGGTTCAAGAGATCATGAGGACCAAATGAAAATATGAGACTTTTAGGTGAAATATTGGCGATGAGTGCTTGAAATTATGAAGTGTTGATATCCTTAGGAATACATGCCTTATGAGGAGCACGAGTAAGGATATATTGAAGTGTGGGTGATATTTTGACTAAATACATGAGGGAGATATGTGCAAAAGTTGTCTCTAATTATTGTATGATGTTATAATTACGAGAAGAGGATTTAACATTAGGAGTTAACTTTTGATTGATAGTGGTAGGATTTGACGATTGAGGTGTGGTTGAAATGGAGGGTTGCTTAAGCGTAGGAACATAACCCTTTTTTTCGGGTTCTGCTACTACATAGTTAGGAGCATGAATTTTGATTTTGACAATTGAATCGAGATACATCTTTAAAAATGAAATAATTGAATTAAACTTGACATGGTTTGAGGATTGACCTTTATCAGGAGCTTTATCATTTGTACCATGTTTTGGAAAGGGGTTTTGAAACACCTTTAATTTCTCATTTGGAATTTTGGTAGTCAATGGGTTTTCAATTTCAATGTCTCCACCATCAATTAGATCTTAAATGTAATGGCAGTCTCATATAATGAGATATCTATTATGGTTGTCAATGCGATGATAATCACAATATTCATTTTCTTTATACCATGATGGTTTTGGCTGCCCTTATTTGAAAGGTCTTATGATTGGATAAGTCACCATGTTGGCACTTGCTAATTGACATAAAATTATTGAAATACTTTCACCCAATGGAGTGAATTTTCATCATTTATTGTCACGAGGAATAGTTTCTTTACTTGGTATAACAATTACTTATTTTAATTTGGTTGGTTTTTTTATTGTTTTTAACATTATGCACTTTGTGAGAGTCATTGACCCCTTGATTTACAACATTACAATTTTTGATATACTTTGATTTATCTCGAGAATATTTTGTATTGTTTGTGTGATCCTTGGAAGGAGTTTTGATTATCCCTTTTGTGATGAGATCCTTTTCAATTTGTGTTCCCTTCCCAATGAATTATTCAAAATTGGTAAGAAAATGCATTTAATTATGAAATGATAGCTTTTATTGAGGTTAGAAACGAAAATGCTAACTAGTCATTTATGTGGTATAGAGCAAGGGAATCATCTCACAATTCCTCGCAATCATTAAAGGAAATGAGTGAAGTTTTCGTTAGTTCTCTACTTTTTGTTGCAAAGTTCCATCATTAGGATTCTAGAGTCAAGATTGAAAGAGAAATGCTTTAAAAATTCTTTGAGAGTTTTGTGAAGTTTGTAATTGTTCCTTTTGGAAGATGAAGAAACTAGTCCAAGACTTGCGTTACCAAACTCTTTGGGGAAGAGACACAAGAGATATACGTCATTATTGTCACACCCTTTAATTATGTATACTTGTATGGATTTATGTCATCATTATTTTTTTGTTCTTAACATGGATCTTTGAGCACCTCCTTCTTTGTTATAATTGATTATTTCATAATTATTCAATAAGATGCTCTATTTCGTACTTGTATTATATCAATGCTTGGAAATAATTATGGTCTTGATGTTGTTACTAATCTCCTTTTCATTTCAATATCGGTCTGAATGTAAGGAAATTAAGGTAATATTCAATGTTTCTCGGCAATGGGTCCCCATTAGTGATAAGGTAAATATTACCTGTTTGATTATCTTGTTTATCAATGATCAATAACATAAGTAAATATTTTTGACATGTTGAATTGATCTTTATGTGAAGTAAAATGGTCATATACCATAAAAAAGATTGATGGCAATACGGGGAAAGTTAATGTATATTTTCATAGTTTATATGTTACTAGCCATTGACCATGATTGTAATTATTAGTGATTGGTTATAACCTCCTCCTTGATACTCAGAAAAATGAAGGTGAATTTGTATCCTTTTATTCTTGTTGGTCATGGACCATGGAAAATTGGTAAAGGTTAATGCTTTTATTAAATGGTCTTAGACCATAAGAGAGGGCATTAAAAATGATGTTTAAGTTTATAATTCTTAAGGTCATCAACCTTACCATAGCACTGTTATTAAAAGGAAATATTAAAGGCCCATTCATTGACCATTATGCGAGTTAGAGGGAATTCTAAGCGAGATGCCCAATGCCACTATGTGGCACTTGTAAGAATTAAATGCATTAATGTTTTTAAGTGGGTGGGAGTTTTTGGAAATAGTGGGCTTTATTTCGAAGCCAATGCATCTGAATTAATTTTATTGTTTATTGTTTTGAAATATCTTCCTCCTCTGATTTATGCATGTAAATTAAGGGTTTTGCATGGTTTTTTAATAAGCTTCAATAAAAATAGTAGTCATTTATGGCATTTATAATGAAATTATATGGGGAAATTCTACTGGTTTTTGGTTGGACTGCTTCGATTTGTGAAGATAAAGGTTGTAAAGAAATCTATGAGAAATTACAAACCAAACACAAACATGGATTCTCTAACTCAAATCTGTTGTATTATTATGAGATATAGAATATTAATTGGTTTTCTCTCTGTTTTTAATATGGAATTGGATACAAAATAAAATAGTAATATTTGATAAGAAAACTCAGATGGAAACATATTTATCAAATAGGTATTTGATATTTTGGTTCCTTGTTGTTGTATTTGATATGGGTGTGAATTTGTTATATCTTCTAGACTATGAATTTCTTTTATTTAAGATTTATTCAGTCAAATGTGTTTGATACAGTCTTGTGATATTTTTATAGAATCTATGTTAATGTATATATATGCTAACCAAGACGTTACTGGGTGATATGAATACATATTGTTCTCCCTCTATTAGAATTGGGTTTACAGAAATGCATTTCTATAGTTTTGTTTGTGATTTTCCTTGCATGTGAAAATTTATGCAGTCATTCAAAATGGCCTAGAACACTCTAGGTTATTAAAGGTTTTAGTTTAGTTGAAGTTAACTGAAATATTTTCAGTACCTTATTGCGACCACAAAGATTCAAGATGTTTGTGAAACAGTCTATTGCATTAATGTTGGTGAGATTAATACGGAAGTAAACCAGTCCTGAGTTCATTCCAGTTGGTTGGAATTAAAGGGTGAACATTTATTTTGAAATATTTTTACTATAAAATTATGAATACATGTGATACAGGAAGATGGAGGGGTCTTCTCCTTCCCTGAAACATATTGTTATCTATCTTGGTTATGGTATTATTAAAGCACGAGTTGAGTACGACATATTATCAACTAATTACATTTAGTTCTCTTATGAGAATGAGTAATATAGTATTGCTCTGTATATATTATGTAATTGCGTTAATTTCCCTTTAAGGTATTTGCAGAGATGGCTCAACTCATTAAAGCTTGTTAGGGATCTTAATAGCTTACCCATAATAATAGATTTGTATATTTAAAAATATATAAGTAATCCTTTGTGATCTGGGGGTTGATATGGAATTTAGTATCTAAATTTTTAATCCAAAGGTGAAATTTTAGAAATCTATACTAAGTAAATCTCGAATGTTCTTGTAAATTATTGAATTACTTGTTAATAGGAAAAATGGTCGGGTATCACTGACCTTGAGTTATACTGTTATCAAAAAGTTGGAAGATGTTAATACTGTTGGTTGAAAACGTAAGACTAACTATTTGGTAATCAATCCATTGTTTAACCCATGCATACCTTATTAAAAAACTATAAGTTCTATGGTGTAGTTGAAAATTGGTACATTGATAAAAGAACTTGGTCATTAATGTCTATTACGGAACATTTCCTTACAAGTGTTTTTACTTATAGGACTGTAGGAATATGAATTTCATTTTATCAAATTGGAAAGTAGACTTTACAATTTAGCCTTTAAATGATTTGTTTATAAACAATTAAATGCTTTGGATTAGATTAGAAATGAAATACCACACTTAAATGATGAAATTGATATACAAATTTTCTAGAAATGGATCTCTGTTGTAAATTTAAAAATTGGCAAATTAATTTAATTAAAATGCACAGTTTGGGACTGCACATAATAATCAACTTGGAAATGTTAAAATTTAGCATGTTGTATTATCAAGGAACTCAAATTGACAAAGAACACTTGAGAAAACAATTTAAAACATTAAAAATCAAGCCCAATCCCTTTCACAATCATTTTTATGTCAATTGTTGGAAAAATTTAAATTGGAATCAATTGAGTAAATTTACCTTCCTAAAACACTCTAAATCCTTCCTCGAATAATCCTCCATGTTTTTTGGCATGTTGAGTGAAGGAGGAGATCAAATTGAATCGAATTTATAATTTAAAATTTACCAGTTGGTTGTTTAAAAATCTGCAAGCAGTTTTCACAAAATTGACCCTTAAACTTTATCAAAATATAAAATTTATGTTTCCTATGCAAAGAGGGCATCGAGAGCTTTCCAGAAAGTCCTTGTTTTCCCAAAACCGATATTTCTAGCAAAAGTTATGACCCTCTCGAAGTTTTCCTTCCTTGGCAGGAAATTTAGGAAAATTTTACCTAAGCGGGCTGTGGCCCGAAAATTTCCTTTTGAAAATCCTTAGAAAATTTTGAAAATTTTTGGGGAAATTTATGAATTTTTCCCCGCCAACTCGTAGCCAACCAAAGGCTGCCATGTGGCACCTTGGGGGAGAACCTTTTTTTTACAAAATTTTGTTTTGGGAAAATTTCCCTTAAAACCTCCGCGGCCCCGCATTTTGACTTGCCTCGGAGAAGACCCTTCCACAGATGCGCAGACCCACACGTAAAACTTTTCCTTTGTTCCTCCCCTTGGAAAAATTTCCCAACTAACCCCACCACCCCGCCTATCCCTCTCCTTTTTCTCCCCGTCGTGGTTGTTGGGTGCCACGTGTCCCTAATGGACCCGTGGGCGTGCGAGCGCTCATTGGAATTTTTCCCCTCGGCCAAATCTCCGCTATACCACCGCTGCTCCACCCCATTCCTCTTTTTCTCCCCGCTTGGGCTTGGAGTCCGACACGTGTCCTTAGAGGACCCGCGGAGGTGCAGGAGAAATGTAGACTTTGCACCCGCATGGGAAAATTGATAAAACACCACCCTGCGACCCGCCAACCCGACAAAGGGTCTTCTTCCCCACTTGACACGTGTCCCCTTGGGGGAAAATTTAACTCCTAAGGTCCGCTCGGTCCATAACTAGAGTTTTACAAGGAGTTAGGAGGAATTATTTATATCATTGGAAAGGTGAGAAAATTTCCTATCCAATGGCAATGATTTAGGAAAATTTTGAATGCATTAAAAGTGAGAAAAATTTGGTTGAAACTCGAACTTGTTAGAGAGTGGGTATGGTGTTAATTTACCCCTGAACCTAACTAAAACTTCTAACCCTAAATTTTGGACCTTGTGACCTCTGATAATTGTTAATAAAAGTAAAGTATGTTCTAATATAGTAAGCTTGTTCTGGAACCTATTAGTGTCAACTATTGTCTTGCAACCCTGGTTGTAGACACTTCTAATAAAAAAATTATTCCATAATTTTCTTGACTAACCCTAGGTTGTTTCTTGGGTCTCAAGTGGATTGTTTTAACAAGCATCACATATTTTCTCAAAATTTTCACCAATTCCCTCATCCTCTTCCTTATAATTCATACGTCTATAGGTGAAGAACCTATTGGTTCCCATATAACTTGACTTCATGATCGTATAAGCCCACATTTACGGAAATCTATTTCATGCCCATTCTTGGGGCATCTTAAAACACCACACCACATAAAGTTTTCCCTTCATCCACTATCTTCATTAAACCAGTTGATCATTTCACTTCATCGTAATGACCTCCAATTTGAGGGGGACCACCCATCCAATACAATCCCAATCAATCCACTTGTTTTTGTCTAGCGGTTTGTCCATCACAAACCACTTGAAAAAAAGGGGGAAAATGTAAACACATGTTTTTGTACCTACATTGTTCATCAACATCCCTCACATATTCATTAAAAATTTAAATCTATCTTATTATTCCTAAACCTTTTCGTCACCCCCATTAAATCACATCTTATCCCTTAGTAAACACATATTCTACCTATCCTAAGTTACTTAAACCTCCCTAATCACTTAAAACTCATCCTAATCCATTTTATCCCTAACCCTCTAACCTCTCAACTCCCTCAACACATTATTAACCATATTCATTCATTCCCGTACCTAAATCAACCCATTTGAAAGTGGTTGAAACCACTTCCAAGTAGGTTTCCGAATTTTTTTAGATCTCCAGTGTTTCTAACGAATTGTAGGTGATTATATAAGAAACATAAAACCTTCATGGAATGGATCCTCTAATTCTTGCAGCGAAGCTCTGGTTCAGTGATAACCTAGAAGAAATCATTACAGACATCTTAGCACCTCCTACACCCCTATCACATCACAGAAGGCTTCAAAAATATCTTAAGGCTCCTACAACATTATCTCTTGCCATTCTCGCATCAAAGATAAGCTTAGATCATTTGTTTTTATATTTAGATTACCAACACATCATTTTAAAGGTAAAAACAATCTATAAATCATTTGTTTCACATCCAATATGCATCCTATTTAGAAATCAACCTTTTTACAATAATCACCAATGATTCCGTCCAATCACTATTGATCATTGTATTTTTACCATTTAAACATATTCATCAAATTTAAAATTAGAACATCAATTTATTTTTCAGCTATTTATTTTGTTTCTAAGTTTTTTCTTGTAGATGGCATTACCAAGTCAGGTACATATGATTACTAGCATATATGATCTTTTTATCCAACAACCCTTCATCTGGGAATAATTTGACATTGCACATGAGCTGAGGATTTTTAACATCTCCTTGACACCAAACATCGATGACATAAAAAATCAGCTCAAAGTCATACAAGAAAAATGAGAGGTTCTTTAAATAGGATCACTTTGAATACTTTGAGGAGTTCAAGCTTATCGTATCCCTGTCTTGGGATGCCTATCATGAAGAGTAGGATCTCGTATCCCTTTGAAATTATAATTTGTATTTCCATTATCTATCTATCCTATAGTATTTGTTATCACTTTATCACTTGATTGTGAAAGCGAGTTGACACCCTTCAAAGGAAACGCATTGGTTCCTGGATCGGCCTTTCTTGAGAAACTCATCATATATTTGTCTAATATCTATCTTATTTAGCTATTTATGTATGTACGAGTTCTCCCATTTGTTAGAACAGTAGTAGTCTCGTGCCATTTTACATTCGGGCATCTCGACATTGTATTTTCGATGAAGGTATCATTAAACCCGTTGTCCTCCGAGTTTTGGGATTTCGTTGTATAATTAATGAACCAAAATTCACCATAAACACTATCTTTAGGACCTATATTGATGATGATTTTATTTTCATCTTTGTATTCTTCATCTCTCATACCATTTTAATCCTCCGAACCACTAAAAATGTGATCATTAAAAATAAGGGAATGGACAAAATTATATGTTTTGATAATGCACTCTCTTCCCAAGCAATGTAGTAGCATTTATTCCCAACATCGTCCAAGGTTTCAAGTTCCTAAATAAAAATGTAATTTTACTCTTCCATCTAATATTGTGTCAATCCTAACAACAAAAAATCCTCTTCCCACATCTCTGCAATGTAGTTTCCTCCTACTTAGATATACTCTTCCCATGCAACTTTGATACTTTTTTGAGAACAAGTCCACATGATCATCCTCTATAAATTCAATAGACATCGATGCTATAACAACATAAAAAAAAAAGTTTGTGAGATGAAAGAAAATATGTAAAACTATATCAGATAAAAAAATTAAAAAATTGTTATGTATGTATAGTCATAACAAATATGTATACACATAGAACATGAGTTGCAAATTATGCTAGATAGGATAACAATGTTAAGTTTGTTGAAGTCGTATTTTGTAGTGAAATGTATGTTATTTGAATTTTTTTCTATAAATAAGGTAGAAAATTTGGTGCTTGTGTATTGAGATATAAAAAAATCATTAAGTATTATCATATCCATGTAAATTTTTAGTTTTAATTGTTTTCCATTTTACATTCCCAAGAAAGTATAAATTAAACATTTTAATTAAAAATTTTAAAAATAATATAGCTAGTGTCATAGAGAAGTTCGACCATACACACATAATCATTATATCTGAAATGCACTAAAACTCAATTATAATTTTGAAGTATTTTAAGCCTTACCCATTAGGCCTTCATGTTTGCATAAAAATACAACCAAAACAAAGCTTACTATTATATGGTTTGTAGGAGGTTTAAAAATATAATCATGGGGAGACACGAACTTGAATTCTTATCATAGTAGTTAGTTTTATCATCATTTGGAATCCTTTTTATAATTGGATTATTTCTAATTTATGTTTTATTCACGATGATTCAAAACCCTAGTTGTTGAGAGAAAGATGAAAACATGACTTTGCATTGCCATCAAACTTTTGTTTCATCTCATCACAGGAGAAGGGAGGTAGTTGGAAATAATATTTTCCTTGTCTTCAAATTGTTATTGCATGTATTTATAAGTAGTTGGAATTAATTTTGAAGGAAGAAGAAAATAGGAAAGTTTCTACTTATCTTTGTTCCCTACTAATTATTAGACATATAGAAAATTTTATGGGTTGGAAATGATAAGGTTTTGAGAAACATAAATTACTTAGTGTTTTGATTTGATTTAATTATACTAGTTGTTGATAATATATTTTTTCAATTATTGAAGATTTTATTTTTGGCATTGAGTTTTCTATTACAAACATTTATGGTTTGATTCTTATTTTTGTTGGTCATGATTATGACTTCTCCATACATGTTGTGTATATGGTTTGGGTTATTTTTATTTCTCCAAATATTTTCATGTTATAGTCATTTAGGTTTGGGTATGTTATGTTTAGGGTGGCCATGATTTTAACTACTCCATTCATGTTGTGTTTAGGGTTTGGGTGATTTTTATGCTCCAGATATTTGCATGTTATAGTCATTTATGGTTTGGGTCTTTTTTATTTAGGGTGGGTGTGATTTATTCTACTCTAAACATTTCAATAGATTTCACATTTAGATTATTACTTTCTACAATTCATAAAAATGCAGTAAGTTGTGTCCCTGTCATTAATTAAGTAGAAATTGTGGTTCCTTTTCTTAGTCTCGTGTGTTTCAAATCCCTACAATTTTACTCTACTTTTAAACTTCATAATGTTAATGTTATAGTTAACAATTTTAAATCTCCTATGATATTGTTTCTATATTTTTTACACACACTTTTCCTATCTAAATTTTATGATGTTTTCCCTCATTAAATAATCTCTCTTACAACCTTTTTCTGTTTAGTGCTCTATCTCACTAAAAATATCAGCTTAAAGTTTCCATGTGTTGGGCATTACACCCTCGCGAGCCTACCTCACAGTGTCTTATTTTGTTGTGTTCTAGACCTATGTTGATGCCATATTAATTAATTCTTGTATTAATTAAAAATCAAAATAAGGAAGGTATTATATTTCAACACACACACACACACACACACACACACACACACACACACACACACACACACACACATACACACATTTTTTCCCTAATATGTGGATGGAATATAAATTACTTCTTGTATTACTTAAATCAGAATGATGAATCTATTGTCTTTTAACATATACGTCTTTTTTGGTATTTTTAATTTGTTGTACTTTATTTTCAAACTATAATCTATAATAAATATATTTACAATGATGGGGAGATTTCAAATCTATGATAAATATTGTATTAGCATTGGTCCACAATAATAATAAATCACATGAAATTTTTTCTCACAACTATATCACTCACTGGAGGTAAACAATATAATGATGAAGAGTCAAAGACCCGACCCCCTTACCATTGTGTCCAATTTAAGCATCATTTGGAATCTATTGGGTCAAGTTTAATCATCATTTGGAATCCATTGGGTCAATTTTAATCATCATTTGGAATCCATGTTATAATTAGATTATTATCAATTTATATTTTAATTGAAGGATTTAAAACCCTAGTATTGTGATAAATATGGGACTAGGGTTTTTATTTCCATCAAATTATTGTTGCATGTCATTATAGGGATCTAGAAGTCCTTTTGGAGGAGGTTGTTAATAGGAAAGTTTCTTCTTATCTTCCTTCCCTACTAATTATTATACAAAGAAGCACTTATGGGTTGGAAATGATAAGCTAGTATCGAAATACACCACTTTAGAAATATTTTGGCATATACACGACACTCCCATTTTGGCATGTACACCAATATTCTTTTCTATATTGAATATATGAGAATGTTTTAAAAATGAAAATTTCCATCCTCATATGGGTAATAGATAGGAACAATGAAGGTTACTTTTTTATTTTATATAGGAGTGGCAACTTCCCATTCTCATCGAATTTATAGAGGTACTAAAATAACCAAAAATTAGTCTGACCATGAATTACCCTTACTAATGTCATTAATTTAGAATTGTTTAAGTTGAATATTTCATGTATTCTTCCTCTATATTTCCTATATGAGAATTTTCAAAATGAGCATTTTCCCATTCTCATATAGGTAAAATAGAGGAAAAATAAAGGTTACCTTTTTATTTTGTATACATTTGGTAGTTTCCCACTTCTCTCATACATGTAATATATTAGATGAATAAATGTTACATTTTTAATTTGTATAGAATGGGAAAATTTCTATTCTCATAGTACATGAAATATAGAGGAAGAATATAGGCGACATTTATTATAATACAATAGTAAAATTTGCGTAAATAAATAGATATATTTGTGTTGTGTTAATAAGTTTTATGTATCAAAATAATGAAAAAATAAGTTTGACCATAATGGTATATTTCCTTTACAAGGTAAGAACCTCTCCAAAACAACATATTCATATAATTTTTTCTAGTTACCTAGAATTTAGAATGAAAAATAAGCATAACCATATTATTATGTTTTTAGTACATATATACATATATATATATATATATATATATATATATATATATAATATTTAGTATTGAAGAGGGATAAGAAGTTACTAGAAAGTTGTGATGAACTACCCTTCCTAACTATTAATAATAGGGAATTGGATAATAAATTTTTTGTTGTGAAAGGAAACCAATTTGACTTGATTGGACTATACAAAGATAATGCATATGTTTATATCCCTTACATGGATACCTATGTGTTAGAAGAGTATGAATATATACCCATCTTGAAAGGTCAAAGGAGAAAGGAGAATGGATACCCATGACTTGTAAAGAGACTATCCAACTACTTGTATTTGATCACACTAATCTTGTGGGAAAAAAGTAACACTTGAGAATGTATTAATATGAAGACAATATGTGAATGGAAGGAGGTATTCTATTTTGAAATCATCATTCATTTCCTATACTAAGTTTTTTTATTTTATTTATTATACTATTATTAAATGAGATTACATCTTTAGGGATGGAATTGAACTATGATAATAGTTTGGAATTGAACATAAATGTTAAAATAGTTCTAAATTAAATAATGAGTTTAGTTGTCTTGTAAGGAACCTCTCCAAAAAAAATCCTTAATGGGGAAACTTAATAGCATCACACACACACACACACACACACACACACACACACACAGACACACACACACACACACACACACACACACACACACACACACACACACACACACACACACACACACACATTACACATGTTATTATATTTATCAACCAAAAATAAGGATGTCTCATGTAAGAGTAGTTACAATGTTCAAATATAAAATTGAAAATTAAAATAGAATTATGTTATGATAAATATTATTATGTTTAATTAATTTTACATATAATTTTATTATCATTGTAAATTCTATGAGAATGGATAGATGCCCATTCTCAGAAAGTTTTGAGAATGGGAAGATTCCCATTTAGTAGTCTAAGAGAATGGGAAACTACCCATTCTATAAAGTATAGGAGATTGGGCATCTCATTCTAAAAAGTCTAGGGATGAGAACATATCCCCTACTAAATAATTTCTTAGCACCTAAGCTTTAAAATTGGGCGTCCTAATAAGGATGGGCTATAATTTGACCATTGAACCTCAATATATAAAAATTTATAAATACAAGAAAATAAAAATAAAAAGAACCTATTATGTTATCATATAAGTAATCTAACCAATTAGAGAGCACATCTCTTCATATAGAGACTATTAGTTGATTTGTATTATGTGGATATATGATTCAAGAAGTTGTGACTAGTGATGGATAATGATCTTGAAACTCAATGACCAAAATCTTGAAAAGCATGATATTAACTATAGTCATCCTAGATTATGTAATGATAATCTATATACAAAATTTAACTAATGATAGCCTATCAAATTATTGTAATTTTAGTGAATTGTAGAAACAATTAGGTAAAGTTGAAATCTACTAAAATGTATAGAGTAAAAAATTTCTGACCACCACAAAAAGATAACACATGACCATTCTCATTCAAGAGCTCATTGGATCAGTGTATTCTTCCTCTGAAGTTACATGCCCTAGTTTCATCTGAATTTCAATTTTCTAAACCAAAAAATGGGTAAAATACTATTTTCCTTGATCTTTTCTTTACAAAATGGGTTTTAATAAGAAGTTGGCACATGAATTGTTGAGGAATTATTTAAATATGGGGAAATAGTATATATTTTTAAGAAATCTAGGAGGCTAGGGGTTTTTAAGTAATTTGAGGGTTATAACTTGTAACTAGGAATTTTCTAGGAACCTTCAAACTAACCATAATATTGTTAAAGGAGTCAAAATCCTTATGAATGTTAATATTATTGCATAAATTTATAAAACTTAAAACATGGGGTGTAGTGTTCTAGTAAGAAAATATCATACTCATCTCTTACAAATATTTTTATAGTAGATAATGAAAAAGAAGTAGACATAATATGTGACCACTAAGGTAAGAAAAAGGGAATCAAAAGAGAAACCTACCTAAACCCCTGGGAAGTAATGTCTATTTGGCTCATGCGGTTATTTTCTTGTGATGGTTAGTTTGGGACTATTTTAGGGAGTTGTATGAAAATGATGATCCATCTCAAAAAGGGGAAACAACATTCTTTGAATCCCTCTCGTTAACTAAATTTTATCACTCTTGTTTCATATTAGTGAAGTGGTAATAAAGAAAATAATCAAATCCTATAATGAGAGGGTTTAAGGATACCTCTAGATGAGATGGTGATGGATATGGTGTAAAGATCCTCCTCAAAGCGATCATGATTACTTACATAATAAAGAGAATCTATACACAAAAATGGATTAATAGATTAGATGGTGGGTTGCCCGATAATGCCAGTCCCAAGAAATGAAAAATTCCTAGGATGGATGTCTACCCACTTTTTAAAATATAGATAAAATGAAAATGGATAAAATATAAGATGCGATAGAATCTAAATCAAAACAGAGAATCTCAAATGAATTAGATAAGGTAAAATAAATATCGATAACAAAAATGATGAAAGCTAAACTAAACTGATTAGGTCGAAAATGACCAAGACTTTTAGGCTCATTCAATAGTGATCGGGAAAGAGTAAGCCAAAAAGAAATGACAAAAATATAGACTTGGAGAACCGATATGAAGCTGATCTGACACTAATGATAATATTGAGATGATACATAAGATTTGGACCTGATGAGAACAAAAAGGATGTAAGAAAATTGGTATAACTAGTGATAAAAGTGATAATTGTTGATCCGGTGGATGGAGACCGAGTTGGATCGATGGAAATCGGGTATGATTAAGATGAGAACTAAAGAAGAAGGTGTGCAAAATGACAAGATTGGGAGATTTGAGGAACTGTGAGATCATAAAGCACATGGTTAGCATGGTAGATAAAAAATAATAAGACATATGTGGATAGGATTGACAATGACTGTCAGAGTTGAAGGCGATAGGGAAGAGATCTACGGTTTGATAAGAGAAAAAAGGATGGAAAATAAAAGATGAAGGAGACTAATTGAAGTATAAGGAAATGACACGGATATGGGATTGCTGATAAACCTGTAAAGATGATGGAAAATGGTGATGAGATGACAAGGGGCCTCAAAAAAGATTCAAATCTCCAAGAGTAGCTCCAAAATGATAGCAGCAACTCTAAAGAAGAAAGGGAAACACAACAAAATTTGTAAGAAAGCTCAAGATCTCAAAATTGTATCCTTAAGACAGGAGTGATATAGGTGTATTTATAGGGTCGATGGAAACTTAGATGGTTTGTTAGTGACTATGGAAAACCTTCTATTTGGTCGATGGGATGATGCCCAATATGATACAAAAGGGACTAAAAGGGGTGATATTAGGGATTTAGGTGGTTAATATGGGTTAGGGTTGCTTAGGGAGGATAGAGAGTAGTTGGGGAATAGGAATGCATTGAAAGAGGGTAGATGGGAACCTAGGGATGATAAAAATGATGTTTTTGGAGGATAAAAGGATTAGATGAGGGCTTAGGGATAATGAGTGGGATGTGATTAGGGATTAAGGTGGATTAGAGGAAATAAAATAAATGATGGGATTTAGTGGGAAATTTGAATAAATAGGATTTAAGAGGTAAAAGGGGAATTTGAATGGGAATAAAGATATGTATGTGAAACATGAAGAAGGGGAGCGAATGTGGGGTGAGGGACAAGGGATACCAAAATTTGATGTCTACATTTGCCCATTTTTGTCAAGTGGTTTGCGTTGGGCAAGCCATGAGACAAAAATGAGAACTGATAGAAGATGATGATTGCAATGCTCCCACTCAAACTAGGGATCAATGACATGAAGATGTATCAATCATGAGTGTGAAATAAATAGATCAAAAAAAATGAAAAGGGAAAGAACAAAAGAAAAGGATGAGAGAGGATTCCCAAGTAGAGAGGGATAAAATGAAGAACAAAAATATGGTGGTGATTTTGGAATCACTTTTGTAGGGAACAAAGTATGAACTCAATGGAGATGATGAAAATGTCCTACAAACTTGTGAGTCAGAAAAAATCACAGTAATATGGAGGTATTATAATGGGAATCCACTTAGATGGATGTGTAAGCCATAGGAACAATGGGTCAAAGTCAGAAATCAAAAATATGCACAAAAAATGTGAGGATGGTCATGACAAAGGTCGTGGAAAAAATGTAAGGGAAAAGAGGATATGATATCCTTCATATATGAATAATTAAAATATGTGTTTGGGTCAGACAAAGATGGAGATAATGGTGGAATTGTAGGCTTAATGGGCACACAAGGATAGCCATAGACTTGGTTGCTAGATGTGATGAAGATATATGATGAAATAGATAAGCCAAAAGATAACAAATCAAGGCCGATGGGACAAATAAAATGGTGTTATTAGGAACACATGAGTTAGAAAAGTGGAAGAAAAGATAACTTGATGGAGGATTTGAGGGAGATGAGTAAAAATAGGTTGGGTTTCTAGTGACCAGATAGGGTCAACAAATATTTATTTGAGGTCGATGATGACTGGTGGGTCATCGTTGACTAGGGTAGAACACCTATATGAGAAACACATATGGCTAACTAAGCTCATTTACACTACACAATTTTAATGATCCAAAGCTCAGATAGGTATAATAGATTAAGATTTGAGAGATGGAAGCCATTGGAGGAGGGAAAAAATTCTAGGAGGATAGGGATTGACATTTAGGTTGTCTAATCTCCAGTTCACCACTTAGTGGGTGACCATTGTATATATTTTGATATTTATTATTATGTATAGATTGGAGATAGAGCCCAGTAGATGCCTATTGTAGATGTATAAACCTTTTATGATACATGATTATTTTTATCATGATGTACATATATTATATTGAGTTGTGATGATTTAGATGCTTAGATGGATGTTTGATGGTTGATTAGAATATGGATATTTAGATGTGATGTGATGTAAAATGATATATTGATGAAATGTAGATTATATTTGATGGATATGATTGATAGATGTTAGACTAGATATAGATGATGTGATGGATCGATGGATGTTATACATGATGTCGATATGAAATGCAGATTAGGTGTGATGATTAGATGTAGATGATGTGATATAGATCAGTAATGTAGATGGTATGGATTAGATTATGATTATGGATATTGATTTGATGTAGATTAGATATGATGGACTTAGAGGATGATGAGATAGATAGAAATGATGTGATGGTTTTAGATTATGCACAAGATAAAATGATGAAATGAGAAGAGATGAGATGTAAGATAATATAGGATACAACTCAATAAAAGTGAAAAAGGTTTAAAGTACACTTTTTTATAGTAAGGAGTACATAAGGAAAGGATGCTTTTAGACTAGATTGGAGGTAATCGCAAGTAATGAAATGAGACACATCTATACACTTGCAGCCAATAATAGGTGTTAACACATAACTAAAGATAGTTATTCATACTTAATCTTATAAGGGAAAGGGTGTGAAGTTTTCTTATAGAATTAATGTCAACACAACAAAGGGGTTTTATATGTAAGTCATATAGGGTAAAATTTGTTCTCCTTAGGTGATATTCCTAGGTCTATGCCCTAGCCCTAAGAAATATAGGGCAAATTGATCAATGCAGGAAGCCTTTTATTCCATGATAGAAGATAGTAGCCATCCTTCGAGGGAGTGGTCTACATTTAGACTTTTACTTTTAGATATTATGATTTTTAGTTTTTTAGATGGTGGGATACATGATATTTTTCCTTCAAGGTAGCATTCTATACTTTTTGAAAATTTACTTTATATGAATAGTTTGTTTTGGGATATGATAGCTTTGATATGAGCATTTGAGATTTTGAATTTTAAAGATAGAGCTAGGGATAACCAAGTAGACCACTGGGGAGGGATATAAGATGCAAAAGTGACACTGCGGACCCTTATCATGGTTCTAATAGGTATATAAGAAGGATATGGAGGTAATGATTGTGGGTTTCCCACAAAAAAGGAGGAAATTATCCATAAGGAATATGTTATGGGTAGATCCGTGATGCCCATATTCAAGGTCACATATAGGAAAGTGATGGTAGACCACATAATTCCAAATCATTAAAATGGAGATGGAAAGGCTAGTGATGGAAATAATATTTTTGATATGGCTAAGAGCACATTTGTAAGTATGTTAACAATAGAAAGGCTACAAGTGCAAGGCATTGAGAGGTTCGTTTCTAGTTTACCATCGAGAGAGGATAAACTATAGGATCCAGACCTATACTTATGTGTGATAATGTATGGTCCACTCCAGTTGGGAGAAAAATTTCCACATTAAATCCTTTCTAGAGTAGTGACGTTATGATTTTATTTCAAGACTAGGTCACCAATATTAAATTTGTGTTATTTTAGATATTTTTTATAGGTATGTTTTATACACACTTGATATACCTGATGATGTTGAATAGTGATTAAGAAACCTTCCTATAACAATTCAAGTTGTGTTAAATGCTCCTGGCAATAGTCCTCATCCGAGATGAAGTCGTAAAGAGTTTCAAGAAAATATGGGATTTTTACTTCAAGTGGAAGATCCAATATAGATCCACAGATAAGAGAAAAATGAGTAGCACCCATATAGGTGTGGATGCTAGTCTGATAATCCCAAATAGAAAATAAAATGTGAATGTACCAATTACATCTTGATTTGTCGATAGTTTTGGCAAGGATGTTACAAAAAGTCTTGCTAGAGGCTTTGGCTTAGCCATTAACTTGATGATAATAAGGATATGAGAAGCTAAGATTAATGTTGCAAGAGTTGCAAATATTCTATATATATTTGTTTTTAAAGTAATTTTTGTTGTCTATGATGATTTTATGAGGAACACAAAAATGGTAGATGATTTGTTGATAAAAAATAGAATTTTTGTTAGATTTAGTGGATGTGAGTGGAATGGATTCCACCCACTTGGTGAAGTACTCGATTACGGTGATGATAGAAAGATGAAACTAAGAAGAATGCGGATTGATGAGTCCAATGAGGTTGAATCCCCATTGTGATAAAATCCATAGATCTTGAGCTAGATACGAGGCCTAACTAGGAATATAGATGAGATTAGAATTTTGTTTGAAGTTGACACACTTTTTGACGTATTCATAACAATCTTGGCTAAGGGTGGGATAGTAATAACCCATGAGAAGAACACATTTGACAATATCCAAACCACTAAAGTGACCCCCATAGATACCATCATGGACTTCTTGTATAGTGCTAGTAGATTCATGATATTTTTAGGCATTGTAATAAAATGCCATCAAACCCACATTTGTAGAGGATGCCACCAAGGATAACATAGTGGTTAGCGCATTGAAGGAATGACCTCCTACAATTTTGGATAGGGTGGAGGGAATTTTGGACGAGAAAATAGTCAAAGTTAACACCAGGAATCTCATGGACATGAGACAGATGATCAAAGCGATGAAAAATGAAGGAAATTTTAGATTCTTCAGTTTCCCATGGGATGAGAAATGTAAGGAAGTCCATAGTGTCTATGAAATGATTAGATGAATGAGATATTGTTTAGATGTTGTAAATTTGAAATCCTCAAGAAGAAAGTTGACGAGGTCCTTATATTTTTGAAGGATTTAATTTTTACATTGATAGGCTACTTTGACTTGATTAATGATAAACTAAGCATCACCATAGATGTCAATAATTTGGATGCCAAGCATGGAAGTTGTTTTGAGACACAAGATGAGGGATTCATACTCAACCATATTGTTAGTGCATTCAAAGTTAAGCTTATAAGTGATGGGGATAGGAGTATCCCAAGGAGGAATGATGATAACACTTGTTGCCTCCCCCTTTCCAACACTTAGATCCATCAAATAAAAGTTTCATCCAAAGGGGATAAATTTTGATCGATGGTGTGGATATAACTCTTTGGAAATTTTTCACGAGGAAGATGATTGTATGAAGAGGGGATTCAACGAGCTGAGTCTATGATAGCCTAGCCCTTGATTGATTTTTTAGAGATAAACTCTAGGTCAAACTCAATCATGAGCATGATCCATTGAGTTATGTGGTTGTTATGATAAGGATTAGAATGTATGTGTTTGAGGTAATGAAAACTAGTGATGACATAAGTTTTGTGATTATGAAGATAGTGGTAAATTTTGGAGGTGACAAATAAGAGAGAACAACACAAATTTTCAACTTCATTATATCAAGTCTCATATTCATGAAGGGTGTGACTAATGTAATAGATGGCTTGTTCCCTACCTTTTTTATCATGATGTACAAACATGGCACCTGAAGCGTTATTAGAGGAAGAGATGTAAAGGTAGAAAGGCTCCCCCTCACACAGAGGTGTGAGCACGGGTGGTGATAAAAGATATTTTTTGAGATCATCAAAGGCATTTTATAAATCCTCATTCCAATTGAAGTTATTATATTTACAAAGAAGATGATGAAAAGGTTTAAAAAAATTAGAGAGTCACAAGATGAAATGGCGAAGTGATTGGATTTGGCCTTTAAGACTGCAAAGTTTCTTTAGATTAGAAGGAGGAGACATCTTGAGGACGACCTTGATTTTGTTGGGGTCAACCTTAATACCCCTAATAGAGATGATGAAGTCATGTGTTTTCTAGTTAAAACTCCGAACACACACTTGGCGGGATTAATACTGAAGAAGAATTGAATAAGATGCGTGAAGAGGATTTCAAGATGGAAAGATGATCCCATCGATGTTTGGATTTACTAAATAGGTTATCAACATAATCCTCTATAATTTTATGGACATGGTCATGGAAGATGAAGGTCATGACACATCTGATAAGTGCCGCCATGTTTTTTAAACCAAAGGGCATGACATGATAACAAAAGGTACCCCAAGGAGTGATGAAAGGAGTCTTATGTTGGTCTTTAGTGTGATGTAGATATTATTATAGAAAAAAAACCATCCATAAGAGAAAGCATCTCATGGCCAGTCATGAGGTCGACAAGTTAATCAATGTTAGGAAGGGGAAAGTTGTCTTTAGGGAAAGTGAGATTTAAATCTCAAAAGTTGATGCATATATGGAGATTTCTATAGGATTTGGAAATGAGTATAATATTAGAAACCCACTACAAATATTTGATAGATATAATGAAGTTGGAAAAGAGGAGGAGTTACAATTCCTCTTTGATAAGGAGAGCAACATGAGGATACATGTGGTGAAGCTTTTACTTAATCGACTTTGCATTGGATAAGGTAACGATGTTATAGATGAAGATAAAAGGATCAAGGCCTAGAATTATAGAGTATGACCATGAAAATTATTGCTTGTAATTATAATGAGAGGAGTTGAAAGACTCAAGCTCGTAAGGATCAAGGGATTGACCAACCCTGAGGATGTGGGGCTCTTATGGAGTCCCTATATTGATGTCGATGGTGGATTTTTTGAGAGGAGTGGATTTTTCTGGAGGTAAGGAATTATGAAGATATGAATCCTATCTCCCCATATAGAAAAGAATGAAATTTTCATCCATGTATTGAAGAATGTAAATAATAGGGGAATCTTTCTCTACCATGCCCAAAAATTAAAGAGGAAAGGACCTAGTTTCACTTTCACACTTATAAGTGACCGGTCCCAAAGTGATCATGGAGATTTTAAAAATCTAGAAGAGATGGACATGATATCATTCATATCCATAGGCTTGTTGTATGGAGAAGAAGTAGATAAAGGAACAATGTTCATGGGAGATGGGGATGAAGAAATCACGAGAGAGTTGGTTGTTCTTTAAACTCATTCCAAAATTCTCATGCGGTTTATAAGATTGGTCAATGATGATATCTTCCATACCTTGTTCGTAATGACCCATACTAAATACTTTCCATGTGCAATGACAAATGATTTATTATAGAGTAAATAAAAGCCATTGGTGTATGACTTGGTGTGAGGTTGAGTGTCATATGAGAGGAAGGGTGATAGATGCCACCATATATGAGATTGATTGAGGATGAGGTGGACCGAAAGAAATGATATCCCAAAAATTGGTTGGTACATAAGGATTTTTCCAGGCTACTAAGTTGATTAGGTGTGGGAAGAGCATTAAGAGTGAGAAGTTGATACACCCCATGTGAAAGACATTGCATCATATTATCAATAGAATCATCATTAGGTAGCTTAGATGTAGGGAAGGATGAGCTAATGGATGCTCTAGATGAATCTTATTTAGGGATAAGCATGTCGTTTAGTTGATAAGTCATGTGACATGCTTTAAATGGAGGAATTTCTATGGGGAGTGTTAGGATTTTCCCCTCATGCTCATATTTGATATAATGATGGAGAGTAGAAGGGACACAACGCATGACATGGATCCATGGTCATCCAAGTAATATATTATACTAAAAATCCCCCTCAACGATGTAAAAGAGCTCATGGAGGAGTCTTTAACTGACACGGATGGGAAGGAAAACTATGTCCAAAGTGGGGCCACATCATCATTAAAGGCACGAAGGAACATGGATGATTGAGTGACAACAAAGCTAGGAAGCTTGAGTTGATAAAATGCATGGGATGATATGATGTTAATGCTAGCCCCATTGTCTATTATTGAATGTCATATGAATGTATCATTGATGCAAACAATGATTAAAAGAGGGAGGTCATGGTCTTTAGGTGAGATATCAAGAAATTCAAAGTCATCAAAATAAATGGTGGCCAAGGCTATGAGTACTCCAACAAGGGTCATGAAAGGTTTAGTCTCATCGCTAGTGATGAGGATATGTTGTAGAGCTTTAATGAGAGCATTTCTTTGATTGGGGGAACTTTAGATGAGCTTATAGAGTGACATCTTAATTGGGGCTTGATGGAGCTACTTTACAATATTTTGTTCAATGGAGGATAGTTTTGGGTATGGGTATGAAGGATTAGCTAATTTTGATGGAAAATTGTCAAAAACAATTAAATAATTAAAAATGAGAAAATTTTGAAAAGTATTACTTTGTGTGGTTCATTGGAATCCTTGCGATCGTCTTATTTTTGTGATCGTTTCGGTCTTCGTTTCGTGATTTTCGGGCAAGAACTCTTCCCGCCAGGCTATAAAACGCATTAAAATACATTAAAATAATTAATTAATATTTAATTAATTAATTGCTCCTTGTTTGATTAAATTAATCACTTAAGGAGTATTTAATTAAATAAATATAAATTAAGATTCATCCGACAAGTTTTGGTGCCGGGGAAGTTAGCTTTTGTTTCCAACTGCCGGGTTGGCATCCCAAACCCAGATTTCCACTTTCTGGCATTTTCCTTCAAATTTCCCGCACGTGGTTTTTTCTCGCCAATTGCCAAATCATGGATTGGCAAACGGGCATAAAATTCCCCAATTTCCCACATGGGGAAATTGGACGGGATTGCCAACCCATTTTGCCATTCCCGTTGGCAACCGTGCCTTTTCCCATGAATCGGCACTTAAGCCACTACCCGGGATGAGAGGAAGTTGAATTAATCCTCGTAACTTCCTCCATCAAACCCGGTGGAAAAAGTCAGGGAAGCTTCTTTTTCTTCAGAAAGATATAATATTTTGTTGACATTATGCAAGAGGAACCCACGCCATTGTGAGCAAAAGAAATTAATCACAGCAAAAAAAAAAAAAAGAATTAAGGCAAATACATGCGCATTGTTTGAAGGAAAAGATTTAATTTTAGAAGGAAGAATAGGTGGCTTTGATTCTAGTTTATTGATGGTAGGGGAATTAGATTTGGCCTAAAAAATTGGAGGAAGAAAGAAAGTGCAGGCCGTTATTGAGCAAACAAAAATACACGCACCAGCCATTCATCCGTTGCAGCATTTGATGGAGCGCAGGCAAGCATTCGTGGTTTAAGGCAAAGTAAATCCATAGTTCGACGAGTGCAAAACGAGGGAAAACAATCAAATTTTGGAAAATTCGTGGTTCGAGGAGGCAAAGTCGCGGTTCGAAGACCCTCAGTCAATAACCACCAGTCGCAAAGTCAATAACCACCAATCGCAAATCCTGTCGCGAATAGCATAGTCGTGTGGGATAGTCATTTGAAGAAAGGAGAAGCAAATAACTAGTCACAAATCCATTCAAGGAGACAGCAAGGGCAGAAAGAACAAAAACGTGAACAGTGCGCGAGTGGAGCGCAGGCAAGCATTCGTGGTTTAAGGCAAAGTTTAGGAACCATGCAGAACAGTGCGCGACCCATACTCTCAAGAAACTTCACGCGCCCATTCAAGAAACTTCACGCGCCAGGGACAGGACACGCACAGTCTGGGGAATGTTGAATGTTATTCATCTTGTTCAATATCAGCACTATTACGGCGCACTGCTTAAGAAACTTGCTCTTGAAAGCTACAGGCAATCCTACAACAATGACCACAGTCGTCATCAGTTGTTGCAAAATCTTGCAGCTATAGTAGAAGAACGAGATAAAGGTTTAGTTGAGTTGACTCGCCTTTTCATTTTGGAAAGTCACTTCCAACAAGCAGATCGACCAACTATTTTGTTATCTGCTCAGTACCGAATACATCCTCAAATTCGGGATTTTCCTTCAAAACGTTTTTATCAAAATCGATTAAGTGACAGAGTGTTAACAGGAGACCTGATGAAGGTTATTACGGCGCAGAATGAAACGATTCATACTGTTCAGCATTTCATTTATTCTTTTCCCCTAGAAATGAATTGAATGTGAAAGCCAACTCTGAAAATACCTGCTTGGCCGTTCCGTGTACTACATCCTTGTTACTTGTAAATGGTCTCTTTGAGAAACTCTAAGGGCAATAGGCAATATTTATACCCTTCCATTATGTACATCCAATCAGACAATAAAAAAAGTATTCTTTTACCAAGTTCAGAGAAACTTGTTGATTGGAGCCGGGATTGCAGAATCCACTGCCAAAATACCGAGGGACAGCAAAGCAAGAATCAGTCTTAAGGGTGTCTATCGACATGCTGAGGGCTTGAACCTGGGTCATCATCATGGCAGCATTAGGTCTTTATTGGTAATGGCATTTTCTCATCGTTTGAAAGGGACAATTGTGCTTATTATGGCAAAGCCAAAACATTCTTACTACAAGTGTTATATAATAAGGAAGAACCGTGAGCATTGTGGTAAAACCATTCTTTTCAAAAATGTCGGGTTAAGCTCGGTATTCAAGTGAGTTGAGCCAGAGAAGAACTCGTGGAGTTCGGTTTACGGAAAGAAGGTAAGATGACACGAAGGGCATGGATCGCCATGGGAGTTCGAATTCAATTGAGTTGAAAATGCATGAGCAAGCTAGGAGCGATATGATTCAAGGCTCATTCGTGAGTTGAGTCGTCTAAACACCTAAGTGAAGAAGGAGCACATCTCGAGAATTTCTCATTCCACTCATCATTCATCTTTGCATGATTGCCCTAATTCTTCGAGCCTAATCAACAACACAACACTATAATTCAAAGCATTGGTTCATGCGCAAGTGTAATCCATATCACACAATTTCTAGAGGTGGAACTCGTTGATGAAGTACCTCAAAATATACCAGCCCAACTTGTGGAAGTAGTCACAACTTCTCAACCAAAAGTTGATGATCCGGTTCTTTCACTGCCTGCATTTGAAGAATCATCACAAATGGAGAAAATGGCGACAACATCTTTCTCACAACAAGAAGATCCAATTTCAGCAACACCCAAAGGTGATCCCCTTCAGCGTGATGAAGATCAATTCCCAACGAACACGAGAACCATGTACAATGAGGTACTTGGAGAGGTTCCCACCTGGCTACATGATATCCTGATGAATTGAAAGAGGGTCATCAAGCCAATAGTGATAAACTTGGAAGCGATTGCGTAAATGTTAGAATCCATCATTCCAAAAAAGACCAAATACTATGCTAAGGTGTGTGTCAACGAATTCATAAATCACTTCGATGATTTTTCAACACCACTCGTTCACAATGGGGAAAAGGAGATGGATTTCCAAGACTCTGAAGTCTCACGAATTCTGCTCGGGAGATCAACACTTTGGGATGGTGACAAAGAAAAAGGACATAACTCCAGGCAGTGAATCGCAATTTTGGCTATTGAAGATCTTCCCAATGGCGAAAGACCAGAAGCTGGATTCTGATAAACTAAGGTGGCGTAACGACTACGGTCTCGTGACAAATGAATAATTCACCATGGAAAGGTACTTTGAGCATGTGGAGAATTGTGAATATGAATACGAATGAAGACAAATCTTCTCACACCAGGATATTGCTCAGATAGAGGGGTGGATGAATTGCTCAAGTTTCAAACTCAGCACTCTTTTCATTTGGAGGATTGCAGAGCACAGTCAATGAGTTCATTCCCGTACGATCGGGATAGGCGGACTCTTGGCCCAATGGATAAGGCACTGATCTTAGGTGTCTTGATCTAGGTGGCACATTGCTGACTAGGATGTCTACGTGTGCATACAAGTCATTTAAGTGGGGTCCACATGTACCCATTTCTTTTATTTATGTATTTTTCCTTAAATGACCTTTTAACTTAAGTGGTTTCTATTTTTAGTCACTTTTTAAAAGTTGGTTAGAAAAAGTCAAAGGTCACTTAAGTGCCTTATTTAATGATCATATTAAACCCTAACTACTTTGTAACCAACTTTTGGGTTATAAAAGGAAGTGAGGGGCTCATTTGTAAGGGTGACTTTGAGAGAGGAGAAGAAGATACTTTTGTGCAAGCTTTGTTTCAAGAAGAAACTTTGTGTTCTTTGTGAAAAACATTTTGGAGTTAATGGAATAAGAACTTTGTGTCTCATTCATTGTCTCTGGTAACATTTGGTGTTCTTATGTTCATTAGATGTTAGGTGTTTAAATCTTGCATGCAAATATTATCTTTGATCTTATTGTCAACATTAGCAATCAGTTGTTCTAGTTCACAGTGATCAAGCTCTGACTATCTACTTGCTCATGTGTGTTCCCTTTTGCATGTTCTTGTTTGGCTAACTCAAACTCCATTTTATTTGTGTTGGTTATTCATCTTTTCTCTTCATGCAATATTAGGCTCTGTTTTTACCTAACTCTTGCATGTTCTTTCAGTCCATTCCATTCCACTCCTTTCTTTCATTTCATTCCATTTCCTTCATTCACTTTTCTTCCATTGATGTTCCAAAACACCCCCACATACAATTTTGAATGTGAGATGTAAATACAGCTTTGGTTTTCAATAAAGGCAGCCTCACCTTCATTGAGGAGGGACTTTTTTGTTTGTTGCATGTCATTTGCATGCGTGAAAATCCATATGCTAATAGAAGCTAAGATGGATAATTTAGATTTTGATGAAGAAGATGAAGGGGTGGGATCTCTATATGGAGTGGTGATGACAACCTTTAATGTTGAGTAGGGTGTTGAAATCATTAGGGTGAGAGCATGTGACGATACGAATGTCATCAATAAATAGAGGGGGACCTGCTTTGGAAGAATTAGTGCTTATAGGGGGTATTTTGACAGAGGTTTTAGATGAAAAAGAGGATTTAGAGGTTTTAGGAGTCATAGAATTGAGAGGAGGATTGTGATTATATGTGGAGGGAAGAGGGTTATTTTTTTCAATGAGAAGTTCATATTCTTCTATGAGATTATGGATGAGGTTTTGACGGGCTCTACATTGTTTAATATCATGTCTAGGGGTACGATGATAGGAAAATATGACATAAGGGTAAAACCATGTGGGTTTTTCTCCACGTGAATAAAAATATTTGATGGGGGATATCGACATAGATGTTTGGACAAGATATTGAGTAATTTCTCAATAAGAACTGATGGGAGTTTTTGTGGATTGGGTTGTGTGGGTTGTAGATGGATTGGATTTTAGAGTGGTGGATGAGGGTAAGATAAGTGTTTTGATTTTATGAGGATTTATGGACACCTTTGATTATGATTTGGTCTTGGGAGAAGAAGAGATGGATGGTTTTGATTTTGATTTAATTTTAGAAGGAAGAATAGGTGGATTTGATTCTAATTTATTGATGGTAGGGGAATTAGATGAAGGAGTTGGCCCAAAAATATATGGAGGAACCCCTAAGATTGATGATGAGACATTATATTAATTAGAATGATGGGGTTCAGGATGAGGTCTCAAATTTTTTATATGTGGGTGGGTGAGAGATTTTTGAGTGGGGATGCTAAGGTTTTTGTATTTTTTCTACAAAGGCTTAACTTTGGTGGGAACGACGATGATCTCTACAAGGGGATGGTCCTTATAAATAGGATTGGATGATTTGGGTATGGAGTTTGTAGATATGAGGGTTGAAGGTGAAGACGATGTTTAAATAAGAGGTTCTTTAAGATCAAAAGAATTCATGGATTATGAGGATTTTGGAAGTGTTGATGTGGAAGTTATTGAAGGTTTGGATGAGATGGGAGTATTGTTCATAATTATGTGAGGGGGAGGTATTTTTAGTAGGTTTGGATGTTGATATGGGAGTGGTTATAGCCATAGATGTGGTGGTGGGTAAGGATATGGAAGTGGATATAGATGGAGGGCTATGTGAGGAGGATGTTGTGATAGATGTTGGGATAGATATAGGTAGGGAAATAGATGTAGTGTGATAGGTGCATTAGGTGTAGATATCGATAAAGAAGTGGATGTGATTAAATTAGGTATAGATGGAATAAGAATAACAGATATAGTAGGTATAATTATGACGAATGTTGAGGTAGGGTGTGTAAGAGTCAATACTAGAGATGGGGGAGGAGAAATAACAATATACATGAGTGTAGTAGATGATGTGATGGTGGATGGAGGTGATGACATCAATTATTGGCTTAGATTATTAATCATGTGGGCATTGGGTGCCTAAGATGTAAGAGTAGTTTTATTATTTGGTAGATGCTTTGGGAAGGGTTGTTTAAAGACATTTAGGAGTTGATTGGGAGGTGCATTAGGGTTGTCCAATTGAATATCACCATGATCTATGAGCCATTGTTCAAGGTCTTTGAAGGTGCAACACTTTTCAATGTCATGACCATGAAATTGGTGGTACTTGTAAACACCCTAATTTCACATCCATCCTAAATCAATTAATTCCCCTTCCTCATTTCCCACAAAAATACTTTTAGAATTAATCAAATATAATTTAATTAATTATCCATTTTAAAATCTAAAAAATAACCCAATCCTCACCACATGTCATTATTCTCCATGTTTTTCTACTATTGAATTAAAAACTCAAATTCAAATCCTCACCCACCCTTCGTGGTCTCCACTCTCCTAAAATCCTCCACTTATGAATTAAAAATATAATTCAAATCTCTAAGATAATAAAGCATCAACCTCACCCATTCTTTGTGACCCCACTCATCTAATCTTGCCCACATTTTCAAACCACTCACCTAATCTTGCCCACATTTTCAAACCAATCACTTAATCTTGCCCACATTTTCAAACCATGATTACTTAAATTACTCTAAGTTAATCACTCCCCTAGGCTATAAATACAACCTTACTCCTCCCCTCTAAGGACATGAAGAATAAGCTTGAATGCCATATCTAAGTTCTTGCATCCTTTGAGCAAAGAACATCCTTTTGCCTCATCATAATGCCCAAATAGCCTCATAATCATTTTTCCCATCTAGTGTAAAGTAAGAGGATCATTGTTGCAGGAAGGTATTGCTCCGTCTTGAAGAAAAGAACCTACATATCACACAATTAGGGCTCAATCCAAGTTTCCTAGCCCATTCTGAGGTTTGCTACGGAACGCGAAGGAGGAGGTATGATTATTGGTATTTTACTCCCTTGTTAGTAGTGTATTTTTCCTAGCTTATGTGAAGTTTACAAAAGTGATCCTTATGATACCATGTGGGTTTAGGTTGTGAGTCATCAATGGGTCAGATAGGTGGAAGTTGGATGAGATGCACATACATTAGCTATTCCAAAATAGAACTATAGGATTCCATGAGAGGGGTATAGTTGGGAGTTGGTCTAGGAGATATTTTTGGAGGCTATACGTGGGATGTGTACATGGAAGAAGATTTTACTATGATGGCATTGGATGCATTTTTATATTTTTTTGAGTGATTAAATGGCTTAGGGAATTTGGATTTTTTTGTTGGATCAGATTTTGACATGGCCTTACTCAACGGGGTGAAGTTCAAGTTTATGAGCCATGGTGAATGCCTCCTCAAAAGTTTGGAAGGATTGGATTTGAAGGGTTGATGAAATATGCTTCACACATGACTGTGAAAATAGGTCAATTAGCTTGGTTTGTGGAAGAGAGAATAACAATTGATTGATTATGCCATGCTACCTAGTGACAAAATCTGCAATAGATTCATCATCAAAAAATTTAATGGAATAGAGGTCCAGAATGGTAATTTTTTGCACAATGTTAATAGAAAATTTTGCTAAGAATAATTATGTGAGTTGTGTGAAGGATAATAGAGAATTTTAGGGAATTTCGTTATACCAGTCTAAATAAGGGTCTGTATAACAACATAGGGAAAGTATGGAGCATGAGATCTTGGTCATGAGAAAGAAGATAACATGCATGGATAAAGGAACAAAGGTGCTGTTGTGGGTCCTCCTTACTATTAAAATTGGAAAATTTAGGGAGTTCCCAATGTGGAGGATATAGTTTGATGGGAACCGAGGAGTTGATGGGCTCATTGTAAATCTGTTTGTAAGAAAAGGTGGTTTTAGAATCCAAAGTAGAGCTTTCGAGATTAGCCATTCCACTTACCAAAGCATGAATAGGGTCATTGGATGTATGAGAGTGAGGAATGATTGGTGATATTGTAGATTATAAGAATTGGATGGTTGGGTTATGGACAAGATTGGTATGATTGAGGATGAATAGGTTTTGTGGAGGTGATTTATAAGGGGAATATTTTTGAAGGGTTGTGATTGAGTTGGTTGGGAGAGAGGATGTAATTAGGAGATAAAAATGTAATTAAATGGATAAGATTACATCTATTGTTGTTGAGAGATGGGGATGTTAGATTGATTTTTCATGGGATGAGTGGGGATGTAAGTGTGGGGTGGTTGAGATGTTTGGGTAGATTGATTAGGGAATATGTGGCAAAAGGCACTGGAGTGGAGGTTGGTGAGTTTGGGTAGACTCCAAAGGGTGGGGTTGTGAGGTGATAATGTTTGCATGGATTTGGGATGTAGATATAGGGACCAAAGTTTGATCATATTGTTTAGGTGGTGGAGGAAGTAGATGAGATTATTACAAAGTTTAGGTAGGGGTACTAATGACAACAATGGATGAGGAAGTGATGGGGATGGAAGAAGTGGGTGTGGTGTTGATGTGGGGAATATTGGGAGGAATAAGAACCACCAATTGAGTGGATTGGTGATTTTGGGGGATTGTACAGGAATATTGATGGGATCCAAGCTCGTGTTTCACCATGGCAAGATCATTCATAGCTCTTGGGAAGAACACTGTGAGTTGAGAGGTAAAGAATTGAGTGGATTTAGGATGAGAGTGATAAGTATATATTTGGTGAATTTGGGTTCCATTGATGGGAAGATTAGTGGATTTAAAGAGAAGGTAGTTATGAAGAGAAACATGGTTAGTATCTAAGAGTTCCTTGAACTCTAAGGATCTGCGAGGGATAATGGGAGGCCCAAAGGTATCTAAGGAAGAAGTAGATCAGGGTGTATCTGGTCTAGAAGGAATGGAAACAAAAGGGTTAGACTTAACATGGGGATTGGTTTTGATAGCTTGAGACTCATGGAGAGGAGTAACAGAAACCATAGATTGTGTAACCAAAGAAGAAGTAACCAAGGGGGTGGAAGAGATGATGGAAAGGGATTAATTTTGTTGAGACACCATGTTGGAAGTGGGAATGTTGTTGGATGATGTTTCTTGTTCCATTTTTTTGCTTGAGGATGGGTGATAATAGGAATGAAATAAAAAACACAAAAATATGTTGTTTTTTTAATATTTCAAACAAATAATGCAATGAATTGTTAATCATATTTCTTATTAGAAGATGTGAAAAAGAAAAATAAATTGGCTCAAAGGTAACCTAATAAATTTCCAAACTAAGGATGGTTTCAAGTTATTTTGGATGGCATCCTCGATATACCCGAAGGTATGTGAGACTCATATATGTGATTATTACCGGTATGGGACTTGATATTGGGGCCTACCCCTACACTTCATGCACCATAGTGATAAGGGTGTAGGGAACTTATCTAATATATCAATAGTCAAAACAATTATAGTGCATACCAAAACACCGTAGCATGACTTTCCTATTGTGTGATGAAATCCCAATAGTTCCACCTAGTAGAAGATGTTTAAGATGTGTAAATTGATGTGTGTGTTTTGGATGTGTGTGGAAGAAGTGAATGTAAAGAATTAACCTCTTAATTAGACTATGTTCCTAAGAAAGTATGAAGAGGTTCTTTTAAGTCCAAAACAAAGTGTTGAGTTCAATGAAATTAAGTAGACAAAGAAGGGAGAGATATGCAAATAGAGAACATAGGAAAAACTAATAATACCGTAATAACATTATTTTTCTTTTTAATTTATTTTAAGAAAATGCGATGTTGATCCAAGTAAGAAATACACCACGTACACTAGTAAGAAAATCTCCCACCTACAAGGTTAGTAGAAAGAGAGAAATGGAAAATGGAAATGAAAACAATGAAAGAACTCACCAAAGAAGGGTGGGTCTTATTGGGTGTTTTTAGAATGTCAACATAATTTTATCGCTCATGTTTTAGATTAGTTAAGTGGTAACAAATAAAATAAGCAACTCCAATAATGAGAGTGTTTAAGGCTACCTCTAGATGAGAAGATGATGGATACAAGCACAAAATATCCTCCTCGTAACGAGCTTGATTACATGCACAATAAAGAGAAGCTAGACATAAAAAATAGATTAGAAGATAAGATGGTGGGTTTCTAGACAATGTAGTCTCGAGAAGTGAAAACTTCCTAAGATGGATGTCAACCCACTTTGATAAAAGATATATAAAATGATAATGGATAAACAATAAGATGCAACAAAATTTGAACTGAAATAGAGAATATGAAATGAACTAGATAAGATAAAATACATATATGATAACAAAAATGATGAAAACTGAACCAAACTTGATTGGGTCAACAAAAATTGGGAGAGAGTAAGAAAAAAGAAACACCAAAAATTAAAACATGAAGGACTAAAATAAATATAATCTGAGAATGGTGATGATACTAACATGATGTAAAGGATCTAAACCTGATGAGAATGGAAAAGATGCAAGAAAATTGGTAGACCTAGTGATGAAAGTGATAACTATTGATCTGATCGATGGTGACTGAGCTAAATATATGGTGATTGAGTATGATGAAGATGAGATTTGAAGCAGTAGGTGTGTATACTAGAAATATTGAGATATTTGAGGAATTGTGAGATTAGAAAGCACGTGGGTGGTAGGGTGGATAACATATAATAAGACATATGTGGATTGGGTCGATGGTGACCGTGCATATTCGATGAGTACAAGGAAGGGATCTAGGGTTTGATAAGAGAAAAATGGATGGAAAATGAAAGATGAAGGAAACTAATCAGATAAGGAAATGGTAGGGCTCTAAGATGGTTGATGAACCTACAAAGTTGATGCACAATGGTGATGGGATGACAAGGGGCCTCAAACAAGATTCAAATCTCTAAGATATCCAAGAGTAGCATGCAAGGTATTCAATATAGCTCCAAGATGATAGCATCAACTCCAAAGAAGAGAGAGAAATGTAGAAAAATTCACAAAAAGCTCCATATCTCAAAAGTGTATCCTCAAGAGAGGAGGGGTATGGTCATTTATAGGGTCGATTTACGACCCCGGATGGGTTGTGAAAGCTATGGCGAACCTTCTATTTGGGCAAGTGGGATGATTCCCAACTTGTTGTAAAATGGTCTAAAAGGGTGATATTAGGGATTCAAGTGGTTGATGTGGGTTATGGTTGCTTAGGGAGGATAAAAAGTAGTTAGGGGATATGAATGCAATGAATTATGGTAGATGGGAACCTAGGTATGATAAAAATGATGCTTAGCGAGGATAAAAGAATTTGATGAGGGCTTAGGGGTAATAAGTGGGATGTGATTACAGATTAATTAAATGGGATTAATGGTGGATTAGAGGAAATAAACTAGATGATGTGGTGTAGTGGGAAACTCAAATAAATAGGATTTAAGAGGGAAAATGAGAATTTGAATGGGAAGAGAGATATGTATGTGTAAGATGATGAAGGGGAGAAAACTTGGGGTGAGGGATAAAGGATGCCAAAATTTGGTGTCTACACCCTCATTTTTGGTATCAATCTCTTCAATTTATGTCTCGATGTATCATAAAGATGATAAAGGGATGATACATCATGAGATGATACAAATGATTTACAAGCACCATTTTCTAGAATAGAATAAGGGGGAGACAAAATGTAAGCATTTTAACATCGAAAATTTTGAACTCATTCCTCCAAGTATGCATATTGAGGACATTACACAACAAAATGAGGAAGAAATACTAGTCTCTCCTACCAAAAAAATAAATAAAATGGAAAAATAAAATCAATTATTTGTTCTATAATTATATCTGAAGGAGATTATGAGGAGGAAAATACACAAATACAAAAATAATGAGAAGACGGAGAAGGATAATCATTTCTCACGAGGAATTTAGTGAAGAGAAACAAATGGTAGATAAAATCATCGAGAGATTGATGGACGACATAGAGGTGAGGTAGAGAAATGACACTTTGAAGAAATGAAAGAGGATATGCATGATATGAAAATGAGGGATCGAGGAAAGACAAAGGAATTCCCTAATTGAAGAAAAAGTTTAGAGTCTACCATATTCACCAAATGAAAGAAGAGAATAAAAATATGAATTCATTTTTCTAGTGATGAGAGGATTATTAAAGAATAGAGGAGAGAAATCCTTCTCCTAAAGAAAGAAATATAGGAGAAGGATGGGACCATTCAAACACTCCAAAAGCTAGATATTATGGAGGAATTCACTCAACCAAATGTGAATCCACCACCCACCCAAAAGGAAGTTAGTATATATATATATATATGCTCAAATATATTTTCATCCACCACCTATTCAAGAGGAAACTGTTTAAGTACCTAATCAAGAAAATCAAAATCCACTAACCGCACAAAAGGAGACTATAGAAGAAGCCACTCATAAAAAATGATCTAGCCTTATACTTTAATAATATGGTTAAAAATATAAGCTACAATCCAGGAAAAATAATTTAAATGGAAGTAGAAAATACAAAATTTGAACGAAATTGAAGAAATCCAAAAATGAAGGAAACTTGAGAGGCATAAAAGTAAAAACTTGAAAAGAGGATCCTACATGCATGTTCTGTGAGAACTCATTTGTTGTCTTATAGAAAACCACCTACCCTTTATAGTGTGTTTATTCTAGAACAATATTATAGGTGGGTGATATTAAGGATTTCTTATGACCTCCCTTATGATATGGAAAATGGGAAAGAGTTTGTAGATCCCTTTGTGATGGTAAATGAGAAACAAAAAATCTCCTTTGTGATTTATTTTGTATGGACTATTATTAAACCATGAGACCATTTTTATGATCAATATTTTTATAGGATAAGTTCAACTAAGATATTTTGCATCCATATTAAAAATAAAATCCATTAGGATGCTTTGGCAAAAAATAATTTGAGAAGAAAGAGAAGAGACCAGGACTATTTATTTAACCTAACTATCTAAAACATTTAATTTTGTTATAGAATTCAGAAGGTGGGTATATGCTCTAGAATTGGTAGGAAAATATGATGCAAACTTGTATAATTTCATAGATGTGTACAAAAATGAGTTATGGCCTTAAAATCTAGTAATCTGGGTTGGAATAACTATCTTATCTAATGAGGAGAAGGGATCCTGTCTCTTCCATAAATTTTAAATGGTTAATAAGTTGAGATAAGGATGTGGTGGAACTAATAACATAATTAAAAAGGAATTGGGTTGAAATGAGGTATAGACATCCTCTTTTACTAGTTCTAATACCACATTAGGATTGATATAGAGATCAAGACAAAAATGAGTTGTAGAAGTGGCTTGAGGAAATTGCTAAAATAAAGGACATTGAGAACTTGGCTAACATGATTGGGGGGCATTGTATCAAGATTATAACCCAAGTCTGCTACATGAGAGCAACCAATGATGAAAATACATAAGGACATGTATTAAAGTAAGTTTGGGAAGATGATGAGACCCATAAATGCCTAATTATTTCCTTTTTATTGATAATGTTAACCAACTTATACTAAAAATGTGGATTTGCTTATAGTTTTAGATTTTTTATTTTATCTAAACTTATCAATTTAAACACATGTTTAGTCTATTTAATACCATTAACAAATTGGAGTAAATGGCAGACCTATAATTGTTTTTGAGATAAAAACATGTGTACAAAGTATTATTTTTGCTTCCAAATCCAAGGATTTTATACTTCCAGATCCGGACCATTTATACTTCTAGCTCCAAACTATTTATACTTCTAGATCTGAACCATTCATACTTCCATCTCAAGACCATTCATACTTCCATCTCCATACCATTCATACTTCCATCTCTAGACCATTCATACTTCTAGCTCCATATCATTCATACTTCTAACTATGGACCATTTTTTCCATTAGCTCCAAACAATTTCTACCACCAGCTATGGATGATTTTCTTCCATTAGCTCCAAACTTTTCAAACAACTATAGACCATTTCAACCATAAATGTGAATAAGAGCCTAGTTGTAATATGTATTTTAGGAACTTATATATGAAAAGTAATCTAAGAATGGAAGTATCTTAGTATAAAATCAATGATTATAATGGATTTTTTTTTCAATTAAATTTCTACTTCTAATTATACATTCCATCATGATATTTTACAAATTTTCAAAAATATTTAGGTAAAGGTGAAATCTATTGAAATATCTAGAGCAAAAAAAGTTCATGGCCACCCTAAACACTATAGACCCAAACCCTAAATTATTATAACATGAAAATATGGAATCTAGTAGCATGTCTGGAGTAGTTAAAATCATGTCCACCCTAAACATGAGAGACTCAAGCCCTAAATGACTGTAATAGACAACTCGGCACAAAAATAAGATCTTTAATAATTGAAAAATTATTATCAACAAAAAAATATAATTAAATAAAAGATAAACCCCAAGTAATTGATGTTTCTCAACAACTTCTATTTCCCACCCATAAAAGTTTCTATATGTCTAATAATTAGTAGGGAATGAAGGTAAGAAGAATTGATAACTACCCATTCTGTACAAAATAAATATGTAGCCTCTATTCTTCATGTGTTTTTTTTTCGTGTCCTCCCCATCATTACATTGTTTACCTACCATGAACCATATACTTGTGGGTAAATTTTTATTTTTTTATTATTATTATGGACCAATGTTGGGAATTTTGTAAAACAAGTAAACTACATTAATTTTTCCTTTTATTGCATATATTATGAGTATGTTATGAATGGGAATATGCCCATTCTATACCTAGATAAAAATTAACCTTTATTATTCCTCTGTTTTTAATATATTATATTATCTACATCCTATAAACCATATAGTTATGGGAACTTGCATGTGGTTTTTTATTATTATGGACCAATGTTGGGAAATTTGTTAAATGTGATAAATAAAATATATTGACGGTAAAAATTGTATCCTTCTTTCTAATAGTTTGACCACAACACAAACACCATTTCCATATTTCCCCTAATCCCTATAATGATATTCAACAATAATTTGACTGAAAATCAAACTCTATTTCCATTTTTCTCCTAAATACAGGTCAAATCCTCACGAATAAAATATTAATGACAAGATTCCAATTATAACATGGATTCCAATTAATTATTAAACTAGATACAATGATAATGATTTGGGTCCGTGTCCCCCCCCCCCATAATTATATTTTTTAACCTCCGACAAACCGTAATATATTAAGCTTTGTTTATGTTTTATTTCTATGTAAACATGAAGACTTAATTGGTAAGGCTTGAAATAATAAAAATTATGAATGCAATAAAAAATGAAAAGAATAGAATTATAACATGAATCTCAAATGAATATTAAACACTATTTCCAACTATCTCCATGTTATATATAATGACATGCACCTAAATTTCAATGATAATGCAAAGTCATGTTTTCAGCTGTCCCAATAGCTATGATTTCAAATTCTCACAAATAAAATATAAATTGACAAGAATCCAATTATAACATGGATTCCAAATGATGATTAAAATTGGTCCAATTGATTTCAAATGATGATTAAATTGGATACAATGATAATTGGTCGGGTATGTGTCCTCCCATCTCCCATGATTATATTTTTTAACTTCCCACAAACCATATATATAGTATGATTTGTTTGTGTTTTATTTTTATGCAAACATGAATGTCTAATGTGTAAGGATTGAAAATACTTCAAATTTATGAATAAAATAAAAATTGACAAGAATAAAATTATAACATGGATTCCAAATTATGATTAAACTTGATCCAATTGATTATGAATGATGGGATAAAATAGAGGTTACAATTTCATATGCTTAAAATGAAGGTAAGAAGAAACTTGACTATTAACCTTTTTCTCCAATAGGAATTTGATCTCCTGTAAATGAATGCAACAAGATTTCTCCTAACTACTAGAGTTTCAAATACTCATGATTAAATTAAAAATGGACAAGAATCCAATTATAACATTTGATTGCATTATAAAATTTATTCACTACAAAGGTATGAAAATGGGCATATGCCCATTATAAACCTTTTCCTCAAGTAATATAGATGAAGAATACATATAGAATTCAACCTCTATATTTCCCATATGAGAATGATCATATTCCCATTCTAAACATTCTCATAGGGCTGAAACACAAGAAAATAAGACATTGTGAGGTATGATTCAATGAGGAGTGTAATGTACAACACATGGACACTTTGAACTGAACTTTTTTAAGAATACTTGGAAAGGGGAGATTCACATTCTATGAAAATTAAAAATGTGACCTCTATTCCATACAAAGTACAAATGAAAATAAAGCGCAAAAAAATATAATTAAATATGTATATATTGGAATACAATACCTAATAGTATTTAACCTCTATATTGTCTATATGAGAATGGGAATCCACCCATTCTAAATATTTTCATACAATAAAATAAATTAATTTTGAAATAGAGTACCTTCAACATTATGATTTAAGTAATACAAGAAGTAATTTATATGACATCCACATAGTTCCAAAACACAAGAAAATAATACATTGCGAGTCACGATCATGAGAAGTGTAATGCACAACACATAGACACTATGGCATAAAAAAATTCCAACGAGACAAAGAACTAACAATATTTAATTTAAAGCTACGAACATTCTTTTTATATTTTACTTTTACGATAATGTTTAGAATTAATAGATTCCCATTCTCATCCTCATTATGATGTAAGTAATACAAGAAGTAATTTATATGAAATATAGATAGGGAAAAATATAAGAAAATAAGGCATTGTGAATTAGGATCATGAGGAATGTAATGCATAACAAAATGACACTATGAAGTAAACTTTATCAGTGAGAAAAAGAACTGACAATATTACATCAAAAGCCATGTTCACATTATATATGTTTATTTTATGGAAATGTTTAGAATGGAAAGGTTTCCATTCTTATTTTATATTTAGATTCTCATATATTTTAGTTTTGTATAGAATGGAAATGTTCCCATTCTAAATATTATCATACAAGCATCTTCCTCATTCTTTCTATATGTTAGTTTTACAAGAATCTTCCTCATTCTTTTTATATATGGCATGTAATTGAATGGGCATCTACCCATTCTAAACATTCCCATACAAGTATCTTCCTTGTTCCTTCTATATTTCATGTATGAGAATGGTAATTTTCTCATTATAAACATTCACATATAAGTATCTTCCTCATTATTTTTATATGTCGATTTTACGATAATGTTTAGAATGGGAAGATGCCTCATTATTCCTCTATATGTCACTTTGTATATATATTAAATTTTTATTGAATGGGAATATGAACATTCTAAGCATTTTCATGAAAAGTATCCTCCTCATTATTTCTATATGTTTCTTTTCTTTAGAATCTTCCTCAATATTTCTATATTGCATGTATGAGAATGGGCATTTACCCATTCTAAACATTCGTATACAAGTATCTTCCTCATTCTTTCCATATGTTGCTTTTACGAGAATCTTCCTAGTTTTTTTCTTTATTCACTTTATGAGAATGGGAATGTGTCCATTCTACACACTCTCATACAAGTATACTCCTAATTATTTATGTGTTACTTTCATGAGAATAATCCTCATTTCTTTCAATATTGCCTATGTGAGAATGTACATTTTCCCATTCTAAAAATTCTCATACAATTATCTTTCTCATTCATTGTATATTACCGAATGATGATGGTCATCCTCCCACTATAAAAATTCTTATATAAGTAACTTCCTCATTCTTTCTATATATTTATTTTATGAGAATGTTTAGAATGGGAAGATGCCCATTCTTCCTCTATATGATGATTCTCATATATTTTAATTTTGTATAGAAATGGTATATGCCCATTCTAAACATTCTAATACAAGTATCTTCCTCATTTTTTCTATATGTTTCTTTTACAATAATCTTCCTCATTCTTTCTATATTTCTTGTATGAGAATGGGAATATTCCCATTCTAAACATTCTCATACAATTATCTTCCTCATTATTTTTATATGTTTCTTTTATGAGAATATTCCTCATTCCTTCTATATTGAATATATGAGAATAGACACATGTCAATTCTGAACACTCTCATACAAATATCTTTCTAACTACTTCTATTTGTTTCATTTACGAGAATATTCCTCATTCTTTTAATATTTCCTATATGAGAATTAACATCTTCCCATTATAATAATTCTCAAACAATTATAATTCTCATTTATTTTGTATTTCCTAAGTGATAATAGGTGTCTTCCCATTCTAAAAATTATCATGTAAGTATATTCCTCATTATTTATATATTTTATTTATGATAATGGGAATAAGCCAATTCTAAACACTCTCATACAAGTATCTTCATAATTCTTTCTTTGTGTTTATTTTATGATAATATTCCTCATTATTTAAATATTTCCTATATGAGAATGGAAATCTTCCCATTCTAATCATTCTCATACAATTATCTTTCTCATTCATTCTATATTACTTAAATGAGAATGGGCATCTACCCATTCTAAACATTCTTATACAAGTATCTTCTAAGTTTTATTTGGAATCCAATTTATAATTTTATTCTTATTAATTTTTATTATATTCATAATTTTGAAGTATTTTCAATCCTTTTCCATTAGGCCTTCATGTTTATATAGAAATAAAATACAAATAAAGATTACTATAATATGATTCATGGGAGGTTAAAAAAAATTATAATCATGGGGGGGCATGAACCAAACCCCTTATCATTATATAGAATGGGAATATGTCCATTCTAAACATTATCATACAAGTATCTTCCTCATTATTTCTATATGTTTCTTGTACAAGAATGTTAAAAAAGGGTAGATGTCAGTTCTTATATATTCTAATTTTGTATCAAATGGGTATATGTAACTTCTAAACATTCTCCGATAATATATAAGAGGAATACATATAGGATTTAACCTCTATATTGCATGTATGATAAAAGGAATCTTCCCATTCTAAACATTCTCATATTAGTATCTTCCTCATTCTAATAAAATATGTAATAAAAAAACATATTTGTATGACATCCGCATATTGGGCCAAAACACAATAAAATAAGACATATTCAGTTTAAATTTTCACCATGTTGTGTATTACACTCCTCACAATCCTACTTCAGTATGTTTGTGAGGAGTGTATTGTACAACATAGGGTAACTTTGAATTAAATATGTATTTGACTATTCATTCTTCACATTGGTCAGTATACGAGAATGAGCATCTTCTCATTCTGAGAATATTTGGAATGGGCATATAAAAATTCAATGCAAAGTAAATATGAATTATATGAGAAAGGGCACATGACCACTCTTAATATTCTCATAAAGAAAATATATCTGAAATGATTAAATTTTATGTTTTATTTAATTCATATAGGAAACATAGAGAAAGAATAAAAGTTTACATTTTTTACATTTTTACTTTTCATATAGTTTCATCATTCATATTTGGAATACCAAACATAGTCATTTTAATACCTCTCTAAATCCTATTAGTTTAGTAAGTGAGTGGTAGTATCCTTGTAAATGATATATACATAAATTGTAAATTTTATTTTCAATTATTTTAATACCTCTATAAACATTTAAGAAGGTCCACATCAATGAGATCATTATTTAAGAGTTGATAATAGTAAAAATGAAGTATAACTAAATGATTAATTGTATTATTTTTCATTTTAATAACTTTTATATAATTATTTTAATATTGAACCATATTTTAATATTCTAAAACAACAATAAAAATGAGGCCTTTCCATTGCCTAAAAATAACAAAGCATATTGTAAAGTGTATTTGATAACTTTATTGAATTATTTTAATAATAAAAATAATTCCTTTCCATCAGTATACATAATAGAAATAATATTTCTCATTATATTTGAAATTGATGATGAGGAATAGATATAATCATTTTTTCCATACATATCTAATATTTAATTGGTAACAATGATAAGAAGAAACTTGTTGGCATGTGTGTTTTTAGTGTTTTCATTGATGTAAAAGGTTCTATGACATTAATGACAAAGGATTATGAAAAGGAGTGCAAGAGGAAGTTTTTAGTGATGATGACATGGGAAGAGCACAAGTGAAATGGTTGCAAAAGTGGAGATGGTGAGAGTTTCTTTGTCAAGTAGGCATAATCATGAGGTCTAGTCAACATGGGTGATGGCAAATGAAGGATAAAAATGTATGGAGTTTGTTGAATCATGGTAGATTCATGGAGAGCATGTTGGTAGTGTGTTAACACACACACACACACAAGTCTTAAGGTGGTTGTAGGGTTGATAAGGGTTCAGAGGGTAGGTCTTCATCTAGACCTAGTATAGGTGTTTGGTGTCCTAATGAAGTATGAAGGTTAGTTACAAAGGTGTGTGGGCACATGAGGGCATACAGAGGAATGAGACATGTTGTCTCAAATTTAAGGCATTTTTAAGGGTTTTGGAGCACGGCTATGGTGTTAACCTATTTTTCTAGGCCGAACTAGACCTAATTCCATGACCTAGTTAGGAAAATGAGATAGGTTGAGATGATGCAGAGTCAAGTATGACCAAAAGATAAATTTGAAAGCTGAGATAGGTTGTCCTAGAGTTGTGGGAAAAAAATCAGGTTTGTATGTTTAATATTTTGAATGATATAATGTTTTTAGCCCTACCGAGCTCAAGAAGGTGAGTTTCCTAGCTTGATATGAGATATTTTGTGTTGGTTGGAATGTATAAAGTTTTCTTGGGAATATGATACATTAAGGGATTTTTTTACATGGAGGTAATAAGGTTTCAGAGTTTGAATGGGATCAAATGATGTCATGTGCTTTATGAACAATCACTAAGAAGCTAAGGTGGTCAAAAACCCTACTTAAACTTTAGTTCATTAGCGATGAAGGAAAAAAAAATAGCATGAGCTTATAATGCATTGGATAATCAAATGTGATGATTTTAGGATGGAAATGACTCTCCCATATTTATGATGGTGGTGATTTAGAATCTTGATAGTAGGTGGAGCCCACTCAAATTTACACATTTTTAGGAAAGTATGATTTGCTCCAGGATTTCCATTTGACCTATGATATAAATTGATGTTATGAGAAGAAGGGAACCTAGGCTACATATTTGAGGTGATTTTATACCGTGGTTATGTTAGGATATTAATGTTTACATTATACTTGTGTATTCAAATAAGTATAAATGTTAGGAGTTATATTATTGTTATATAGACAATAATATATTTTGAGTTGTTTTAACAACTCGTATGATTTGAGTTGTGTATTGTTACGTGAGTAAAAATCACAACTAAATAGGATTATTGTTAGAGCAACTTCCTATTTCATAGGAGTTGCATATTCCTATATATTTGTAATCTATTCATATGGAGAATGAAGAAGAAATATATCAATATTATTTTGTATCTTGGTATTGTGTTTTCAGTTTGTACAAGAGCATGATTTATTGGAAGAATCGATATTATAACAAAAGTATGAAGGGTTTTGAGGGCAGGATTGTTGCTATTTTCCCTGTTGATGGGTATTTTTGAGTGGATGGGAGTTTGTATTTTTATTTATTTTTGCTTGATCTTTTTGGTAGCAATTTAAGTTGTCCGTGAATCTGAGTAAACAAATGGTAAATGTTGGGATTTGTTGTAATAATCTGGGCAAAAATTTCATTCCTGATTGTGTCCATCATGATGGTCCGAGTTCCTATGAAACCATGCATTGTGGATATGATTCTCTCTGGACTGAACTACACAATTCATTGGCACAAACCTGCATCAATGTTCAACATACCTGCGAATCTATCTCAAGTTGGTTTCAGCAAAGGCACTTACATAACATCTCTTTGCAACCAAGCATTGCATTTCCACCGATTTAACACTCCCATCCAACATTTGGTAGATCCGTATATCTCGATATATTATAGTTGACTACTTTCCATGTATTTATGTGCTCGAAATTTCACATGTCTCAATTGCATGATCTTCACCGATAAGTACTCGCAAATGTTTGGCTCAATTATTCTATTCATGGCAAAGTGTTATTGTTTATCATTCCAACTCGTACACATCTAGATTTGTCAAGTATTTCTATTTCCCGGTAACCTACTGTGCGCACCCGCAGTCTAGGTTATATAATACATCTATTACATGACGTAGATGCACACAATGGTCTGATTATATATCAATTAGCTAGGGAATACTCATCATTCAATTCTCCATAAATTTAAATGATTCCATGGCGGTGCATAGAAAATGATCAAAGTAGTTTCCTTGTTAAATTAGGGTGCATCTAAGTCTCTATGTGTGTTTAGTGTTGTTTATAAAATAATTTTGGAGTCCTTAGTTTACGTCTTTTGAATTGATCAATTTGTGTTCTTTTTTATTTATATAGGTTTTAAAGAGTCAAAAGTCGTGTCAAAATTATGGATCTAATTTTTAATGTCCTTTATGTGTGCCATTTTGTAAAGATTCAAAATTAAACTAGAGTTAAGTATTGTATCATCCAAGGCATTAAATAGTTGTGTATTTAGCCATTTTTACGTCTAAATAATGTGTCAAAGTCAAGATTTAGAGTCATAGTTAAAAGAATTTAATTGTACAAGGATGCATTATTATTTATATGTGACGTTCTAATTCAAAAATTAAGTTAAAGTCTTGTTGTCAAATAGGTAATTTTAGGATAGTCATACGTACACATTTTCGGTGTGTTACCCGACGTCCGAAAAAAAAATAAAGTGTTTCACATTACGGGAGGGAAGATATAATAAGTTCAATGTGGAAACAGATGTACTTCATGTTTACATCTTGCTGAGTTAGCAGCATGTTACTAGAGGATGGAGGCAATGGAGGGTGGAGGTCGAAATCGACCTCTCATCACTCATCAACGACAAGGCCACACTTTTGGTATGATGGCATTTGTTTCAGTTGTGTAGTGTGGATTTTAGTCTTTAGATTTTTAGTGTGGCATGAAAAATAAGAACAGATGATGTAAATTCCTGTTCACTAGTGGATATTCCTACATAATTCCCTTTTGCATAAACATTTTAGAATATTGATCAAAATGCATTATAGCACTCATGATGTGCATGTTTTTGGTAAACCAGGAATACCAATTTTGTAAGGTTTTTCATAAACCGTAAAACCAATTGTGTAAGGTGTTTGGTGAACTTGTGAAACCAATATTGTAGGGTTTTTGGTGAGCTTGTAAAACCAATTGTGAAAGGTTATTGATACACTTGCAAAACCAATTGGGTAAGATTGTTGGTAGAAGCCAAAGAAAATCATCAGTGGAAGAAATGTGCATTGGAACATGTACGAAGTTTTGTGCAAGCCCAATGCTACACAAGCTTGAGTTGGTCATGAGCACACATGAGGTGGCATGCTACAATCAAAGAAAGATATTTTATTTACCATGTAAACATTAAGAGGGGGAATGTTAGGATATTAATGTTTACATTATACTTGTGTATTCAAATAAGTATAAATGTTAGTAGTTATATTATTGTTATATAAACAATAATATATTATTGGAGTTGTTTTAACAACTCATATGATTTAAGTTGTGTATTGTTATGTGAGTAAAAATCATAACTAAATAGGATTATTGTTAGAGAAACTTCCTATTTTATAGGAGTTATATATTCCTATATATTTGTAATCTATTCATATGGAGAATGAAGAAGAAATATATCAATATTATTGTGTATCTTGGTATTGTGTTTTCAATTGGTACAAGAGTGTAATTTAATGGAAGAATTGAGATTATAATGGAAGTATGATGGATTTGTGAGGGGAAGGCTTGTTGCTATTTGCCCTTGTTGATGGGTATTTTGTGAGTGGATGGGAGTTTGTATTTTTTTTTTTTTTTTAAATTCTTGATCTTTTTTGGTAGCAATTTAAGTTGTCCCATGAATATGAGTAGACAGTGGTAAATCTTGGGATTTGTTGTAATAATATGGGAAAAAATTTCATCCCTGATTATATCCATCATGATGGTTTGATTGCCTATAGAACCATGTGTTGTACATTTGATTCTCTGGACGAACTACACAGTTCATTGCACATGCACTGCATCAACATTCAACATACATGTGAATCTATCTCAAGATGGTTTCAGAAAAGTCACTTACATATCATATCTTTGCAACCAAGCATTGTATTTACACCGATTCAACACTCCCATCCAACATTTGGTAGATCCGTATATCTCTCGATATATTATAGTTGACTACTTTCCATGTATTTATGTGCTGGAAATTTCACATGTCTCACTTACATGATCTTCATTGGTAAGCAAGTACTGTAAATGTTTGGCTCTAAATTATTCTATTCATGGCGGTGTTATTGTTTATCATTCCAACTCGTACACATCTAGATTTTTCAAGTATTTCTATTTCCTAGTAACTTGCTTGTCTACACCGAGTATGGGTTATATAATACATCTATTGCATGACGTAGATGCAGAAAATGGTCCGATTATATATCAATGAGTTGGGAAAACTCGTCATTTAATTCTCCATAAATTTAAATGATTCCATGGTGGTGCATAGAAAATGATCAAAGTATTTTCCTTGTTAAATTAGGGTGCATCTAAGTCTCTATGTGTGTTTAGTGTTGTTTATAAAATAATTTTAGAGCCCTTAGTTTACCTCTTTTGAATTGATCAATTTGTGTTCTTTTTTATTAGTATAGGTTTTAAAGAGTCAAAAGTTGTGTCAAAATTATGGATCCAAGTTTTAATGTCCTTTATGTGTGTCATTTTGTAAAGATTCAAAATTAAACTAGAGTTAAGTATTGTCTCATCCAAGGCATTAAATAGTTGTCTATTTAGTCATTTTTACATCTAAATAAAGTGTCAAAGTCAAGATTTAGAGTCGTAGTTAAAAGAATTTAATTGTACAAGGATGCATTATTGCTTATATGTGATGTCCTAATTCAAAAATTAAGTTAAAGTCTTGTTGTCAAATAGGTGATTTTAGGATAGTCATACAAACACATTTTTCGATGTTACCCGACGTCTGAAAAAAAATAAAGTGTTTCATATTGCGGGAGGGAAGATATAATAAGTTCAATGTGGAAACAAATGTACTTCATGTTTACATTTTGTTGAGTTAGCAACATGTTACTGGAGGATGGAGGAAATGGAGGCTGGAGGTCAGATAGCAACCTCTCGTCATTCATCAATGATAAAGCCACACTTTTGGTATGATGGAATTTGTTTCAGTTGTGTAGTGTGGATTTTAGTCTTTTAGATTTTCATTGTGGCGTGAAAAATAAGAATAGATGATGTAAATTCTAGTTCACTAGTGGATATTCCTACATAATTCCCTTTTGTATAAACATTGTATAATATTGATCAAAATGTATTGTAGCAATCATGATGTGAAGGTTTTTGGTAAACCAGGAAAACCAATTTTGTAAGGTTTTTGGTAAACCTATAAAACCAATTGTGTAAGGTTTTTGGTGAACCTATAAAACTAATATTGTAAGGTTTTTGGTGAACTTGTAAAACCAATTGTGAAAGGTTATTGGTACACCTACAAAACCAATTGGGTAAGGTTGTTGGTAGAAGCTGGAGAAAATCATCGGTGGAAGAAATGTGCATTGGAACATGTATGAGTTTTGTGCAAGCCCAATGCTGCATCAGTTGAGTTGGTCATGAGCACACAGAGGTGGCATGCTACAATCAAAGAACGAGATTTTATTTACCATGTAAACATTAAGAGGGGGAATGTTAGGATATTAATGTTTACATTATACTTGTGTATTCAAATAAGTATAAATGTTATTAGTTATATTATTTTATATAAACAATAACATATTATTGGAGTTGTTTTAACAACTTGTATGATTTGATTTGTGTATTGTTACATGAGAAACAATCACAACTAAGTAGGATTATTGTTAGAGAAAATTTCTAGTTTATAGGAGTTGCAGATTCCTATATATTTGTAATCTATTCGTATGGATAATGTAGAATAAATATATCAATATTATTGTGTATCTTGGTATTGTGTTTGTAGGTTAATCCGTTTGGTTGTCTACATAGGTCCAAAAGTGAAGACTAGTTTTTAGGCCTAATAGGAAATTTTTGATAGTCATGGTGAAAGGAGGTTCTTAGGCATGTGTGGCCTAAGTAGATGTGGTTAATTACTATGAGGGCATTTTATACATCCAATGTGACATGTTCTATGTTTTGGTTGAGTCCTATGGGTAAGATATTTTTGAAACGATGAGGTCATAAGTTGACCTACTTAATGAGTTTAAGGACAATGAAGGTTCCTTGATGAAATTGGTCTGGAAGACCAATATCTTGGCTTGATTCATGCTATATATATCTTGGAGAGTGATTAGGGTTTCAATTTTATCCTATTACATATATTTATAGGTCTTGAAATTTTTAGTACAGGTGTGAGAAGATCAAGTTTCCGAGACTGGTTTTTGGGAAGCATATGTATCCTGGAGGACATAGATGTTTTGATGGCTCTATGGGATGCGTCATGAAATATAATGTCGTTTATGATTTTCATTGGGTAAGTGTATTTACAATTATTGGTTTCATTTCATGATTTTTTTATTTGTGGGATATTTTTCCGCATCTTTGAATATCATCCATTGGAGGTGCCCAGATTGAGTAGAAAACAATCATAATTGATGGTGTCATGAAAAAATGGATGATTTCAAGGTTATTGATCCTATGGAACATGTTGATATGATGTCATTGACATGTATTAAGATTTTGGAGCTATGATGGAGCTTATTTGTGCCTTTATATTCCAAGAAGCATTCGATGGAGATGAAACTGGAATTTTAGGCTTAGTTGTGCATGTTGAGAGTCTTAGTATAATACCAACCTATATGGTCCTTTTATGTGATTTTATATGATTTGGTAGATGTATTTTATTGTTTTTATGACCGAACTTAATGGTCATGGATGACCTAAGGTTTTGTAAGCATGATTTATGTATATAAGTGTGTTATATTTGCTCATTCGAACTAGTAGAGGGAGTAGAGTTTTGAGTGAGATAGAGGAAGTGAAAGAGAGTACTAGAGAGGTCCATGGTAGAGTTAAGAATAAGCATGAAAAGGTGACAAGGGAATAGTATAAGTTATTCAAGGTCATTATACCTAATCATATAATGAAGGATAAATATTGAGTGAAGTAGGAGAGATATTTGTTTGAGATGTTTTGAGGTGTATGAGTTGAATTGGTGATCACAATATGTTGTTTGAGTAACAAGAAATATGTGATATTCATCTTCTATTGGCTGAGTTTTAGAAGCACATTGAATGAGAGGGGGTGGTGAATCATTCATACAATTTTTTTACTTCATTTACCAAACCATGCATCCATCATTTAAGTTTTTCATTCATTGATGAGGGTTGTCAATCCTCGCCATTAATAATGTCAATCCAGGGCTGGTTTTCGATGGATGTATACATTAAGAGAAGAAGATATTTAGAAAATAAATCCTTTAAATACAAACCAAACTTGCATAAAATAAATCACACTTGTAAAAATTTAAAGGCACACTTGCAGAAATAAAGGCACACTTGCAAAAATAAAGCTTGCATGAAATAAATCATACTTGCATGAAGGAAATCACATTTGTAGGAATGAAAACACACTTTTGTAAATTGAAATTGCTGAATTGGAAATAAACATAATTAAATGAAACACCTGTAGGTTCACAACAAACTGAATTTTCACAATACAAAGAGAAAAACAATACAACAGAATGAATTACAGACAAATGAATAAACATAAACATAAATACACAGATCCATCTTCCTTGAAATGAGTGACCAGCTCATTCCTTGGAAGAGGATTTAAATCATACTTTCGAGATCTTAAAACTACATAATATTTGAGAGGAAAGAACAGATCTTTATTTCTTAGGAAAAAAATTTAGTTATCTCAGTGTGGAAGGTTGCATTTATAATTCATGCATCCAACCAACTCCTTATTTTAGGAAATAAAATATGATCTTATCTTTATTCCAATCCTAACAACTAAGATCTCCATCTCCACAAAATATGGAGAGAGATATATTATTGGAGTCAAAGTCTTATCTCGTTGTTTTAGGAAGATTTGCTCCCAAATATTCTCCTTGATTTTTGGTAACAAGAATCACAATGATTTTATTTTCCTACATTATTAGAAGGATTTTTTTCCTTAAAAGATGATTTTGACCAAATACCTTTCCGGATTTTCCATTTGACTTTGTTGTTTTTGATTGTGGAACTTTTGACGCTTGTCTGATACACTTTTTCCTCGACTACAATTCACTAAAAGTTAGATTTCTCTTTATTGGTAAAACCTGTAGAAAATATGAATGAGATTTTTGTTAAACACATTGCTATGAACAAAAATATCTCATATTTTTTTTTGACTTTTCTGTTTCTATTTGTGGAACTTTTGGTGCTCATCTGATACACTTTTTCCTTGGACTGCAGCTCACTAAAAGTTAGATTTATCCTTATTGGTAAAACCTATAGAAAATATGAATGAGGTTTATATTAAAAACATTTCTATGAATAAAAACCTCTCTCATATTTTCCATTGGATTATTTGATTATTCACAATTTCTCAAAAAGTTCATGTCATTTATGCATGTTCTAGAGCTAACTCCAATGGTTTCGGAGCTAACTCCAATGGTTCCAAAGCTAACATTACTCTATTGATGTAGGTTCCAGAGCTAACGTTACTTTGTTGATGTAGGTTTCAAAGCTAACTCCAATGGTTTTGAAGCTAACATTACTCTATTGATGTAGGTTCTAGAGCTAACTCTAATGGTTTAGAGCTAACATTACTCTATTGATGCAGGTTCTAGAGCTAACGTTGTTTTGATGATGCAGTTCTAGAGCTAACTAAAATAACTATAAATTTTGCATGTGATATCGGATTAAGATTATTCATTTTTGAAATGGTATAATTTTTGAGAGGAATTTGGATATGAAATAATATTTAAGTTTAAATTTACTATTCATGATCAATTCCAATTTTCTCAAAACTAGCATTATCTTTCCTTTATGGCATGCATACACAAGACTTTGCATCTTTTCCCAAATAATCAATAGGATTAGTCAAAAAATAGATACAAAATATTTCTAAATAATGAACAAGATATATATCCTATATTCTATCTTAAGAAAACTATAAGTTCCAAGATTACATTTAAATCCACTTTCAAAGGTAACTTGGAAGGATAAAATAATGGTAATTTATGGCCAATTTATCGCCTCATCATTGCCCCACACCTAATATGATGCATGTCCTCATGCATTATATTACTATCTCCTCTTATTAGAGTCTTCTCAACATTGAGCTTATGCATGTATGCATTCCATCTATAGTTCAAGGACATGCTCTTGTATGGATCTTCCTCTATTGTTTTTTATTTTTTTTCTTTTATAAAGAGGTTCTTGTATGGATCTTATCCTATTGTTTTTTTTTTATTTCTTATACAACAGGTTCTTGTGTGGATCTCCTACTATTTTTTTATTTTCTTTCTTTTACAGAAGGTTCTTGTGTAGATCTCCTTTGTTTTTTTATTTTATTTCTACAGGGTTCTTGTGTGGATCTTTTTTTATTTTCTTTCTTTTATAGTAGGTTCTTGTGTGGATATCCTTCTGCTATTTTTTATTTTCTTTCCTTTATAATAGGTTCTTGTGTGGATCTCCTTCTGCTTCCCTTTCACCTCATATTTAAAATCAAAATTCATACCTCATGCTTCTCCTTCTCTCCCACATCTAAGATCATGCATGTCCTCATGAATGTTTTTTATTCATGGCTGCCCATAAATTAGACTCTAAAAGTTTGATTGCAAAGAGATGCACATATTTTTCATATTTTTATGTAGGGGAGATATGAATTTTATTTTGTCTTCTTTGGAGATCTTAAAAGTGGATCTAACTGTACTAAAAAAACTTACAAGAAAGCTTAAAAATAAAATAGTAGAATAAAATAACTTGATCATACCTCTTGTTGTCCTTGTTGTCATATTGTTAACATGGTCAAATAGTGTTAAAAAGGAAACCACCAGGTAATAATTGATTGTCTTTGAAGAAGATTCATCTTTTGTTTTTGTCTTTAATTGGCCAACAAGCTAGTTTTCTAATTAATTTTTTTTTGTCTTTGATTGGCCAGCAAGTTGATTTTCCAATCAAAGTTTTTTTTTTTGAGATGATAGCATGAGAAAGATTAGAGAAAAATTTGATTCATCATCAAACTATATTCATCAAATTACATCCTGTGTAAAATAGGAAGCAATGTCTGAGATCTCATAAAAAAATTTCCTACTTGGTGACTCCAAGAAGATTTCTAAAACTTGTGTAGACAATTTCAGGTATTCAAAGCACAACTTGAATTGTGCAAAGATCAAGATCACCATAGTAATCTTCAAAGCCCAGACTAGTGATCTCAGGAGATGGAGAGTTGTTAAAAGAGAGAGTGGAGGTATCCGTGGGTCCCTCCAAAATCTATATGCTCCTTGGTTGATACTATTAGTGCTCTAAAATCTACATGTTGGTATCAAGAACAACTCTGGAAATTCCTATAGATCTAGTCCTCAGATGTTAGTACGTAAAAATTTCTTTCCTTGATATTCACAATAATTGTTTCATAACGTTATACAAGCATATACAAAAATGAAGAAATTGAAAGACATAAAAAAAAAAATTTTCTAATGGATCTAGTTCGAGAGATTGAATTTTATTATGAGATGAAAAACTAATTTGGATGGGTGGATTTATTATGAGTGACTTTTTATTTTAGCTATAATGAAGTCCCTAAATGTGGATGAAGTTAATTAGAAATGCTACCACTTCCTTATTACAAAATAGATAAACCAATTTTTTACTAAGGTTATGTGTAATAAGATCACTGAGATATTAGTTGATACAAAGTGAAATGGTGGTGGTTATCAAGAATGGCATATGATATTTCATCAAATGGATCTACTTCCAGATTCAATATCATATTCTACCATTTCCATATCTAAATTCTTTGTTCATACCATTATACCTTCTTGATCAAACATCACAGTCATTTTCTTATACACAGATTTAGTTTGTGGGGAGATAAATATTTACAATCTAATATTCCTAATTTCATAAATGAAATTTTAATCTATTTGAAGAAAATTAAAGTCTAAAGAAACTACTACCAAATATTTCTTGTCAAATAATTTGCTAAAAATTATCTCTCATGTCACTTGAATATTATTTTAAAGAAATCTGAATCTACTAATAACACCGTGTCCCCAACAACGATGTCAAAATGATGAAGGCTGCCAATCCTTTCCATTAATAATGTCAATATAGGGTTGGTGTCCGATGGTTGTATACATTAAGAGAAGAATATTTTTATTAAAAACTCCTTTAAACACAAACCAAAATTGTATAAAATAAATCACACTTGTAGAAATTTAAAGGCACACTTGCAGAAATAAAGTTTGCAAGAAATAAATCACACTTACATGAAGGAAATCACACTTGCAGGAACAAAAAACACACTTGCATAAATTGAAATTGCTGAATTGGAAATAAATATAATTAAACAAAACAACTGTAGGTTCACAACAGACTAAATTTTCACAATACAAGGAGAAAAAAAGTACAACAGAATGAATTACAGACAAATGAATAAACATAAAAATAAATACATAGATCCATCTTCCTTTAAGTGAGTGGCCATCTTATTCCTTAGAAGAGGATTTAAATCATACTTCCGAGATCTTAAAACTACAGAATATTTGAGACAAAAGAATAGATCTTTATTTCTTAGGAAAAAATTACATATCTCAGTGTGGAAGGTTGCATTTATAATTCATGAATCCAACCAACTCATTATTTTAGGAAATACAATTTGATCTTATATTTATTCCAATCCTAACAACTAAGATCTCCATCTCCACAAAATATGGAGAGAGATATATTATTGGAGTCAAAGTCTTATCTCGTTGTTTTAGGAAGATTTTCTCCCAAATCTTCTCCTTGATTTTTGGTAACAAGAATCACAATGATTTTATTTTCCTACATTATTAGAAGGAGGTTTTTCCTCAAAATATTATTTTGACCAAATACCTTTCTCGGATTTTCCATTTGACTTTTTTTTTTTATTGTGAAATTTTTATGTTTGTCTGATACACTTTTTCCTCGAACTATAGTTCATTAAAAGTTATATTTCTATTTATTGGTAAAACCTGTAGAAAATATGAATGATTATTTTGTTAAACACATTGCTATGAACAAAAATATCTCTCATATTTTCTGTTTGACTTTTTTGTTTCTATTTGTGGAACTTTTGGTGTTGATCTGATACACTTTTTCTTTGGACTCCATCTCACTAAAAGTTAGATTTATCCTTATTGGTAAGACCTATAGAAAATATGAATGAGGTTTATATTAAAAAAATTATGAACAAAAACATCTCTCATATTTTCCATTGGATTCTCTGATTATTCACAATTCCTCAAAACTTTCATTTCGTTTATGCAGGTTTTGGAGCTAACTCCAATGGTTTGGAGCTAATGTTACTTTTTTGATGCAACTTCCAGAGCTAATTCCAATGTTTAGGAAGCTAACTTTACTCTATTGATGTAGGTTCCAGAGCTAACTCCAATGGTTCTAGAGCTAACGTTACTTTGTTGATGTAGGTTCCGAAGCTAACTCCAATGGTTCCGGAGCTAACGTTACTCTATTGATGCAGTTTGGAGCTAACTCCAATGGTTATGGAGCTAACATTACTCTATTGATTTAGGTTTTGTAGCTAACTCCAGTGGTTTTGGAGCTAACTCTAATGGTTTGGAGCTAATGTTACTTTGTTGATGTAGGTTTCAGAGTTAACTAAAACAACTATAAATTTTGCATGCGATCTTGGATTGAGAGGATTATTTTTTTGAACTTGCATAATTTTTTGAGACAAATATGGATATGAAATAATATTTAAGTTTAAATGTATTGTTCATGATCAATTCCACTTTTCTCAAAAATAGCGTTATCTTTCCTTTATCGTCTGCATACACAAGACTTTGCATCTTTTCCTAAATAATAAATAGGATTAGTAAAAAAATAGATAAAAAAGATTTCTAAAGAATGAACAAGATATATATCTTATATTCTATCTTAAGAAAACTATAAGTTCCAAGATTAGATTTAAATCCACTTTCAAAGGTAACTTGAAAGGAAAAATAATAGTAATTTATTGCCAATTTATTGCCTCATCATTCATCATACATAACCATGTGAGCTTATTAAGATGTGTAACATTTAATCATAAGAGTATGCAACAAGATACACAATAGACAAACACCATATATTAATGGGAAACTCTCAAGTGGAATAAAACCCACTAAAAAAAAATTTATTTATCCATGATTCAAATTTAGTGAGGCACCAACCCCACAAGGAGCACCAACCCCTAGTTTAATAGAGCACCAACCCTATAGAGAATGCCAACCCCTAGTGAAGCACCAATTCCATAAGAATGATAAAACCCATTAATATGATCAAGAACAAATTAAATCACCTTTGGATGAATATATATAAATTATTTTTGATGCTAAAACTAATGGAGATCACTAATTTAGCTCACACACCTTCAAATCCTTCTTCAAACCTTCATTCTTCTAGCTCACTCAAACTTGAACTTTCATAACTTGTTTTGACTTCAAAATATTACACACATACTCTCTAACCATTTTAATATTTTTTCACATTTCCTAATCTCTCTCTTGATTCCATTGAATAGATTTCACTCTCCTACCTTGGTCACATTTTTCCTCTCTCTCTACTAGTAAAAAATGAACCAAAACAAGCACTTTATATGCTTCTTAACTCAAAAACATAACATGTGTTAGTCATCACCCAAGATAAAAACAAATATAACATAAAAACATAGCACCACATTCATAAAAATTCATAAAATGGACCCATGTAGGTTGTCCATGCACCAAGACAACCAAACAAGCCAAAAATGGCTTAAAACCCCATCACTTAACTCACAAAGACCTCCAAACTCATCACCATAATTTTTCAAGACTCCAAAGGCCTCACACATGTCAAATATTTCATAAAAAAATCATAAATTCTCTCACATTAAATTTCACCAATCAAATTATTCATAACTCTATCAAGAAGGTTCATATCCTACTCAAAATTGTTCTTCCTGGAACAAGTCTTTGCCTATGGACCTAAAGAGAACACCATAGCACCAAAACTATGGCATGTAACCACTCATTGGAAATAAAATGACCTTTATAATACATCCACCCTTTCTATAACTCATGAAACATCCATATGTAAACCAAACTTACTTTCCTCTTCACCAAATTGAGCTTCCCAGAAAGCAATTTTGGAAACTCAACTAGTTTGCACCCTTTCTATCACTTTCATGATCTGAAAATTCCTTAAATAGGGAAAAAATTCATCCCTATTTCTTCTCCAATAAATATTAAGAATAAAATAATCCAAAACATGTGTATTCTACCTCAATCTTCTAGTCAGAGAAATCCTTTCCTGAAAACAAAGAAGCTTAGTCTTCACAAACTCATCTTGTTGACCTATCAAATCACCTCATCAAGGGAAAAATAATATACCATTATAAATTCCTTTGAATCCCATTTCCATAACATCTTACATTTCCTTCCAAATCTAAGTGGAAGGCCTTTAACAAGGTCGATCTCTAAAACATTTGGATGATATGATGTAAATGAACTCAAACACTACTTCCCTTATAAGTGGACTAGAATGCAATCAATTACCATACTTAATATACCTTGTGAACTCTTAGAGCACCTTATAGAAGAGTAAATCATGCTCCCCTATCTCAATAGACCCATACACACCTTGTAGACCTGTAATTTCACTTTACAATATTATAGCATCACAAATAGCTAACATTCACTCATTTGATGGTCTTTCAACCTTGCCTCTTAAACTATTAAGATGAGTATAACACTATAACATTTTCATAAATATATTTAAATCACCATGTATAGTATTCAAAGGATCCTAGATATCCTGTAAGACAACATTTTCTCATTTAGACCTTATCTACTTTGTTTCATATATGAAGATTATCACTCTTATACTATCACCATACCCCATATTTCATTTGTAAGCTACTTGTTTACCATCATATGTAAATAATTTAGAGTTATATGGCCTTGGTAGAAAGCTATAAGCATACTCCCTAGTTTATTAGGCCATATACGACTCTCCATTCTTGTAGAATGTCATAATCTTGTCATTCAATCTTGACATTGCAAAAGGGATGAACACACACCTATTATCTTCTTGACTTCCCTCCTTGATTTCCTTTGAACAACCTCAATCTCTTAAAAATTTGTAATACCTTTTCATCTCATCATTAATGAACTTTGATAACTCCTTCTTACCTATAGAAGCTCATATTCTACCTCTTGTACATTCACAATACTGTAGATGCTCAAATTGGACCTATGAGCACAATTTTAGTTATAACTTCATTCCTTTTTATTTGTAAATTCCATGTTTGAATGAAATAGATCTAGAGAAACACTTTTCTTCTATTTAAACACTATCTCAAGTCATGTGTAATCATTAATACTTCTCATAATTCACCCATTGATGACCTACAAGTGTGTAGCTAGAAATTCAACTTCAACCACTATACTTGTTTACACAAAGAGATCAAACACCCCATATCATGACCTTATTCATCTTCTAATATCCATACAAAGGTTTCATAGTCTTATTCATGCATTGAAAAACTTGCAAAATCATCTAAAAGACCATTATATAATTTTCACTTCTCCATACTGAGTACATAGATTATTAGCCCTTTTATATGAAACAAACACATATAAATTTTTATGCATTCAAATTTATAGGAGAAACACACCTGATCATAGTACCCTTTTGCCATTTAAATTTCTCCATGAGCCTTGATTCATGATTTTGAAGAAACACATCCCATTTTGCAATACCATCCTTTTCTAATTAGATCTCTAATGTACTTAACTGAAAAATATGATAACTATAAAGGATTTCAAGAAAACAAGACAACTTTTAGAATTGAGACCACTTAAATCTCAAAGAGTTCACTGATATGATGATTTTCTTCAATTTTTATATTTTAACTCAACCATTTTCTCCTTCAACCACTGATTTTCCTTCTAACCACTACTTGAGATCACCAAGAACCTAGTTAGGACAAATACGCCACAAAATACACATATCTTGATTGTCAAGATATCAAATTTTGGTAACAACACTACAAAAATATCTCCTAATGACCTGATCATCCATGTATGGGCATGAAGGAAAAATAACCCATCGTTTGCTATAAAAAAACCTTGAATTGTCTACAAATAACTCTCATGAACACATCTTCTTTGAATGATACATATACATTCTATTGCTACTGAAACTCTTATCAATTTTTTGTCATGACATTACACTTTTGAAATACATTAATTACCTCATTAATGAAATCACGTAAAGTATTGACACATATATCTATGATAGATATCCATCAAAAAGAGACACAAACATAGTATGACACAAGATATAGACAACATTTGAAACTTCTACCAACTGGACCAAGAGTCAAGACCATGACTTAGTACACTTTTCAAGTAACACTAAACTCCTTTGACAAAGACACCACATCTTATCATTTCCCTCTTCAACACTATCATATGACCAACCAGACTATGAACTAGACTTAACTTGAATTGGATGATTACACAAACTAAAAATGAGAGACTCATACCTTGACATGGTGACCAATATTTCTACTAATACACATCCATCAAAAATTCCTTGGAGCATATTTATTTATTTTATTTCTCCCTATCACAATTTTCTTAACCATTTAAGGTTTGTTAGGTGTTGTGATCACTCCCAACTTGTATCTTAGATACTCAAAAGTGAGTTTTGGTAGAGCCTTTGTTAGGATGTTAGCTACATCATCCTTAATAGAAACATGCTCCAATTTGATGCATTGCTTACTGATTTGATCTTTTAAGTAATGATACTTAATGGGAATGTTCTTGGTTTTAGAATGCAAAATTGGATTCTTTGACACATTGATTGTGCTAGTGCTATCACAAATAATAGGTGTAGGTCCATCAGACTTAACCTTATAATCATCCAAAGTCTACCTCATCCACATAACTTGAGAAAAACATTGAGCAAAAACTACATACTCAACTTCACAAGTTGAAAGAGCCACAAGAGATTGTTTCTTTCTTGACTAAGAAACAAGACATCCTCCAACAAATAATGCACCACAACTCATACTTTTTCTATCATCCATACTACCTACCCAATCAGCATCAAAGTAGGATCTTAATTCAAAAATTTCACTTATTGGATACCAAAAATTAAATTTAGTAGTCCCTTTAAGATATCTAAAGATCCTTTTTACTGCTTGAAGATGAGACTCTCTAGGATCTTCTTGAAACCTTCCAACTAGGCCAAAACTTGCACAATATCCGGTCTTTAGGTAATTGTATAAAGATGGTTTCCAATCATGGATCTATAATCAAATTGATTCCCTTTATGAGAATCATCTTCCTTGTTCATTTTTCATCATGTAACCATGGGGGTACCAAAAGGATTGTAATAATCCATTTAAAACTTCTTAACCATTTCCTTGATGTACTTGGATTGAGATATGAATTTACTTTTATCTTATTGACTTACTTGTAATCCAAGGAAGAAGGAAATATCACCAAGTACACACATCTCAAATTCTCTCTTCATAGCTATTATCCATATTTCACCCCCCCATGCCAAATATTGGATCAGTCACGACCCCGCATAAAAGGAGCCTAAGAAAACTCATTCAAATCCTGCAAATTGGTCACAGAAGGACTCAACCATGGAGTGGCAGAGGCCGAGAGAGATTGATGGACCCTATACAAAAGAAAACAACTATGTAGGGATTTTCCACATCTTAATTCATTCTCCAAGTTACAGGTAGACTCAACTATGAGATAATAGGGTTAGACAAGAATGGGTGATGTTGTAGAGGATCCAAAAATAAGAAGGGGAAGAAAAATGAAGATCCGAAGTCATTGGGCTCAAAACAGTTCAGGAAAAAGCCCAAAAATGACTAAGTATGGAGGAGGTAGTGGAAGGAGCCACGTGTCCTAATGATGCTTCTCCAAAGGTGAATTCAAAAAGGGGAGCCCAAACTTGATCTAGGCTTCCACACATCCAAAACCCCAAAGAAATTTTGGGGCGTTGAAAAGTCTTTAATTAAAAAGGAAGTGCCAAGTGTCAGCTTGTGCAAAACTAGAAAGGAAGTACAAGATGGAGATTCCAACTTGTACCAGCCCTCCATGTAGAAAATGGTCGAGACAAAGTTAAAAGGTGGGCTTCAAAATTGGCTAAGTATAAAAGTGTAAGCAGAGAATTCCAAGTGTCAGCATGGTGCATCTCCAAGAGTTGGTCTCAAGGTAGAGACCCAAATGAGCGTGAGCTCACCATGTAGCCCAAAGTCTAAAAAGTAAGAGGGACCGTTGAAAATTCCATAGATCAATGGAGGCCGACAAGTGTCAACTCAACGCTCCTCCAAGGGCAAACTTTGGGCTGAGGTTTTCAAGCAAGCGCAGTTCCTCCACGTGTTATATCAAAAAGGGTAGAATCGGTTGAATAGTCAATGCATGAGCCAAGCCAAAAGAGGATGCCAAGTGTCTTAATGACGCTAATTCAAGGATTGAATAAAGAAAAGGTTTCCAAATGAGCACCAGACTACCGTGTGTCCCGGAAAAAGTGGGCCATCGGGGAAAAGTTGTTTCTTTCCCCCTTATTGTTTCAAAAGGAATAAAAGTTACAAAATGGCCCACAACTCCGCCTAAGGAAAAATTTAGTGTTTTGGGCTGATTCAAAGCCAAAGCGAGGCGTAGGGGAAAAAATAAAAAATTTACCTTTCATTCAAAAGGCACAAAGATAAATATGGAAGCACATTTCCTAGCCAACCAAAAAGAGCCATGTGTCAGGTGGAGCTTCGGGGCTGCAAGAGTTTTTTTAGTTTTGCATTTTTTTGTGCAATAGGGAAAAAAGATAAATTGTGGACCCGTAAGCCTGATTTTTTCTCTAATCTGGCTGCCATGTGTCCCATATCAAAAAGGGGACTCATTTTTCAAATTGTTTTCCTACCCATCTATATGGACCCGATAAAAACTTCAAAGGGGCATATATTTCAACTCAGGGCTCGAAATATTGTGAATCTAACACCATTGGAAAGATCTCAGCCTCGCCCACACCATGGAGGTCTGAGACTTTATTTTTGAGGAGGTTAGGTGAGGAAAATGGAGGAAACATCTTTAGGATTTCAATGCAAGATCTTCTTACCTCAACAACTAGATCAAATTTGATTTGTTTCACCGCTTCCTCTTCCTTCAAGGCACCGAACCAAGGATTGATATAGTAAAGACAGTCTGGGGGTAGATTTCATCAGAAGCATTAACAACAAGTGGTTGAGCTTGACCTTATTTTCCTACTTCCCTCTCTCTTTCTTCTCTCTGATCAAATCTATAAATACGAGGGTAGGATTCATTGTAAAGGGTTGGACATTCTTTTTTTTGTAGGCTCCCTTCTCCTTCTAGCAAAGGGATTTGTGGGGTTCAGGCCTTCCATAAAAATTGTAATACATTTCTACCTTTTGGCTACTTTGTAATGAATTGTATCAATCCACAGAGCAATAAAACATGTCGTTTGTGATCGATCTTAGATCCTTTCTTGTCTCTTTTGCTTCCATTTGGTCTTCCATTACAGATCTAGCTATCTATGCTTGTTTATTGTATGCATTTTGTTGGTTTGTGTCTATTGGAAAAATAAGTGTTCATCATTCCTTTGGTGCATCACCTGGTAGTTTAGTTATTTCTTATTTCTTATACTCTTTTATCCCTATCTCCTTGGCAAGTTTTAGATTAGGTATAGAAATATATCCTCTGCAAATCCTTACGTATGCACCTAAATAGAGGGATAAGGAACCAACCTTTAATCTGGAGAGATTTTCCATTTTTGCAAGGTCCCACACCTTAGGAAAAGTTCAATGTTATGCAATCACACAAAATGACTCTGCCTTAGAAAAGTAGATCCATAACTCATTTGGGGTGCTTTGATTTTGCACTAACAACTTTGGCATGCCCGATGGGACTAAGAAGTCTCCATCTTATTATAGTATGAATTGATGTACACTTGTTGTGATTCTGGATTTTAAGAATCCTTAAAATTGTACATATGGTGACTCCAAAAGAAACAAATCTACTTGGTTTTAGTAGTCCAAGCAAGTTCATGAGAAGAATACAAACATGGTCAAGAACTAGAGAAGAGGGACTATTTGTCTATCTAGACTTATCCCCAGACGAGAAGGGAAGAGGAAGAAGAACCTAGAGGTCTCTATCTCCACCAAGTAGAGCTTTATCAACACCTCCTCCCGCTGACCATTCATTCAACCAAGAGGGGTGCTCAGACCGATCAAGATGGATCAGCCAAATCCTTATGTTAACTTCACTGGTAGTAGTCCACTCACCTTGAATGCACAAAATCTAGTTCCTATTGCAGCATTAAAGAGTATCCCATTTTCACTTGGGAAAATCAAACTTCTTTTGGTGATCATGTCCAAGATATTGCAAATTTTTGTACAATCCACAAAATTCATGAGATGGACATTGTATTCAAGCTTCTCACCTCTTCACTTAAAGGGAAAGCTTCACAATGGTTCAAGAGTCTTGAGGTAGGCTCTATCCAGAATTTGAATTAGTTATGCATAGCTCTTCACAACCAGTTTGGAGAGAAAGGTGATAATATGTCTTTGTTGGAACAACTAACAACAATCAAGAGAGCCCCAAACAAGTAGCTTGATAGACTTCAACCTCATATTCTAGTGGACCTAAGATAGAATTCCAACAATAGTAAAGCCCACTAATGAAGGTGCCTTCTTATACTTTCTTAGGGATTTAAATTCTAATATTTCTCTAATGATTCATTCAATGGGGGAACTACATTACCTGCAGCCTATAGCCTTTCCATAGGGGATGAGAATCATTTTATTCAGGATGGTAAGATCGCTCCTAGGCCATCCATGCCTCTATACGCTAAGTTAGGAAGCCCAAATGCTAGCCAAATGCCTACATTATCTCCTATACCCACCCCAGGGATTTAGAGTTTAGCTAAAGCCTTCACTTTATCATCTAACACCTCTAAGGAATTCCAGGAAGTCATGAAACAACTTTAGAACCTAGGGAATGAGCTAGTAACTATCAAGAAACAATAAGCTCAAAGTTCCAGGCCATATATGTCTCATCTCAGGGTCAATATCAAGCTAGACCCCAGTATTAGTAGAATAGGCCACCATCTTAGACCACAAATCAAAGGTAGAAACAAGGATAGCCCCAATCTGCTAGACTTTTAGGTCATATGAGCCAAACAAACTTCAACATCAAGGGCATTGGTTCCAAGCACAAAACAATATGGCACAAGAATATGATTGGTGTTTTCCATGCAATCAAGCACATAACCAATCAATGTGTTTTAATGGAGCTCTAAATTAGGCCTTGATGGTGCAAACTAGTATGGTACCACAAAAACATAGCTAAGAGAGGGGATCAACAAGCAAGAATCTCAATAAGATGGACCTCTAAGAGAGACTATGCTTGTCAATTAGAAATTTGAAGACTTTTATGGAATGAATCAGTTCCCTCCTCAAGATGTGGTTACCAATACCTGGTCCAAAAAGAGGAATATTGGAGGGGACAAACCACTGAACTCGGGTGACCCTCAATCCTCCATCACTCCATAAGGTCCTAGTGCTCCAAGTATAACTCCCAATTTGTAAAACCAATCCAAGCCACCTCCAAACCCAGTCAGGCACCGGTTGTAACAACCCATGTGCAAGAGAGAAATGTGTCTGGGAAGGGGCAACAAAAGGATAGCTCATTCAATATTATTAAGAAAATGAAAAGGAAAAGTGTGAATATTTCACTATGGGAGTCACTGGCCATTCCAGGGCAGAGGGATCTGTTGCAGACTGCCATGCAGAATTGGTCAAGTTCAAATCACCCCCTAACCAGCAAGAGAGAGTGCTTACCAATGTAGCTCAACTAGGGAGGAACCATGAGGAACGAAAAGGTAAGAACTTGAGACCTCCTCCTTTTTATGTCTCATTAATTATTGGAGACAAATTGGTGCACAATTGTATGATTGATTATGGGGCTAGTAGTTCTGTGATGCCCAAACAAATAGCTGATTAGTTGGGTCTCCAATATGAAGTCATCTCTAGAGGAGTAGTCCAATTAGATGGGACAATAGTGACCACTATGGGAATCATCAAGGATCTTGAGCCTCACTTGCATGCCTTCCCTAATGTAACTATTTTGCAAAATGTGTCAATCATAGATTTGCCACCACATTTTGCTTTGTGTTTGTCTAGGGACTTCACTGCCAAAATTGGAGGCTATCTGTCTGCTGATTGGTCACATATGCTCTTTAGGAAAAGGTATGGGGTGAAGGCCACAATCAGATCTGAACCTATTTCTGATTATCATATTGAATCCTATGTGCCTAGCCCAATCAATGCTAATTTCTCAACTTTTGATCAAGAAGACCTCCTAAGCACTTCTGAAGCAAATACCAAGGTGGGATGTATCCTAGACTTGACTCTCGATGAGTGGGCCAAAAAAATTCATGCTTTTGACCCCTATAAGGAGATGGAAGAATATAAGCTAGGTGTCTACTACCTACATGAAGAGAATCATCCTCTTCCTAATCTAATTAAGGAATACAAGGATGACAACGAGGTATGGCAATTTTTCTTTGATAGCTCAAGGAGTAGACAAGGAGTTGGAGGAGGTTTCATGATTGTGTCCCCCAGAGGTATGAGATATTATTTAGCCTTGATTCTAGTTTCTTGCTCAAATAATGCTATTGAATATGAGGCTTTAGTCCAAGGTATTCATTGGGAAAGGAAGCTAGGGATCAAGAACTTGTAAGTGTTTGGTGACAAAGAATTGGTTGCCAATTAGGTCAGAGGACTTAATGTTGTCAAAAATGACCTACTCAAGAATGATAAGAGTAGAGTATGGGACCTCATGGAGGATTTTGAGGCCTTTAACATTGTGTCCATACCTAGGAAGGAGAATGAAGCTGTTGATAGACTTGCAGCAGTCGGGGAAACATTTGATGTGGTTGACATCATCAAAGGAGACAAAGAACAACCACATATTCATGTGGTTGTGAGGCTAGTAGTGCTAGATAATAACACATGCTGGCAGGTGTTTGAGAATGATCAGTAGATCATTAACCTTTTGCAAGAAGAAGTCGAATTCTCAATTAGAAACCAGAGAAAACTAGAACAACAATATGGGAATCAAATAGTACAACTGCATACAATCAAACTTCCCAAAGGCTTAGTGACATTAGAATCTATTTTCAATCCTAATGATCAGTTTAGAAGAGAGAAGGATAACATATAGATCAAAGGAGAAGATTCAGAGTCAATCCCAATTGGAGAAGACAAAACACTTCAGATTGGCAAAGTGGCCACCGAGCAAGAAAGGTATGGATTTATACAACTTTTCCAATAATTTCTAGATGTGTTTTCTTGGAGTTATGAAGACCTAAGAGGGTTCAATCCAAATCTTTCACAACACAAAATCAAACTAGATCAGCTGCTCAGCCCATCAGGTAGAAGTAGAGACCAGTCAACCCACATATTGAGCCTCTAATGAAGAAAGAGTTGAACAAGATGATAGAGGCAAGTATCATATTTCCAATCAAACACTCAAGTTGGGTTGCAAATCTGGTCCCAGTCAGAAATAAAAATGGAGAAATTAGGTTGTGTGTTGACTTCAAAGATTTAAACAGAGCCTCCCTCAAAGATCACTACCCACTCCCTTCAATGGAGTAGATCTTGCAAGTAGTGTCTGGGTCAGAAAGGTTCTCCCTCCTAGATGGCTACTTGGGGTACAACTAGATCATGGTGAAAGAAGATGATCAATTCAAAACAACTTTCACCACCAAATGGGGCACCTATGCCTACAGGAAAATTCCATTTGGATTATCCAACGCCTTAGAGCCACTTTTCAAAGGGAAATGGATATGGCATTCAAAGGGTGATCAACAAAATGGTACTGATCTATCTAGATGACATTACAGTGTTTTCCAAAAATGTAGCAGATCATCTTTTCCATCTAAGGAAGGTGTTCCAAAGGTGTAGAAGTTTTGGGGTGTCATTCAACCCTAATAAATGTATATTCTTGGCCCATGAAGGTAAGCTTCTAGTCCATATTGTATCAAAATAAGGATTGGAAATTGACCCGGAGTGATTTAAAGAAATAAGAGCACTGTCGTTACCAAGCCACAAGAAGGATCCTCAAATCTTCTTGGGAAAAATTAATTTTTTCTGCAAGTTTGTTCCAAAATTTGTTTCCCTTGTTAAGCCAATAATGTTGATGCTGAAGAAGAGATTAGCATTCAGGTGGATAGCGGCTATTAAATAATCCATATCACAAGCCCCAACTCTTGTGAATCCATATTTTTCTAGAGACTTCATACTATAAGCCTTTGGTGGCAGTGACATAATTTCTGTAATCTTGGTTCAGTAGAACAAAGAAAGTGCTGAAAAAGGCAATTGCTTTCTTCTAGAGTTTGGAAGATTGTGAGGTGAGGTGCTTCTTCATTGAGAAGAAAGTCTTGGTAGTAATTAGAGGATTGAAGAAGTTTAAGCATTTGGTTTCAAACAAAAAAATCCAACTATTGGTCTCCCATGTGGGAGTTAAAGAATTCCTTCTCAGCAAGGACTTGAATGAAAAGTGTGCAGGATGGATCACTCGTGTCATGGAGTATGACATTGAGATTAAGGTCACCAAGCTGGTATGTGGGAAGGGGTTGTGTGAAAAAACTAGCCTTAGGTCAATAAGATGAAATAGACAATGAAAAGGAGGATGTCCTTGTTCTACAAGATGATCAAGAAGAAGGGAAAGATGATGTACCTACTCCTTGTTGGACCCAATACATGGTGCACTTCCTTTGAATAGGCCTGTATTCTCATGGGATGAGTAAAGCAAAAAGGAGACATTTCAGGTTACATGCCATCCCATATGTTCTGATTGATGGTGTCTTATTCAAAAGAGACATCAATGGCATTCTACTAAGATGCATTGGGACAGATTAGGTGGAGAGAGTGCTACGAGAATTCCATGTTGAAGCAACTAGAGGCCATTTTTCTCCAAGAGTGACAAAACTCAAAATCATGAATGCAGGATATAATTATCCTAGAGTGAGTGTTTAGTGACTACTACACATGGATCAAAAGATGCACGGATTGTGAATTATTCAAGGGAAAGGAAAGGCTAGAAGCACTTCCATTGCACCCAATATCATTCGACCAACCTTTCATGAAATGGGGATTGGAATTCATTAGATTCATCAATCCAAATTCTAGCCAAGGCCACAAATGGATCTTGACAGGTGACAATTATTTCACCAAGTGGACCGAGGAAGTGGCACTCAAGGAAGCCAATGAGTCTAGTATCCTAGATTTCTATGAAGGGATAGTGACCATGTTTGGAGTGCCAACCACCATCATATCAGACAATGCATTAGCATTTATAGGTTCCAAGATCACAGGATGGGCTATTAAGAATGGGACTTATTTGAGTAATTCACCAAACTATTACCTGTAAGGTAATGGCCAGGCTGAGTCCACAAACAAAAAATTGTTAAAGATCATCAAAAGAACTCTTGATGAGAATTAGAGGACCTGGCACACAAAGTTCAAAATGGCCTTATGGGCTGATAGAATAATGCCCAAGAGATCTACAAGTAACTCTCCATTCAAGCTTGTTTATGGGAAAGAGGCAGTGTTGCCTATATCACTTGAGTTTCCAGCATTAGAGCTCGGGAAGAAACTAGAGATGTCTGAATATCGACCAATGGAGGCTAGGTATGTGGAGCTGAGAACTAGAAGAAGCCATAGAACACACTCTTCAAGGAATAGAAAAGAATTAGGCCTCAATCAAGAAATACTTTGAGAAGAAGGAAAAATCAAGGACCTTCCAGGAAGGAGACCTAGTTTTGAAATGGTATGCAGATCGAGCAAAACCAGGGAGGCATTCCAAGTTTGACACTATCGGGAGTGGCCCCTATATGATCACAAGGTGTAAAATTAGCAATGCTTTCCAACTATCCACAATGGAGGGTGAAGAGTTGTAGATTCCAGTGAATGGAATCTATCTTAAGCATTGCTACTAAAAGGGAAGTTTCACCCTGTACATATTAGTTTAGTTTCTATTTCCTCTAAGTGCTGCACACATTGTCTTGATGTAGTGTAGATTGCTTTTCTCCTAAGTGCTTTGCATGCTCTGCATGTTCCATTTGGAGCATGTATGATTTCAAATATTTGTATATAGTATGGTGTTGTTTTGTGGCTCTTATGTAGTCCATTCAGAGAGACAGATGAATCCTTGGGTCAAAAAAATTTTCTACTCTCGAAAAACTTCATTTCAAGATTTCTTATGAAAATTGAGAGCGTGAAAAGCTGGGCTTGTGAATGAAAGGCATAATTAGTATCAAACTGTCTTTCTTGGCTCCATGCCCAATGGATATGACAAGGCAATTGGTCTTTTCATCTAGCAGGTAGATACCCCTATGAGTCACCAAATTGTTATCCATATTTCACCCCCGTGCCAAATATTGGATCAGTCATGACCCCGCATAAAAGGATCCTGAGAAAACTCATTCAAATCCTACAAATTGGTTGCAAAAGGACTCAACCATGGAGTGGTGGAGGCCGAGAGAGACTGATGGACCCTGTGCAAAATAAAATGACTCTTTTGGGCCATTTCCACATCTTAATTCATTCTTCAAGTTACAGGTAGACTCAACTATGAGATAGTAGGGTCAGACAAGAATGGGCGATGCCATAGAGGAACCAAAAACAAGAAGGGGAAGAAACGGTGAAGATCCAAAGTCCTCGGGCTCAAAACGGTTTAGGAAAAAGCCCAAAAATGACTATGGAGGAGGCAGTGGAAGGAGCCATGTGTCCTAATGACGCTTCTCCAAAGGTGAATTCAAAAAGGGGAGCCCAAACTTGCACCAAGCTTCCACGCATCCAAAACCCCAAAGAAATTGTAGGGCATTGAAAATTCTTCAATTAAAAAAAGGAAGTGCAGTGTCGACTTGGCAAAAATTGGAAAGGAAGTCCAGGATAGAGACTCTAACTTGCGCCAGCCCTCCACTTAGCAAATGGTTAAGATAGAGTCAAAAGGTGGGCTTGAAAATTGGCTAAGTATAAAAGTGTAAGCGGAGAATGCCAAGTGTCAGCATGGTGCATCTCCAAGAGTTGGTCTCAAGGCAGAGACCCAAATGAGTGTGAGCTCGCCACATAGCCCAAAGTCTAAAAAGTAAGAGGGACCATTGAAAATTCCACAAATCGATACTGCAGAGGTCAACAAGTGTCAACTCGATGCTCCTCAAGGAAAACTTTTGGCCAGATTTTCAAGCAAGCATGGTGCCTCCACGTGTTATATCAAAAGGGGTAGAATCGGTTGAATAGTTAATGCATGAGCCAAGCTGATAGAGGATGCCAAGTGTCTTAATGGCATTGATTCAAAGATTGAATAAAGAAAAGGTTTCCAAATGAGTGCCAAACTGTCGCATGTCCCGGAAAAAGTGGCTGTTGGGTCAAATTTGTTTCTTCGCCCCTTGTTGTTTTGAAAGGGGTAAAAGTTGTACAATGGCCCATAACTCTGCCTAAGGAAAAAGTTAGGATTTGAGCCCAAGTTAAAGCCAAAGTGGGGTGTCAGGGGAAAAAAGTAAAAATTTGCCTTTTGTTTAAAAGACATAAAGATAAAGATGGAAACACATTCCCCAGCTAGCCAAAAGGAGCCATGTGTCCAAGCAGAGCTTCGGGGTTGCGGGAGTTTTTCAAGTTTTGCATTTTTTGCACAATAGGGAAAAAATATAAATTACAGACCCGTAAGCTCAATTTTTGCTCTAATTTGGCTGCCACATGTCCCATATAAAAAGGGGACTCGTTTTCAAATTGTTTTTCCGCCCATTTGTACACTGATACAAACTTCTAAGGGACATATATTTCGAATTACTTCTCAAAATATTGTGAATCGACACCATTGTAAATATCTCAACCTCACCCCATGCCATGGAGGTTTGAGACTTTATTTTTAAGGAGGTTAGGTGAGGTAAAATGGAGGAAAAATCTTCGGTATTTCAATGTAGTATCTTCTTTCCTCTACAACTAGATAAAATTTTATTTGTTTTTCCACTTCCTCTTCCTTCAAGGTGCCAAGCCAAGGATTGATGTAATAAAGACAGATCTGGGGGTAGATTTCATTAGAAGCATTAACAACAGTGGTTGAGCTTCGACCTTATTTTCCCGCTTCCCTCTCTCTTTCTTCTCTTTGATCAAATCTATAAATGCAAGGGCAAGATTCATTGTAAAGGGTTGGATAATCTTTATTTTTAGGCTCCCTTCTTCTTCTAGAACAGGATTTATGGGGTTTAGGCCTTCTATAAAAATTGTAATACATTTTTTCCTTTTGGCTACTTTTTAATGAACTGTATCGATTCACAGAGCAATAAAACATGTCTTTGATCGATCTTAGATACTTTCTTGTCTCTTTTCCTTCCATTTGGTATTCCATTATAGATCGGCTATCATGTGCTTGTTTATAGTACAAATTTTGTTGGTTTGTGTCTATTGGAAAAATAAGTGGTCATAAAAAATATATCCTCTGCAAATCCTTATGTATGCACCTAAATAGAGGGATAAGGAACCAACCTCTAATCTAGAGAGATTTTCCATTTTTGCAAGGTCCCACACCTTAGGAAAATTTCAATGTTATGTAATCACACCAAATGACTCTGCCTTAGAAAAGTAGATCCATAACTCATTTAGGGGTGTTGTGATTTCACACTAACAATAACTTCAACAAAATCATGAGTCATGAGTTCATTACCTCCACCAAATATATTGTCATCCACATATACCACTACAATCAAAAAATTATCTTCTTCACTTTTAATATGTAATTTTTATCCAAAATCCCTTTCTTGAAACCTTACTCAGTCAAGTACTTATCAAGATTTTCATACAAAGCCCTAGGGGCTTACTTTAGGCAATAAAGTGCCTTATTTATTTTTCATACATAATATTTCTTATCAATTAAAGAAAAATCATCAGGATCCTCCATATATACTTCCTCATCAAGATAGCCATTCAAGAAGGAAGATTTTACATCCATTTGATAGACTTTAAAACCCTTAAACCTTACATATGCTAAGAATAATCAGATTGCTTCCATCCTAGCTATAGGAGAAAATGTCTCATCAAAATAAATTCCATCAACTTGAGAATATTCCTTACAAACTAAAATTATTTTTTTAATGTGACTTCTATATCCTCATTAATTTTGTTTCTAAACACCCATTTAGAACCAATCACATTCTTATCCTTTAGTCTAGAAACCAATTCCCAAGTCTTGTTCTTATCAATTTTATCTAGCTCTTCATCAACATCCTTTATCCAACATTCATCTTTGCTAGATTTTGCTACATTTTTAGGTTCAAATTTTGATAGAAAATAAGAGTTCTCTTGATTTTGAAGACTTACCAATTTCCTCCTTGTAGTAACTCTAGCATATTTCTTTCCTAAGATCTAATTTTCAAGATGATCTCTCCTAATTTTCCTTGATGGAGCCTTGGTTTCTTAACTTTCTTCTTCATCACCTTCTTCTTTTTTTTCTTGAGTAACATCATCTTCTTCTTCTTTAGGATAAATATCATGAGGTTCCTCCCTTGACTTGGAAATAGGTCTCATAGGATAAGATTCATTAAATTTCACACTTGCACTCTCAACTATTGTTTTCAACCTCTTGTTATAGAAAATATAGGATAAAATTCTTGAGGATTAACCCAAAAATATACATTCATCAAATATGGAATCAAACTTATTAAGGTTGTCTTCATTCCTTTTGATAAATCACCTACATCCAAAAACTCTAATATGATCTAAATATGTTGATCTTTCTTTCCCTAGTTCATATGGAGTCTTGTCATTGTTCACTCTTAGTTAAACTTTGTTAATAATATAGAAAATAGTACAAATTTCTTCCTTCCAATAGCCATCTGGTAATCTAGATTCATTTAATATGGTCCTTACCATCTCTTGGACTGTTGTGTTATTCCTTTGAACTACTCCATTTTTGGGGGAGTTCTAGATGCTGAAAAATTCCTCTTAATGCCATGAACTCTACAAAACTCATCAAATGAATCTGACCAAAACTCACCTCCATTATCTGATCTAATGCACTTTATCCTTCCATTTTCTCATTCTCAATAAGATCTTTAAAGGACTTGAAAACATCAAAAGCATCTTATTTGTTTCTCAAGCATGCTACCCAAGTATATCTAGTGAAATCATCAATAAGAAGCATAAAATAGTAATCACCAAAAGTAATTTCATTCTTCATATTACCACAAAGATCAATATGAATTAGCTGAAGTGGACTAGTGGTGGATTCATGTTCATTAGTATTGAATATTCTTCTAGTTTTCTTTCTATGTAGACATGTTTTGCACAAATTATCCTCTGGTTTGTTGATATTTGGAATATTTCTCACACAATTGTTAGATTTGATCTTAACAATATTGTCAAATTTTACATGGCCTAATCTCCTATGCCACAACCAACTATCATTCATCTTACTCATAAGAAAATCTTCTTAGTTGACTTCCTTAATAATATACATGTTATTTTCAGTTCTCTTTACTTTGGCAACAATCTTACTTTTCTCTCATTTCTTAATCTTAGAGTCCTTATCATCAAAGGATATAACATACCATTTTTTGCACATTTGGCTTACACTAAGTAGATTATGCTTCATTCCTTCAACATATAAAACATCCTTGGTGAGGGTTTTTCCATTATCTAAACTCAATAACCTCTCCCTAAAATATTTGTGGAAAAATTATCTCCAAAGCTAACATATCCTGAAGCATTATTTCTTAAGGTAATGAACTTACTCTTGTCACCTATCATATGAGCTGAACATCCACTATCAATATACCAAATCATATTTTCATCTTGATTGTGAAAATAATTTTGAGCAACACCACACACTTCATCATGATTCAAAGTGGATGAGAGTGATGTACATACTTCATATATATCATTCCTTATATAAAACCATAAGGGTTTAAAGTAATACCTCATTCTAATAAATGGAAACATACCAGCTTTCTCTTGACAATAGTCCATTATAGTGATTCAGAAGATCTCCTTTCAAGTGATTATAATTCTCCAAAAGGACCTTCTCTTATACCAATTATTGAAAGCACGATCGAATGAGAGGGGGGTAAATCAGTCCTTACAATTTTAATTTCAATTTCAGATTACTCACATAACACATCAATCAATTAACCATCCATTAGAGTGTGCACAAAAACATAAAACATTCATTAAATTAACCATGAACAAGAGAAGTAACACTGTAACACAAGTTGTAAGTGGGAAACCTTCGAAGGGAATAAAACCCACTGAAAACTTTATTGATATTACAGAAAAAAATAATCAAGTGAATATTACACATCACAAGATATTTCTTTAGTGAGGCACCAACCCCACAAGGAGCAGTAACCCCTAAACCCTTGTTGATATTACTCACAAAAAGAGACTTGTATGAATATGAATCATCACACAATATTTTTTAAGAATATCAATGATAAAATGTTGAAACAACTTAACTGATGGTGATCACAAAATTCAGCTTGAAACACCTTCAAACCCTTGTTTCAAAACCTAGCTTCTCCAATTCACTCTATCTCTCAATTTATTCACTTCTCTTTGCATCAAAACCTTGTACACACACTTCCAAACATTATTCATCCTTCATACCTACAAAACACTCTTACCTAGGTCGCATTTTTCATACACACTCAACTAGTTGCAAATTACACCCAAAACATCACTTTTATAAGCTCTCCTTGATTCAAATTCAAAATATGTTGGTTTACCTAATTATTTTCAACCAAATTCAACTTAATAATATCCCATTTGAATCATAAAAATGTTAACATGTGACCCATGTAGGTCGTTCATGCCTAAAACCATCCATCATGCACCAAAGAGCCTCAAAACCCCATCACTATGATGAGAAAAATCCACTCATACCAAAACCATGCTTATTCAAGCTTATATACTCACCACACATGAGTAATATATCATATAAACATATAAATGGTCTCACATTTTCTTGGACCAATCAAATATTTCATTAAATGGGCCCATTGACTCATATCCTTCTAAAAACAGATGTTTCCTGCACCTTTTCTTTACCTTTGGGCCTCAAAACCCATCACCAAGAATGAAAATATGTCATGTGACTTTACATCACTTATATTAAATTTATGACTCATGAAACATCCACATGCTCAAACACAATTACTTTACTCTTCATTAAAATAAGCTACCTAAATACCGGTTTTGAAAACTTGGCTAGTTGCACCCTTTATGTCATTTTCAAGACCTCATAATTCCTTCACTAGGAACAAAATTAATCCCTCTTACCTTTCCATGTGGTATTAATCATAAAATAAATCATATCATGCTTCAATCAACTCAATATTTCAACACACGCATTCTTGTCCTGAAAAATCAAGAAACCTTCATATGCACAAACTGACCTGGATGACCCATCAATTCTCATCATCATGAGACAAAAACTATACAAATGTATATATATTTTAATCACATTTCCATAAATATTATAAATCCGTCTAGCTCAAGTGGAAGGCCTTCAAGCAAGCTCATCTCTGCAAACTGCCTGAAACTGCCCCAAAATTGCTCTTTGACTAGTTTTCACAAATAGGGCACACTTTACTATTTTTATCAATTTCCATGACCTAAAACCACCTTAGACATCAATAAAAACTCACATCCTAAAAATAATGTCAATTTTTAGTAACTCCTTTGGACAACCTTGTTGTAAACTAAACTTCTTTATAAACATGCCTATTTGAGTGGGGTCCACTCATCACCACAACCACTACCATACCTTTCTAGAAACCTGGATGAGTCCTATAAATTACCCAATCATCATCCATGTACTAGAAATAAATTTTTGAAACTCTTGATCATTTTCTCTCCTACCAATTTTTAGCTAGGGTTTCAAGCACATAAAAATTTATTTACCTTCTTAACATTCATTCATAAAAATATGACGATGAAATGACCTAGTTATTTATTTAAAACCTTCTAGACTCAATTTAAAACATCCCTAAAATCCAAAAGGTCTCATTTAAAGCACACAATATAGGATGAGCATCAGAAGGTGTAATTCAAGCTAGAAATGACCATTTCTTGGACCCTATTTCACATAAACTGACTTATCTTGCAAATTCCTAGTTAGAATGACTCAAAAAAATTATCACACCTCAAGGACACCTATGTTAATCATCTATAATCATTTTAATATCTCAAAGATCTCTCCATATCTCCATCCCATCTCATTTACATGGCTAGCCCTTAGGGTTTTACACTATCTAGGCTAGGGTTAGCTGAAATAACATCAAAACTAAACATGAAACCTCTCCAAAAGGCCCTAACATACCTAAAACGTCATGTATGACATAATTACATGCTTCCATGACCTCACAAGACTCCACAACTCATCCTCATGTCTCCTAGTACCCATACATGGTCTAGGTGAGCACCTAAAACTTGGTCTTCAACATGTACCTATATTTTGAAAATCATGTTAGTAACAAATAAATATCCAAACATGTTCTCCATGATTCCTAAATACACCTCAAGACACCAATAATCCCGAACCACCATGCACAATCTCCTAGGTTAGCTAGGTCACCTGAATAAGCTTGCAAGAACAAGAAATTTACACTGAATCAACTCATGAAACTAAGAACATACCTAAACATCCATTTCATCATCAATCTAAGCATCATCTGACTCTAATCCATCATCATATTTTTCTGTAATGGGATTTTACATCTATGACAACACCTAAATCATAACATTCCAACAATCTCCCCCTTTGTCATTGATGGAAAAGACTTGAACTTCTTCCCATGTTCACATTAATGAAAAATGATACATATACTTGCATAGTATTAAACTTTCTCAGATTCATAGGATCACCTCTTGGTTAGAAACATCAATAAAAGGTATCATTATAGTTCTCAAACACACCATGTGAAAATGGCAACAATTATATACATGAGATTAAAATTCCTCCTTACCTTCATTCTTGGGCTTACTCATTCTTGTCAAGGCACAATCTTGACTTGACACCACCATCTCTTGCTCTACATATTTCTTTAGGATTGAAATCCATAAAATGAGCCCTCATTGTATTTTAGACAACTTTCAAAAAGTCCTAGAAGAAAAAACATCATATAAAACACCTCCTTAGGGCTCCCCCTGGACTCATGCTATACCATTTTAGTATAAAAAACACAAGAACAAGCTTCTTACCTTAATCACTTGACTTGGAGGATTGGTAAACACTTGATCACATCACTTCTTCCGTCTTTTACACTCTCCTTTATATGATATGATGTAAATGAACTCAAACACTACTTACCTTAAAAGTGGACAAAAATGAAATAAACTACCATACTTTGCATACCTTGTGAACACCTATATCACCTTCTAGAAGATGAAATAATTCTCCCCCTATCTCATTAGACCCATACACACCTTGCGGACCTATAACTTCACTTTACAATATTGTAACATCACAAATAACTAACCTTCACTCATTTGATGGTATTTCAACCTTTCCTCTTACACTCTTGAGATGAGTATACCATTATAAAATTTTCATAAATATCTTCAAATCATATTGTATATTGTTCAAAGGATCTCAGACACCTGTAAGATAGAATTTTCTCATTTAGACCTTATGTGCTATGTTTTTGATACGAAGATTATCACTCTTATATCATCAACCACACCACAACCTTCATTTCTAAGGTACTTATTTACTATCATTTAAATCCTTTAAATTTATATGACCTTGGTAGAAATCAAGAAGTAGAACCTCCTGGTTGATTAGGCCACATAGGACTCTCCATTCCTATATAATTTCATAATCTTGTCATTCAATCTTGAAACTACCAACAGGGATGAACACACATCTATTATCTTCTTGACTACCCTCCTTGATTTCCTTTAAAACAACCTCAATCTCTTAAAATTTTCTGAGACCTTCTCATCTCTCATGAATGAAATTTGATAACCCCTCCTTACCTTTAGGATCCCATACTCTTCCTCTTGTACATTCACAATTCATGTATATTCTCTAACTAGATGTTTGAGCACAATTTTCTTTGTAAATTCATTAGTTTTTCACTTTAAATTCCATGTTTGAATCAAATTTTACTATAGAAACACTCTTCTATTTATACACTATCTCAGGTCATGTGTAAGTATTAATTCTTCTTAGAATTCACCCATTAATGACCTATAGCTAAACATTCAACTTCAACCACTTTACTTGTTTGCACCAACAGGTCAAACACCCCATATCATGACATTATTCATCTTCTAAGATCCATACAAAGGTTTCACAGTCTTATTAATGCATTGAACAACTTGTAAAAGCATCTAAGAGACCATTATACAATTTTCACTTCTCCATACTAAGTACATAAATTATTATCCCTTCTACATGAAAGAAACACACCTAAATTTTTATGTATTCACATTTATAGGAGAAACACACCTGATCAAAGTACCATTTTGTCCATTTACTCTACTCCATGAGCCTTGATGGATGATTTTGAAAAGACACATCCTATTTTAAAATACCATCCTTTTCTAATTAGGTCTCTAATGAACTTAACTAAAAATATTATAAGCTGTCAAGGATTGTAAAAAAACAAGACCAATTTTAGACTTGATACAAATTGAACCTCAAATATTTCACTATTAGGATTATTTGTTTTCATTTTTATCTTTCAAATCAACCATTTTCTCCTTGAACCACTTATTTTCTTTCTTAACACTACTTGACATCACTAAGAACCCAGTTAGGATAGAGACACCAAAAATACACATCTCTTGATTTTCAAGATCTCAATTTTTTAACAACACTACAAAAATAGAGACACCAAAAATACACATCTCTCAATTTTCAAGATCTCAATTTTTATAGCTTTGGATCCGGTCACAAAAGCTAAGACAAGGCTTACTCATGCTAGATTCTATGTCAACATGTGCCAAGATGCTAGTTTGGAAAGTAATATCAAACTGATGACCATAGAGGGAGTCTGGGTGCAAAGATTCGATTATGAACCATCCCCTTTTCCTGTAGTAAATGCAAGCTGGTGGGCCATGACTTCAAAATATGCCCTCAATCTAAGAAAAAGAATGAATCAAACATCAAAACTTAGATGCCAATAAATAATAAGGAGAATTTAGAATGGAGGTAGATTGGGAAAAATGGTAGGGTGGTGATTAATGAGAAGGAAAGAAAATCAAGATATACCAAAATAAGTCTACCCCTCAAGATCACCTAAGGATAAAACCTTGGTCAAGGGATTGTTTGTCAAAAAATATCAAGAAAAAGAAAACGAGGATCCTTTCTTGGAAGAGGTGGTTCTAGAAACATAGGATGTGTATGTCTAGGAATCGGAAGGAAACTATGCTTTGCATGTTGCTTTTGGACCCTCACTGGATGAGATTTCGTCAATAGGTCAAAGTTCATTTGATCAAACACAAGATGATGCCACTTGCTACCTCAAATGTTTGTTGGTTTTTAATGGATTATATTTCAAATGCATATGAAAATGTTGCATCTCTCAAAACACCGGTAATTAAATCTAAACTAGTTACCCGAAGAAATTCTAGAGCAGATGTAGATAAATATTCAACTACAAGGGTAGGAAAAGTAATAAGGAATTAAGGGAAAACAATGATAGGAAGGAGGTGGATATTGGAATACAAAGAACTTTGGGGAAGGATTTTTCCCACAATAAGAAAGTATAAATGATTCTTATTTCATGGAATATTAGGGGTTTTAACAACCCCAGTAAACATAGAATAGCTAAGGACCTTAGAATCATAAATAAACCTGATATTTTAATGCTTCAAGAAACTAAAATGAGCATGGATATATTTAAAGAGGTGAGCAAGATTATTTGGAAAGAAGGTTGTTGGGATGGAAGTAGCTCCTCTGGAGCCTCGGGAGGTATAGTTACTATGTGGAATCCTAAAGTAGTGAAGGGTGAAGTGATTCTCACTTCCCCTGGGCATGTGGTTATAATTTTTACTGAGATTGAGTCAAAGAAAACTTGGTATGTATCAAATATATATGCCCTGAATAAGACTTGTGAAAGAAGGAAATTATGGGAGGATCTGTCTAAATTCAGAAAAAAATTCAAAGAAAAATATTGGATCATTGGTGGGGATTTCAACACCCCCCTCTCCCCTGGAGAGAAGAAGGGTGGATTCATTTCTTATTTTGATAGCATGGAAGATTTAGCTAAATTTTTAGCTAGAAATGATTTGTTTGACTTGGAGTTGGAGGGTCCAAAATATACTTGGGTGAATAGAAGGATGGGGTCTGAGCTCATTCAGATTAGATTGGAAATATTTTTGGTTATCCATTTGTGCATGATCAATCAACTTTATTCTCTAAAAACCCTCCCCAGAATCGGTTCGGATCATAATCCTTTACTCCTAAATTTGGGGATGAATCATCCCAAGAAAGCAAGACCTTTCAGGTTTGAAAATATGTGGTTGGATCATCTGGATATTTTCAATAGAATTCAGGAATGGTGGGGTATCCAAGTTCATGGTGTGGCTAGTTTTAGATTGATTTTTAAACTGAAGAATGTTAAAAGTAATCTCAAAAGATGGAATAAGGAAACCTTTGGGAATATTTTCCAAGAAAAAGTAGAATTTCAGAGGATTTAAGAACTATTGAGGAACTAATGGAGGATGATGGCCTTAACCTTTTCTCAAATATCAGGAACAAAAACTATTGATTGAATATCATGATATTTTGGCTAAGGAAGAGGTTTACTGGAGACAAAAATCAAGGGTGAAATGGCTCAAGGAGGGCGATAGGAATACTAAATTTTTCCACTTCACAGCTACTTCAAAAGCCAACCTCCTGAAGATTAATGAAATTAGAAGAGAGAATGGGGTGATCTATTTGGAGAGTAAGGAAATCAATGATACAATAATAAATTACTTCAAGGAGCTCTTCCATATGGGGCAGGTTGCGGAGGAGAATGCTCAGAATAAAGTTCTCGATATGTTTTAGAATGTCCACTCTTGAAAAAAAATATCTTTAAAAGATACCCACGAAGGAGGAAATTTGATTTATTGTCTTTGAAATGGAACCAAGTAAATCTCCAGTCCTGATAGATTCCCTACTTTTTTCTTTCAAAAATTCTGGGAGGTGATCAAGCAAGAGGTTATTGATATGGTTCAATACTTCTTCAACAATGGCCACCTCCTAAGATAGATGAATAACACTTTCTTGGTCCTCATTCCTAAATTAGTTGGTGCCAAAGAAGTTAAGGACTTTAGACCAATAAGTCTCTGTAATACCAGTTATAAACTGATTACCAAAATCATTGCTTTGGTAGGATCAGAAATGTTTTGGCCAATTTCATCTCGGATAATCAATGATATTTTGTTCGGGAAGGAAAATTATGGATAGTATCATTATGATCCAAGAATCTATTCATTTTATTGAAAACTCGGGAAGATCTACTATGTTTGTCAAGTTGGATATGCATAAAGCATATGATAGGATTTCTTGGTCCTTCCTTTGGGCCATTTTGATCAAGGTGGGCTTCAATATCTCCTTTGTTAACATGATCATGACTTGTATCTCCACAACTATATTTTCGGTTCTGGTGAATGGAAAACTAGAAGGTTTCTTCCAAGCGGGCTGAGGTTTGAGACAAGGAGACCCTCTCTCGCCCTTTCTTTATGTTATTGTGGTTGAGTCTTTAAGTAGGATTTTTCAATAAGCTTTGTCTTCCAATAGTATTTAGGGTATTAAAATCTCTAATGGCATTCCTACTTTTTTTTTTCTTAATCAGTTTTTGATATAATTTCTTGTTGGGTAAAGCATCTATCTAGGAATCCTCTAACTTTAAGTTTGTTTTAAATGACTATGAATTGGTCTAGGGAAGTTGGTTAATTTTCATAAAAGTGTTGTTTTTTTCATTAATGTGGAACATCTGATCTAATTCAGATTAGCTCTCATTTTGGGGTGTCATATTAAGCAATTTCCTCAATCCTATTTGGGAATGCCCTTTTCCAAAAAAATACCGATGTATTTATCTAGAATACCCTATTAGAGAGAGTGAATAGAAAATTATCTTCTTGGAAGGGTATCCTTCTCTCTCAGGAAGGTAAGATTTAATTACTTCAAAGTTCCCTTCAAGTAATTCCTATTTATGTCATGTCCCTCTTTAAGCTTCCTTCCAAAATCATTGGGTCCCTAGAAAAAAATCAGAAAATATTCCTATGGGTGGGAGTAGAGGATAAGTTCAAGTTTCTTCTTGTGGCTTGGGAAAAAGTTACTAAACCCAAATTATGTGGTGGCCTAGGATTAAAAAATATCAATCTCATGAATGAGGCACTAATAGCTAAAGCTGGTTGGAGGATTATTAGAGAAGAGGGTCTTTGGGTGGACATCATCAAGAAGAAATACTTGTGGAATATAGGTAGATTGGACTCCTTTTTCAACCAAAATGATTTTCCTAGAGGATCCTTATTCTGGAATTCCTTTGTGGCTTCTAAGGACATACTAAATAAGGGTTTGATCTAGGAGATTGGAAAAGGTAACAAAATTAGTTTCTAGAATGATAGTTGGCTTGAAGATTATCCTCTGGCTAGCATGGAGTCTTGGAAAATGGTAGCACAACACTATGAAGATAGGGGAAAAATTTGGATACGGGAATTTTGGATTTAGGAGGGAGCCATCAGCTAGGAGGTCATTGTCCCCCTCTAGATTATAATGGGGACCTCCATCCTTTTGGGAGCTCAACAACAAATTAAGGAATTTCTACATACCCAATTTACAAAACAAGGAAGATTCCATTAAATGGAAAGAGGAAGAATATGGGAATTATTTGGTTAAATCATCCTATAGACTAAATTTTAAAGATTCTATTCAAAAAGAGTATTGGGGTAGACTCTAGGTGAAGGATATTACTCCTAAAGTAAATATATTATATTGGTTGGTAGTCCAAAATAGGATCCTTATAGTGGATAATCTTAGGAAACATGGTATGAATCTCCCCAACAGATGTTCACTTTGCAAGAAAGAGGAGGAAAATGTCAATCATCTTCTCCTTCATTGCCCCTTCTCTCAAAAGGTTTTTGTGACTATCTAGGAACTATTTAAATTTCAATGGATCATGCCAAATACTATTGAGGATTTTACATACAATGGGAGAGCCCCTTCAATTTCCCCATTTTAGTGATGGCCTAGAAAATTGCCCTCCCACATCTCTTTTGGGGTTTATGGAAAGCTAGGAATGACTATATCTTTCGTGACCAGAAAGATAATCTCAAGAAATTCTGAAGTAGATTCATAGTGGCCATCAAAGAAAATACCAAATCTGTTTAAAGCTAAGGAAAAAAAAACCTATCCAAGATGGGAGAAAGAAGTTCTTAAATTTTTTTCCCTCGGTCCAATGGAGATCAAAAGACCAAGAATTCACACCATATGGGCTAGGTCGAGAACAATGTGGTTAAGCTAAATTTTAATGGTGTATCAAAAGGGAATCGAGTCATGTTGGGGGAGGGATCATTAGAAGCAATGATGGTGATTGGCTATATGCCTATGTTGGTCCATTAGGGAGACAAACTAATAATATGGTGGAGGTTAGAGCTCTTTTGTGGGGTGTCAACTTGGCTAAGGATAGAGGGATAAAAAATATCCAGATTGAGGGGATTCCCTCATTATTGTTAATGCTCTTAACAATAATAACACTATTAATTGGACCTTAAGAAATGTTCTTAGTGATGTCATGGAAATTTTAAATTTTTTTGACAAGGTTTCAATTAATCATACCTTGCACCAAGGTAATACATGTGTGGATAATCTAGAAAAATTTGGCATATAAAAGCCATGGTTACAAAATCTAGAGTAAAGGTGATGATTTTACCTTAGCAATTAATGAAGTAATTCTTAGAGATAGACTAAAAAAAATGATGATTCTTTCATGAGTGAGCATTGGTGTCACTTGAATTGAGACATTTTACTTAAGGGGAGCAGTTTCAATTTATGTCTTGATGTTTCTAAAAACATTTGAGCATTAGAAGTGTGAGCGGGTGTGATAGGTTTTTCATTTTGAATATGGGTGGTGATAGAATTAGGGTTGAGATCTTGTGAGTTAGGGTATTGAGGCTTTCAATTGGCCTTTGTGGAAAAATCTCAGGATTGGGGGTTTTTGTAATTTTATCTCTAAATTGCATGGTTACGATCCTTCGTTGTCGAAGGATTTTGGTATGGCTTGGAATGAGGGAAAGTTTATGGTGAGAGGTATGGAAATTGAATTCATAGAGAACACCATTTCTCAAGCTACGGATATGCAGATGAAAGGGCTCAAGATTTTTAAAGACATAACCATGAGGAGCATGAAATTGAGGCATTTTTGTGGGTAAGGAAAGGTGTTCTTTTTTCACTGATGACATTGCTAGATCTTGTATTCCAGAGCATTTGGAAGGAGGTGTGTCTCCAAATTATGAAGTACATTACTTTAGAGGGAAAATATCATAAAATTTACACACATCATCTGTCTTTCCTTAACATGTTTAGACATAAAATCATGATGAGCATTCCATTCCTTTTCATGTCATTGACTTCTTATTTGAAGGCTTTCCAAAATGACAAGGTAGAGATTCCTCTCCATGAAGAGTTAATCCTTATGATGTATGAGAATGGGAAACCCACCCCTACCATTTCACTAAAAGTTAAGGAAGAGGAGGACATCACCTTGGTGGAGTCTCTCACCAAGATGAGGGATAGTAAAATATCTATGTGTATAGGAATGTTGTGGAGGATGAAGGACTAGATAAAGGTGTGGAAGTTAGAGGTGAATCTAGAACTTCTAGGAACAAGGGTATAAAAAATGGTGACAATGATCTTAAGGGGTTTATCAATAAGTTTTAGTATTTGGATAGGGTTATACAGGCTATGGAGGAGACAAATGTTGGCTATTGAGAAACCATGATGGAATTCATTCGAGCTTCCAAACAAATCTTTTCATCCCAGGTGAATTCCAAGTAGAAGATTATTGTGCTATAGAAACATGTCAAATATTTGAGTGACAGGATGGATGTGATGGAGGAGGACACGAAAAATAGAAATCTCAATTTGTGTGTGAATTGCTCGAGGAAAATCGGAAGAAGATATGACTGAGATGAGAAAAGAGGAGGATCTCAAAAAGATAGTCTTGTTGACAACAAGGAAGTTTACCCTAAAATTTAAATGATCTTCTGGTCTTGCACTATTTTTGGGATTTTTGTGAACTATCTCAGCCTAGTTTTTTCCAGTTGTTTTGTTTAGTGCCTCTAGTTTCTTACTCATGGTCTGGCTTTTCATTGTAAGAGTTAAGCTTGTTTAACACCTTCTGGACCTTTCTATCTCTTTTTCTAGTTGTTTTTACTCCTTTTTTTGGTTCCTCCTTTATAAGGCCCCTTGGAGGTGATTCCTATTTTTTCCTTATCTAATAAAAACTCTTACCTAGGTCACACTTTTCATATGCACCCAACTAGTTACAAATTACACCCAAAATATCACTTTTATAAGATCTCTTGATTCAAATTCAAAAGAAGTCATTTACCTTCCTTTTTTTTGACTAATTCAACTTAATAAAATCCCATTTGAATCATAAAAAAATTTCACATGTGACCCATGTAGGTTGTCCATGCCTAAAATCATCCATCATGTACCAAACAGCCTCAAAATCTCATCATTAGGATGAGAAAGTTCCACTCATACCAAAACCATTCTTATTCAAGCTCCCATATTCATGAAAAATTATTAATATAGCATAAAAAAATCATACATGGTCTCACATTTTCTTGGATCAATCAAATATTTCATTAAATGGGCCCACTGGCTCATATCCTTCTCAATATAGATGTTTCCAACACCTTATATTTACCTTTGGGGATTAAGACCACTAAATATGAACAAAAATATGGCATGTGATTTCTCTATGGAATTAAAAGGACCTATAAATCACTTATATGAAAGTTTAAACTCATGAAAAATCCACATACTCAAACCATGGCTACTTTCCTCTTTACCAAAACAAGCTGCCCAAAAACAATTTTTGCAAACTTAATTATTTTGCACCATTTAAATTTCACTTTAAAGACCTCCAAATTCCTTCACTAGGAACAAATTTCATTCCTCTTAACTTTAAAAGAGGTAGAAAGCATAAAATCAATCATCTCATCCTTCAATCAACTCAATCTTTCAGAAAAATTACTCCTGTCCTGAAAATTAATAAACCTTCATATCCACAAACTGACCTGGATGACCCATAAAATCTCATCATCATGAGAAAAAACTTTTACCACCAAGCTCTAAGTGGAAGGCCTTCAACCACTTCCTAAAAATTAATAAACCTTCATATCCACAAACTAACCTAGATGACCCATAAATTAACTCCTCATCATCATGAGAAAAAACTTTTACCACCAAGCTCCAAGTGGAAGGCCTTCAACTAAGCTCATTTTTGCAAACTTCTAGAAATTTCCCTATGACTAGTCTTCACAAATAGGGAACACTTTACTATTTTTATGCATTAACATGACCTAAAAATTCCTTGGAAATCCAAAACAAATCACATACTAAAATAAATGTCCATTTATTTAGCAACTACTTTGGAAAACCTTGTCCCATACTGAACTTCTTCATAAATAGGCCTATTTGAGTGGAATCCACTCATCACCACAACTACTATCATACCTTTATAGAAACTTGGAGGATTAATATACATAATCCAATCATCATCCATGCACTAGTAATTAGTTATGGACACTTATGATCATTTTATCTCCTACCACTTTTGAGCTAGGGTTTTAAGCACATACAAAGTTATTTACCTTATTAACATTTGTTCATAAATATTTGATTATTAAATGAGCTCATTATTTTTTTAAAACATTCTAGACTCAATTTATAAACATATATAAAATCTAAAATGTCTTATGCAAAGCACACAATTCAGGTTGAGAATCAAAAGGTGCAATTCAAGCTAGAAATGACCCTTTCTTGGACCCTGTTTTACATAAAATGACTTATATTACAAATTCCTCTTTAGAATGACTTAAAATTTTCTCACACCTCAAGGATACATTTATAAATCATCTCTAATCATTGGAATAGCTCAAATATATCTCCATCTCTCCATTCCATCTCATTTTCATGGCTAGCCCTTAGGGTTTTACTATGTCTAGGATAGGGTCAATTTGAAATAACATAAAAATAGCCATGAAACATCTCTAAAAGTCCCCAACATACCTGAAATATCATGTATGACATCCTTTCATGCTTCCATGAGCTGGCATGGCTCCACAAATCATCCTTATGTCTCCTATCACCCATACCTAGTCTAGATGAGCACCAAAAACTTGGTCTTCAACATGTACCTTTAGTCTAAAACTCATGTGAGTGCCCAATAAATATCTAAAAAATTATCTCCATGCTTCCAACATGCACCTTAAGCCACCAATAATCCCCAACCACCATGCACAATCACCTAGGCTAGCTAGGTCACTTGAATATGCTTGCAAGAACAAGCAATTCTCACTGAATCAACTCATGTAACCAAAAACATACCTGAACCTCCATGTCATAATCACTCTAACCATCATAAGACTCTACTCTGTCATCCTTTTTTCATTAATGGGATTTCACATCAATCACAACACCTAACTCACAACATGCCAACAAAATTGACTTATTTACTCAAGTAAACTCCCCTTGGACTTTATTTGCTCTTTTCTAACCTCAACAACAGAAAAAACTGATCCGTGGACCTTTTTATGATAATCCAAAAAGCTCCCCCAACATTGATATTCTCCATTTTCATCCTTAATAATGCTAAAACATATCCATCTAGGTCTAAGTAGTGCAAGAAAGCACTATTTTACCTCCAAAATCATCATGACTAAGACTTTAGGACTATTGTCCCTAAACAACTTCAATCCTTTTTTACAAACTTATTTAGGCAATAAAAGTATGAATATCACTTGGAACTTCAACTAGCTTCTCCCCTTGGATTCATGCCATCATAATCCAACTAAAAATGCAATAATTTGAACTCTTACCTTGTTTTCATGTCATGAGAGTGGATCATCATCTATACCCCTATTATGAAGCAACATTTTAGTGCTTATAACCATTTTTGGATACAATTACATCTTATTTTAGCATATGACTCACTTCAATAGTCAAAATACCTACAACTATGGATACTTTTTCCTTCTTAGCACATTTAGACACCTTATGCATATAATAGGAGGTCAAGATAAACTCCCCTAGCTCAAGTAACCTTCATGGATATGTAGCTTGAAATTTTAAATATCTTTCATAGTCATTGAACCTATTTGATCTCTACAAACCTTTAACATGCTTCAACATTTGCAACATATTTTGAGTAACCTTTTAATCTTCCTTGTCAAAATATGTCATCATAAAGACCACTATCAACATCATGTATTCATTTAATGACAAGGAATATTCACATTTATGCTTTGTTATTCCTTCAAATAAATGAACTCGAGTACATGATTGATTCTTCACTTGAAAAAACACTTTATTGATTTTCACTTTATCTATTAATATTTATTTTCCTTCAATAATCCTGACTTTTTTCTTGACCAAATAGCTCATATTTAACTTTTCATTATGATACTTGGACCTTGATGGATCACCTCAAACCTTGAAAACATACGACCTCTACCCTACTATTATTATGATAATATCCCTTTTGGATCTCTGCACATATTCATTGATGACACAAAAATCCACAAACATCATTGGGAAACCTATCAACCCAACTCATGAAGGACTTTCATAGCTTTTGTAGACCTTCATGCCATGTTAAAACCTTAAACAATCTATAACAAAATGTCTTAACATGATTCTATCCTGATTTTCATGAAATCTCATCGATGATGGATATAACAAACTCCCCTGAGAGATATTTCTCGTTTATACAAACCACTAAATTTTTATGAATGGTATTTGACCATCTAACTATGTCCATAATTTACATTACATAGTCAACTTTGTCTTAAGGTCATGACCTAAAGTGTTCCCTACTCAAGAATCACATGACCAACAGTTTACATACATAATAAACATGCATATGATCACACATGAGAAATCTATTTAGATCATCATCATCATCATTTTCTCATCAACATAACATCTTTGACCACTTTTGATCAACGTACCTAAATACCACTTGTTAATTTTCAAGGAATTTATAATGAACTTCACACTAGTGTCAATCCTTACACCTTCTTACTAGATTTATGCATGAGTAAACTCAAAACTCCACACCTCATATCTTAGGTATTTTCATAGTCTCCATGGATTTGAATCCCCATAGGCTAAATATTTCTAAACCTTCATACTTAGAGGCATGCCTCAACATAATTTTTCCTTATATAGTCCTTATGATGGATATTCACACTTTATAAACTTACACAGATCTAAGGAAAACTTCAATCATCTTTAGACTAATCAACCTAACAAAACCAACCTTATTTATGGGACTATAAGCCCTAAATATTTTCAATTTTTCTTCTGAATGTATGCACACTTTTGGTATGCCACATTCATGACTCAAAAATAAGAAATCCCATCATATAAGGTCAAATATTCATCCTCATACCATAAGAGAATCTTTGTGTCAACTCTAACTATGAATGCATTTATTCTTTCATGATTCTTGCAACTTAATAGTGCATATAACATCTTTAAAACCAACTGAGTACCTTTCACTTGATCACCTTCTCATACCATGCCATCAACATTAAAGTTTAGGCTTTACACTAATTAAGGAGATCTCACACATCACATTCATAAAATGTTAATCATCTTGGATGAACATACACAGATATTGATATTGAACCCTACACACCTTCACACTTTGATTTGAATTAATAATCTGACCAAAAACATGCCTTAAAGGATATCACAGACCAAAAGCATACCCCCGAGACTCTTTTAAAACCATTTCATAGACCGTAATGAACCATTTGCACCAATGACTTGAGAATCAAGACACTAAAATAGACACTCTTGTTATAATCTTAGAAACTCTAGATCTAACTTCCGTGTATGCCTTTCAAATGAAACTCTTGAATGAGACAACATATGTTGTGCATCTTTTATGTATTACTTTCAAATTAACATCAAATCGACTTCTCTCGATTAAACTTGTCTTCCTCTTCTTCGGAAAGTGTGATTGTGAACATTAGAGCCTAATTCTCCTAATAAAAACCTATTATTCATGAAACTCATTGGTCATAATCATCTTCATTTGGTCTTGGAAAAAAAAGCACATAACGTTCTTTGTGTAACATAGGTCTAGAGACAAGAATTTCAATTCTTTGATACAAAATTTCATACTTATTCCTTAACTGTCAAGAATTGATAGATTTAGCTCTTTCAAAACAATCATACACTTTTAATGAAGACATAGATCATGTCTTAGATTTATCAACCACTTTATAAACTTAGGATTGTTGAGGACACAATAATAAGGACTTTACTCTTGACTTCATACTTAAAAAAACACAAATGCCATACTTTGACTATCTAGACCAGAACTTTATAACATCATTCTCTTCATGATTGATCACACAACATCAACCTCAAACATATTTATCTAAAACAAGGATTCTTTCATCCATACCTCATGACTATTTATAACTCATACGTTATGACTCATCTAACAAGTGGAGCCTTTTCACAACACTTCAAGAAGGAAGTATTACCTTAACAACAAATTTTGATGGACATGACATATCACAACTTGTGAAAAAATGAGATGAGACAAACAATAACATACCTATATAGACCTGACAAATGTATAGACCTTAATCATGCTCATTTTCACAAACTCAGACACCTACTTATAACATGGACTCAAAATCACTTGAATAGATCACATCCCATACCTTATGAATCTTGAAGTATCCCACACTCCTAGCTTCTTCAAATTCTCATGTACATGAGACTAGATTGTAGATAGGAACATATGAATTTCCTCAACCTTTGACCTTTCAACCAAAGAAAACATACCTCCTTGATCTAATCTGGGCTTGATAAACTTTTCTTCTCCCTTGTTTGAAATAGACCCTCCTTTGAAAAAATTCATATGATTAGTCTTCATACTAAGAACCTCTAATTTTGAAGCATCCTTCTTGTCATACTTTGACTCTTCAACATTCATACTCTACATATAGGACTGAGAAATAGTTATCTTGGCCTCATTTTCTTGAACATCCTTCTTCTTAGCCTTAGGATATGACATGGGACTGATTTTCCTTTTGAATACTCTTCCATATTGGGATTGAAACCTATTATATGCTCTTGGAAATTCATATTGGTGAAAAAATATAGCTATGTGTCCTTATTTGTGACATTTGTGATGTACAACACCCTTCCAACTTCTAGGCTCATATACACTAAGGTTCCAACCACACTTCTTATCCTTATGAGAATATCCACAACAAGAGTAGCATTCACCTTTGAAGGTGATTTCACCATTCCTAGGATTCCTTTTGCAATCTCTATCCCTATGATCAAATCATTACAAGAATAACAATATCCTTTGAAAGAAATACCATACCTTATAGTATTAGGTTGTCTAACAAACTTAGACCTTCTAATATCAACCTTCTTGGTAACCTTCATATCAAATTGAGAACTTGGTCCACATCCTTCATCATTATTTTTTATTTACCTTAAAGCCTAGTACTGTCTTATCATTTACATCTCTCTGACCATCTAATATCCCATCAAGATATTCCAAGCTCTTCTCTAACATCTTATACATCTTCATCCTATTAGATGCACCTTCAAAATCAGATTCTAAAGATTTCAACTTTTTTCATTCTTGGAATTAGCATCCTCTTTATCCTTTATATATTTAGTTACTCTTTCATTTTATGATTCTAAACCCTTGATGTCTTGACCATGCTCTATCTCTATGTAATTTATATGATCTTATAGACTATGAGTCAGATACTTTGTAACTTCATACTTCATCCTTAAAGAGACCTCAACATCTAAAGACTTACCTATTTCTTGTGATCTAAAAGCATCTCCTAAAAGTTGTCAAACTTTCTTCACAAGGACCTACTCTGATACCAATTGTTGGAAAACAATGACTAAGAGGGGGGTGAATCAGTCATACAACAATTTTAACTTCATTTACCAAACCATGCATTCATCATTTAAGTTTTCCATTCATCATACATAACCATGTGATCTTATTAAGATGTGAAACATTCAATCATAAGAGTATACAATAAGATATATAACACATGAACACCATATATAAGTGGGAAACCCTCAAAGGGAAGAAAAACAATGAAAAAAAACATTATTTATCCATGTTTCAAATTAAGTGAGACACCAACCCCACAAGTTGCACCAACCCCTAATTTAATATAGCACCAAGCCTACAAGAAGAATCAACTCCACAAGGAGGATGCAACCTTATAATATTATTAAGAACCAAATCAACCACCTTTGGATGAATATATATGAAGTATTTTTTCTACTACAATTGATGGAGATCACTAATTTAGCTCACACACCTTCAAACCCTCATTCTTCTAACTCGCTCAAACTTGAACTTTCATAACCTAATTTGGCTTCAAAACCTTACACACATGATCTCTAACCTTCTTCATATTTTTTTACAAGTCCTTAAATATCTCTTGATTCCTTGAACATATTTCACTCTCCTACCTTGGTCACATTTTCCCTCTCTCTCTCTCAACTAGTTCAAAAATGAACAAAAACAAGCACTTTATATGTTTCTTAACTCAAAAACATAACATAGGTTAGTCCTCACCAAATATCAGGATAGATAAAAATTTAAAACATAACACCACATTAATACAAATTCATAAAATTGACCCATGTAGGTTGGTCATGCACCAAGACAACCAAACAAGCCAAAAAAGGCTCAAAACCCCATCACCTAACTCATCAAAGACTTATAAACTCATGAACATAATTTTTAAAGCCTCTAAAGGCCTCACACAAGTAAAATATGTCATAAAAATATCATCCATACTTGCACATTAACTTTTACCAATCAAATTATTCATAACTCTATTAAGAAAACTCATATCCTACTCAAAACAACTACTTCCAGGAACCAGTCTTTGCCTATGGACCTCAAGATCACACTATAGCACCTCAACTATGCCATGTAACAACTCATTGGAAATAAATTGACCTATATATAAAATCCATGATTTTTATAACACATTAAACATCCATTCATGCAAACCACACTTACTTTCCTCTTCACCAAACCTGAGCTTCCTAGAAAGTAATTTTGGAAGCTTAATTGGTTAACACCCTTACTGCCACTTTAATAATATCTAAATACCTTCACTAGGGAAAAAATTCATACCTCTTCACTCTCTAATGTATAACAAGCATCAACTAATCCAAGACATGTGTCTTGTACCTCCATCTTCTTCTAGAGCAATCATGTCCTAAAAACAAGTAACCTTGGTCTTCACAAACTGAGATGGTTGACCTAAAAATCACCTCATCAAGTGAAAGATCATATATAATTATAAATTCCTCTAAATATAATTTCTATCAAATCTTACATTTCCTTCCAAATCCAAGTGGAAGGCCTTAAACTAGTTCAATTTCTAAAACTACTCATTTAAGCTTTACTTTTCCACCTCTAGTTTTCAATACTTGTTCTTGAGTCCTATAAGCCTAAATCAGCAGTTTTAGAAATTGACCCCTAAATGAGTAGTTTATATAGTTTCTTGTGTACTCTATCATTCATGTGTATGGTTGATAATGCTTAATATGTTCTTATTGGTTGATGTTTTGAATGGTGTATGTAATATAAGACAACTAATTAAAGGTTTTAAAGGGCTAATTCACCACCTCCCTCTCATTCCATTATGATTATAACAATTGGTATAAGAGTGAGGTCCTTTTGAAGAATTTTAATCACTTGAAGGAGATCCTTTGAAGCACCAAGATGGCAAGTTAGCAGATTGGAACTTCCACCAGCAATGTTCTTTTATTTAACATGTCAAACTATGCATTTTGGAGCATTAGGATGAGGACTCACATCATGTCCCTAGGATGTGAAAATTGTAATTCTATGTTAGATGGGTATACCATTCATTAGAATCCTCCAACAAGTACTATAGACAAGAAGTCTAGTAATGACAACTCCAAGGCAATGAATGCAATTTTGTGTGGACTATTAGAATCAAAACTTGTTAAGGTCATGCATTGTACATCAGCTAAAGCCATGTGGGAGAAACTTCAAGTCATCTATGAAGGAGATTTCAAGGTAAGGATGGAAAAGCTCCAAACTTTCAGAAATCAATTTAAAATCCTAAAGATGAAAGAAGAAGAATCTATTGTTTCATATCTATTCAGAGTTGATTAAGTTGTCAACACCATCGAGGTTTAGGTGAAGAGGTAAAATAAGAGGTAGTAGTGCAAAAGGTGTTGAGATCTATAACTCTCAAGTTTGATCCTAAAGTTTCTACCACTAAGGAATCCAAGGATTTGAAGGTCATGTTGATGGATGAGCTACATGGAATTTTGACATCTTATGAGATGAGGATCTTTGATTCAAAGCCTATCAAGAAGGAGATTGATTTCAAGGTTGTTAGGTCTTTGTATTCTTCAATCATTTAACTAATAGATTCTTCTGTTAGTGTCTTTATAGAACCAAGGTTGTGTGTTTAAGGTTGTACGCAATGAAGCTTTATGTAACGCAGTTGTTCAATTGTTTCTTTTGGGGATTTTGGTTGTTATGTTCCTCTATGTCTCTGCTAATCTATGGAAATGTAATGTCAAACTATTGAAACAATGTTACTGTGATAAAATGCATTTAAAGGAAATAATTTTCTAGAATTGAAATGTACACACCAAAACAATATAACATAATTCAACTAACACACAAAAATCAATTGAAATAACACAATTTGAATTAAAATTACATTAAAGGAAATAACATGCACTAAATGGAAATTGTAGTAAAGGAAATAAGTTTAATTGCATTCAAACTATAACTTATCAAAAACCATGAGTATGCATAAACATAAAAGCCTGCAGTCACCTTGGTCAAGTGGGCCATTTTTCTTCCTTGGGATGGAGGTAATATCAACACTACATAAGGTTCAATGCAACATCTAATATATTGATTCAGAAAATTTCCCAGACATACTCAGTATATAACTTGAAAATAGATACTAATTGTTGTAAACTTACTGTAGATTACTAACATCAACTAACTACCAAATTTTTCTTCAATAATATGTCTATATAGACATATTTAGTTACACATCATGCCAAAATTTTAGGCAATGATTTCTTCCTCTAAAAACCCTATTAAATTTCATTAAGTCCTACAAAACTGCTAAAAACAAGATCCATGTTTATAGGTTGCCTATGGAAAAATTCTTCTATGACTACAAGATGGCTACAAACTCGGACTCCTTGATTATAATTCCCATCAACTATCATCTTGCACATGTCACACCATTTCACTCATAGAGGTGATTAGTGTGAAGTTCTATGGTTAACAAGTTGCATGAAACATGAACACGAGAAATGCATTGAACTTAATAGGATATAACTATATAAAGCATCCCCATGCACTAATTAATCATGTTTAATGACAAATAAATAATCACATAGATGATATAAAATGAAATAATTCACTCATCATCTCCCCTACACTTTACCTATTGCATGTTCCTATGGGACTCATCTTTTCCTTACTCTATGGCCAAGTTGTTGTGCCATGTCATATTCCTCAAACTGATTTGCATATTGTTGGTTGGCTCCTTTACATCCCTGAGTGTTTGAAATAACTTCCACATAAGCTATGAAATTATCATGTGACTAAGCAACACTATTTCTAGGTATTAGTAGGACTTAGGAGAAGATGTGGACTCACATGTGTTCCTACCCACTCATCACTGTATTTCTTGTCATTTGTCTTAAATAACTACAGAATTATTGTAATCAATGCATCACCTCTCCATATACACCAACTAAGATTATGAGGGGAGATGACTTCCCTACTCTTTAATGGAAATTTTAAGGTATCCCACCTTCTATAACAAGCATGTCTTGCTTCACCAAAATGATGTTGACTATAGGCTTCAAAATCCTACACACATTTCAGTAAAATATTTGAATTATTTCCCCCAAAACCAACCGATAATAAAGATATTGGGAATTTTTCTTCATGGCCACATCATTGTGATGGGTAGACCTAATATAGAAACCTATGGTGCAATCTATTTGATTGAAGTTTTTATTTGTTCACCCCATGTAATTTGGTTCCTAAGAAGTGACTAAAAGGCCTTCAACTGAAAATATCCCACAAATATATTAATAAATAAATAAGGCACATTGGTGACCAACATATTGTGGAGGTAAAATTCATGCAATTGATTTTGTATCTCAAGGGTACTATTTTTGTAAATTGACAAAAAGGTTTTTCCATCAAGGGATTCATGAGGTTCTTAACTGCACCTTCTCATTAATCACCAAACAAAGAAATTGCTCTTAAACAAACATGCTATAGATAAAAGAAGGTTTTCTACAGGACAGAAGCTTACAATCCAAAGGAGAAACATAGTATAAAATAGATTCTAACTTCTTCTTCTCATTTGCACTGGCCTCAATCTCTTCTTTTAGATTTTTATTTTCCTTTTTAATGCTTTATTCTGAAGAGATAATTGGGTTAAATCATCCCATACTTTAAGGCCTATATCTCTTTGTTTCTTGAGACTACTAACATTTACCTTCAAAATAGTAATTTCCCTCACTTTTTCTATAGTTCGTTGTGTAAATGAAGTTTGCAAAGATACTTTGGTTTCTTTCATACCTTTTAAATTTTCCTTTAGGGAGGTAATTTCATCCAAATAACACCTCATTACATCATCTCCATGTGATTCTTGTCCACCAATCTCCATTGCAATAGATTCTGGAGCTAGGGTCTATATATTTGGTGCTGAAGGAATTTCTCCGAGCTTCGACTCAATTTTCAAAGAGCTGCAGAAATATCTAGACTCTGTGTTACAGGGAAGGTTATTGTGAATATATCATCCTTAGATTGTTCATCAGGGATAGTTGAGGTACCAACCTCTACCTTCTCCTCCACAATGAGATTAGAATATTCATGAAAAATGTCTGGTTGGGAAACTTTAGATCTATGTAAAGTACAAGACCTTCTTGGCCTCATTGAAATAGAAGAATGAATTGGTATGGTGCTTTTACCCTTAGAATTTTTCAGCATAGAGGATGGATTATCTTGACTAGTAGGTTCCTCCTCAACTTCCTGTGAAGGCTAAGGAGCTGACTCGAGCTTAGGTCGAATACTAGGAGATGGTCCCTTCTTGATTTTATTTTGTTTGGAACTCTCCCCTGCACTTATTTGTTCAATCCTCCTCTTGGGTATGTAGAAAACTTGATGTGAACAAATTAGTTAAATAAGCCTTGTGTGTTTCAATACAGCCCTACCACCTCCATTTTTATATTTCTGCCCCACTTTAATGACCGCATCAGTTAAATATTGAGATTAATTGACCCTGAGTGTAGGGTTTATACATAATTTCTTCAAATGAGTTAAAATCTTCAAGGAGTCCCCTCCAAGCACATATGGTTGTCTGTCACAGATAAATTACTTGTTGACCCATTTAGAAACTTCCTTCAAAATACTAGGAAAACTTTCCTATTTAATCCCCTTCTGAATACCATATGAAGTGAGGATTATTTTTTAAAAAGCTTCACCATCCTCATGAAATAGGGGAATTAAGTCTTTAAGAGGAGAATTTGTCACAACCTTGAGACTAAAGTCTGGTAAACTAGATAGGTCAAAAATAACTTGACTACTTATTTCTACTCTTTTCCCCCCAATTCAAGAGCAAGTGGCTTCAAAATTTACCAGAAACTCATCAACTAAATTTTCATCAAAGACCTCAAATTTCCTAATAAGTTCTAACCAGCCAACAACATTAAATACCTGGGAAATTGCAACAATCCAAAGTAGTGGATATGGAGAGTCTGGTTTAGATTTCTTCTTCTGCCCCATAGTATAGACAAATTCAAATAGTTGTGTAGAAAAATGATATTGTGTTTGAACTCTCAGATCAATGGCATGAGTTTTTTGGCGAGTGACAATTTTAAATATACCACAATCTTTTAATTTCCTCAAGTCGGTGCAAAATTGGTAGCATGAAAAGTTGACATGACCAAGTATGCATGGGAAGTTTTAATGCATGGTACGACACACATCCTATCATATTGAATAATAATGCCACTTTTCCTCCTTATAAATCATCCTATCCTTTTCTTATAAATTTGACACATGCGGTATCCTCACTCATTATGATTCATTACACCCCACTCGCATCACAATATTTTGAATGATATTCCTAATAAATGCATTAAAAATGGTGTATTGATTTAATCATGCTAAATAAATGTAATGGGGAGTGCTTCAAAATTTAATATCCATAGCAAAGTAAAATTCACTTACTCTTTCTAGCTCAGCATCCCAATATCTATAGATTTCCACGTCATGCACTTGTAGTCATTTTTATGCCCTTTCAAAGAACAAGAAAATCCCATGTGCGTCAACCTATCACCCAACGAGTGTTGGGTGCTCACCTAAGGCAAGTGGGCACCGAGCTCCTCCTTTATGTAAGTTGTGTGAGAGTGCATTATTTATGACAGAAAATTAAGTGAAGAGAATGGAAACGAACCATACATCCATCTTAGAGCTCAAAATGGGATTCTTAGACCAATGTATTCATTCAGATAAGAAAAGCATTATAGAACATAGATCTGAATCAAAATAGAAAGGAAATGCATAGGGGTTTACACCCACTCATATGAGATATGTATATATAAAACCGATCCATATAGATATAAGTAAAACTAGAACCACATATATTCATATTAAATATGTTTGGTAATCACATTACATTTATTGAGGCTATCAAAATTCCATATCATAGTGCAGAAAAAAGTCATGCATTAAAACTGGACTTAATCCCCTCATAGGATAATGAAGAATATTCAGACCCATCCCCTTGATACCTCATACTCCTACAGATCCTCTAAACCCAACCCATAGAACTCTCGTAGTATTTCTTCATAGCTTCACCTCTCTTCAACTCTTGGTGTGTATCCCTCCCTTTCCTCTACCAGATGCTTGTATATATAGCCTCAGAAAGCACTTTCATGCCTTTCTGAAGTTGTAGATCAGTTGTCAAGTGTCCAAGTGATTCTCCATGGGAGCATTGTTGGGACCCTAATGTAGCTACCAAATATTAAAGGTGCGTAGGTGCACACAGATGGAGGAAGCATGCAAGTTAAGGTGTGTAAGGTAGGATTCAAAAAGGGTTCTTGGAGAACCAAGGATGTGCACCCACAAAGCACAATTCGAGACTTAGCTATTTTTGGCCTTTTGGATAGAACACATGAAGAACATGCTCTGTTTGGATAAGGTTCCATCCACGACAACAGGTGTCCTAGAAGGAATATACCTTGCAATAAGAAGATCCAAAAGCTAATCATGGCATGGAGAGGCATGCACCCGAGGTGATCCACACCTTGACACTTGGGGCTCAATCTGAGGTTGCAGAGGAGTTTGTTAGAGATCAAATGCCTATATATATGTGCGCCCTTAGCAAAGAAAAAAAGAGAACACAAGGAAGGAAGCGGAGCTCTGCAGAATTACTACAAGAACTATGGGATAAAAGGGGTAGATGATTATAGGAAGGATGTAATAAGGGAATGGGGAATGTAAATTTTGTTTTGAAAGTCTTCATGTATGGATCCAGATATGGCGCATGACTATGGTCTCCCCTTCTATGATATTCTATAGTAATGCTATGAATGAATATGATAAGGTTACCATGATAATTGTATTAAGATATTCTCTCTGTATTATCTACATATTTCTATTATGCTTTTGTTCTTGTATAATCATGAACCTTATTTGAATGTTAAGTCTATTTGTGGATTTACAACTTCCTAGTTCTGTTAATTCTATTAAGTACTTTTACTTTTGATATGACTGAAAGGGTATAGAAGCCGTTCTGAGCTCTATAGATTTTTCATGTCCTTTAAATCACTAATTCAAGATCATGAATGATGCCTTCCACTAAACTCACATAAAAGAGAGACTCAGCTCCCTCTCACATGCCTCGGGTGAGTGCCTAGTGCCCGTTGGGTGATAGGCTAGCACGCATGAGGTTCCCTTGTTCTTGGTGGGTGTAAAAATGACTACATCTTGGTTCCATTGCTGGGACCTCTTTTTGAAGTTGTAGTGGAACATGGCATACATCATGGTCTGTGTAAAAAGTGATGACAGAGTGCTTAACACTTGAAGGTGTTGAAAATTGGTTTAAAAGCACAGGACAAGTTTTCTTAGAGATTCAGTACTGGACCTGAGTTTGATATGTGAAGATGGGTGGAAGACACTCTCTATCATGAGTTGTACGAAACCTTCTTCTGTTGTTTCCTAGTAGAGTTATTTGAGTGGCTCTTGGCATATGCATCTAGGTCGGGGTGGTATTATAAATCACACCCTTGGACCCAAGAAACATACCAGAACTTACAAGATGCTGATCTAACATGGACCCATGCTATAGATCATTGGTGGAAGGGAGTATTGGCTAGCTACACTCTAGAATACACAATTTCCACGTATTCTTGTCTGGAAGTTGTTGAGTTTGAATTTTTGCGAGATCCCAGAGGATCATTTTTGTGGGCTATCCCCTAGAAATCAAAATATTGATGGTAACCATGAGTTTAGAGGCATTCCCAATGGCCGGCTAAACCACTCTGAGTGCTTGGCAAGGAAGCTAGGTTGGGGAAAGATGGCTGATATAACGACTGAAAAGGAAAGGGAGGAGAGATGGCTCAAGTATGGTGAAGCACATGAGAGGGAGATTGTGAGATGGCATGAGGTTACATTTACGATGGATTCATGGAGGTAGACATTTTTGGGAGAAGAGGTTCACATGGAGGATGTGGAGCCTAAATAGTCTATGCTACCCCATCTTGGAAAGTGTGGAAGAGAGAACCCCTCGGCTTCTGATGAGAGCCCGTCGCATGGAGAAAGAAGAGTCGTTAGCATGCATTTGAACCCACCTAGCAACTGAACCTTGGCACTTGTTTTGTTTGAATGAGGGAAAAGTATAGTTGATCCATTTGATATCAGTGGAAGCAACCGAGTGGCACCCAGAAGATACAACTTCTTGTTTGGGACTTCTATGGCTTCACACACTATTCCAGTATTTGGTGGAATGTTTGGACAAGGTACATATATAGATGGTTTTAGAAGCGTGTCAACAAGTGGTGGGGAAATACGATTTGGGAGTGGCATTAGTTCATAAACTATTAGTGCATATTTTAGTGGGATGATGGGAAGGTTTGCACGCACGACAAACACGGGAGGATCTGGAGGTGGAAGTGGTGGAGCTGGTGGCTCAGGATCTAGTGGGTCCAGCAGAGGAGGAAACACCAGAGGAAATCAAGGGACTGGGTCAGGAGGACAAGGGCCTCAGCCACCTCCTCAAGTATTTTTTAGATGTCTCTACACTTACCAGATTACAATGGGATAGAAGATGCCGCAGAGCATGTGCATAAGTGCGAGCTGCTATGGCACGCGAAGGGGATCACAACCCAGGATCAAAAGGCTAGTCAATTTGTAATAACCTTACAAGGACACGCGCATAGTTGGTATAGAAAGTATGACCCTCATCATATTGTTATGGATTATACCACACTGAAAAATGCATTCTTGGTAGAATTCCACATACCTGAGTTTGAACAGAAAAGCATCAGCTCTCTCAAGGAAATCCAACAGGGAATGACAAAGAGCGTGTGGGAATCTGATGTGCACTTTAAAAATCTATTGTCTAAACTATCTTATGATATCCACCCTTTATAACATGCTCAGTGATTTTTGGAGGGTTGATCACACCCTTTAGGAGGGCTTTGTCTCATAAAACATTCACGGACCCGCGCGAAGCGTTGGAAGCTACTTTGCATGCTGAGGCAATTATTAGTGTTGAAACTGGTGTTATCCCATTTCTGGAGGCTTAGATCACTGTCATGGCTAAGCAGTTGGAGAAATTATCTACCAACACAGTTCTAGAGACTCGCGGTGGGATGTGGTGCACAAATTGTGACGTAGAAGGGCACACAAAGGATAATAACGGGATATGTACTTGGAAGGTGGTACACCTTTGTAGCGGTAAATTGTGAGATATGTCACAGGGATCATGATGTAAGTAGGTGCCCCCTTTTATAGCATACAATCTATAAAATTGTATCTTATTATTACAAGATATGTACCTCAACCACACATGACACCAAGGATTGTAGATTGATTGACCAGATTCATGAGGTAATTGATCTTGTGTGCGCAAGATCGGGCATTCCAGTAGTTCCAAAGGAGATGAGTGTTGGTATGAAGAACATAGAGATGGAGGTGCGTGTGGGAGGGGATTTCATGGAGGATTTCATGGCTGTGGTAACTACGGGGGAAGAAGTGAGTTCCCATGTGGAACATGCTTTAATTGTGGAGCCACAAACCATTATAAGCGCGAATGTCCATGTCTTCTACAATTCTCCTCGTGTGGGAAAAAACATAAGTACAAAGAGTGCCTAGAGTTATATGAACATATGAGTTAGCAACACTAGAAGAATAAGGGAACTACCATGGTGAGTATTAAGAAGGCTGATGCGTAATGGCTCTCGTGAGTAATACGTGAATCAAAACTAGAGCCTATTATGGTAACAATAAGGGCGGAGTCCATGCAAAAATGAAGCACCTAAGCGAGACCTCTGGTTTTAAGGGAAGAAGTAGTACATGGGAAGTATCCAAACCTAGCTCACTAGAAAGAAGTCTACCAGGAAACCATGGACGTAATTCAAAGCTTACAAGGGGAGATCCAATGTTTAAAAGAGAAAACTAGAAAAGATGAGCAAAGAAGACCAGTAGAAGCACCAAAGGATGACTTGGATGAGGTTAAGGAGGTGTGTAAACTACTGAGGCAAGAGAATGTTATTCCCCTACTAGGAGCATGGTTGAGAGAAAAGGTACCACGCGTGAGGGAAGAGCAAAAAGGTAGATCCTGCATGCAAACCTCCCACCTCACAGCCTTGATTATGACAAAGAGATCACCTTGAATGTAGTAGTGGATGGATGGTTGCTTAGCAACATCCTCATTGACATAGGCGCAGAGGTTAATGTTCTCACTCTGGATGCCTAGCATCAAATGGGAAGACTTGTATTACAACCATCTTCAAATGTGTTGTATATGGAAAATAAGACAAAGGCAATGCCCATAGGTGTCTTGAAGGATGCGACCATTACCATTCAGGGGACTAAGTTCACTGGGGATTTTGAAGTCTTGGTGCTTGCCGAGGTAGATAATTTCCCAGCATTACTTGGGCACCCATGGTGCTATAAGAATAATGCAGATCTTTGGTTTAACAAGGGGTACATAAGCTTTGAAAATAAGGAAGAGAGGGTGATTATACCGCTTGCTGATGGAAATTCCACACCCTATACTAAACCCCTTGGAGAGGAAGTCCTAGACAGAATATATGTGCACTCCATAAGAGATCTAGAGACCATCCACCCTACAGAAGGAGTCATCCAGTTTGATGATGCTTAATCTATCAGTGATACTACCAGTATAGCATGTGATAATTGGGCGCATGGGACTTATGAATTGATTAGGTGACATCTGAAAGGATCGGTGACCAGGGTAACCATGACACGTATAGTTCGGCACCTAGGAGGAAAGGAAATAACCAAGTATTCTGGGGATGCATACCCTGAGGTATTTTGAGAGAAATGGAAGCTTAATGGAGGGAGGATGAGCGACAAGGTATGTTGGGTTATGTTTTGATAGGCACAAAGAATGAGGTGGTGGGCTACGCATAGTGAAAACTTGTTGGAATGGCATGAAGTTAGAATTGCACTCACTATCTAATTCTCGAAGAGAAATATCCCCATCACTATCAAGGATTACAATGGAAATGAACCCACCTCTTCCCACATCCAGGAATGTGAGAGGGTCTAGGGAGAAGGCACGGAAGCTTTACCACCCTCCCTTTGGGTACATAAGCTATATTCAACACTACAAGGTTATACGTGCACTTGGTACATCCATTCTAAAACTCACCTAGACGGGAAATTGGTAGGAATTAGCGGCTGACCTGGTTCACACATTCAAGTACCAAAGTACCAAGCAACCGGTTGATGAGGCATTGTAGGTTGTCAAGCACCTCACTCTAGGGGATTATGCCATGGCAGAAGATAGATTAGTAGACTTACTTGGTGGACCTAGCTTGGAAGCGCGGTTCAAAGAGGAGGAACCAGAAGACATACAATTCAAGCACATGTGTGCTAAAAAGGAGAAAGGAAAGATGGTATACATTATTGATGGAGAGGAGATGGAGAGCCTGAATGTCGACCATTCGGTTGGGACGCGTGAGGTAATTAATAGACATGGATGCATGTGTGCACATGTATCATGAACCACTCAAAACCAAGAAAGTTAACATTGGCTCGAGAGAAGGAGCCCAAGGAAGCTATCATTGGGGACTACTGGTCGGATAAGGAAGTATCAAAGATCATTGATCTCTTGCATGAATTTGAGGATTTATTCCCACATGGATACCATGAGTTGAAAGGCATCCACCATTCATTGGGGGAAATGAGGATAAATTTGAAAGATGGTGTGCACCCGGTCAGGAAGAGGCCTTACAGGATGAATCCCAACATGCGCGTAAGGGTTAAAGAAGAGCTAGACAAAATGATAGCATCCGGTATCATTGAGGCTGTGGAGGAATCAGAATGGATAAGTCCAATGGTGATCAACATAAAGAAGGATGGGCGGATTAGGATATGTGTGGATTACAGGGAGTTGAACGTTGTTTGTATCATAGATCCTTTTCCCACCCCCTTCACTGAAGATATTTTGGAAGGAGTTGTTGGGCGTGAGGTCTATTCCTTCACGGATGGATTCTTGGGATATCACCAAGTAAGGATTGCCAAGGAAGACCAAGAAAAGACAAATTTTACCACCGAGTGGGGAAGCTTTGCATACATGGTCATGCCCTTTGGATTGAGGAATGTGCCCATTGTATTTTCACACATAGTGGTACAAGCGTTTCAGGACTTCATCCACAAGTTCCTTCAAGTATATTTGGATGATTGGACAGTGTATGGATTGGTCAAGGACCATTGTGATAACTTGAGATTGATGTTTGAAAGATGTTGGAAGTTGAGGATTTCCCTCAACATCAAGAAATGTGTCTTTGTAACTCCTTTTGGAATGTTGTTGGGTCATATCATATACAAATAGGGCTTACTGGTGGATCCCGTGAAAGTTTCAGTTATTGTGGGATTAGGGGAGCCCACCAACCAAAGCACCATGTGTAGATTTCTTGGACACACTAGGTACTACAGAAAGTTCATTAAGGGATATGCTAAGATCACCGCACCTTTGGAAATATTGCTTAGACATAAGAGTGCCTTTCAGTGGGGAGAGGTGCAGCAGAGGGCATTTGACACTCTAAAAGAAAGGCTTGTCACCGCACCTATTCTATGATTCCCATCATGGGATAAACCTTTCCATGTCCACATGGATGCCTCTAGTACAACAATGGGAGCCATTCTTTCTCAACCAAGAGAGGGGATTGTTGATCATCCCTTATGTTTTGCAAGTAGAAAGTTGACACCAACAGAATAGAATTATATAACGACCGAGTGCAAGGCATTTTTAATGATCTACGTGCTCCACAAATTTAGACAATATCTATTGTTGACTCCCTTCATATTCTACACTGACCATATGGCCTTGAAGTATCTAGTAAACAAAGCAGTGTTGCAAGGGTGCATATGTCGTTGGGTACTTTTATTTCAGGAATTTGAATTCAGAGTGGTGGTAAAACCTGGAAAGAACAATTGTGGGCCAAATCATTTATCAAGGATTGATTCAGGAGAGGATGCACAAAGTATCAAGGAAACCATGCCGAATGCATAACTATTCAAGTTACATGCACGCACCCTCAGAGTTAGAAGACATTGTTGTTTTTCTCAAGGAAGGTGTGGCACCGAAGGGATGAAAGCACATTGGAAAGGAAAAGGTTAGCCATACGCGCCACACCCTTCATGTTGATCAATGGGGATTTGTATAAAATGGGCCGTGATGAGGTTTTACATCGGTGTGTATTAGAACATGAACGTGTGGCCATAATAAAAGAAGCCCATGGTGGAATTGTTAGAGGAAACTATCGAGGAATGCAACCACGTGCAATATCCTAGTCGTTGGACTATGGTGGGAGATGATTCACCAGGATTGCATTGAGTTTTACAAGGCTTGTGACCACTGCCAATGCCTTGGAAAACCTAGAAGAAGGGATGATATGCCCTTGCGCCCCATGGCCAACGTGGAACCTTTTGAGAAATGGGTAATAGATTTTTGGACCAATCTCACCAGCTATGCGAAGGAATAACTCATGGTATATCATTACCTGTACTAATTATCTAACAAGGTGGGAAAAGGTCGCGCCCACTAAGGATTGCACCATAGCCACGACTACTAGATTTTTGTGGGAGAACATTATCAGTAGGTATGGGTGCCCATTAAGTTTAACAAGTGATAGGGGCACTCACTTTTTAAATGAAACCATCAGGATTCTATTGGTAGAATTCATGGTAGCCCATCACAAGACTACCCCTTATCACCCTCAGGAAAATGGAACTACAGAGGCATTCAACAAAATCTTTAATCACACATTTACTAAGATATGTGATGTGGGTAGGTAGGATTGGGATGACAAGGTGTCAGTAGTTCTTTGGGAATACAGAAAAATGTATAAAATATTGAAAAAGACCACACCATTTCAATTGGTGTTTTGCGTGGAAGCAATTTTGAAGTTCAAATTCATGCTACCATCTCTGCGTATAGTGTGTGCAAGAGGGTTGGACAATGAGCAAGTGCTAGAAGAAAGAATAGATGAATTGATAAAGTTGGATGAAAGGTGCTCACTAGAAAGATGGAGCCAAAGAGCGAGAAGGCAAAGAAAAAGGCAAGGCATGACCACCATATTAAGAACAAATAGTTTGAGGTTGGCGGATGGTATTGCTTTATATGATTCAAAATTTCTATGATATCCTGGAAAGTTGAAGGTGCATTGGTTGGGTCCTTATGTAACTTCATACATCCTTGATTCAGCGCATGCGATTTCAAGCCTTGGATGGAACAAAATTACTTGGACACTTCAATGGGAGTAGGTGAATCCCTACTATAAATAATGCTTCAAGTGGTGTTTGTAAATAAGGTAGTTTTGCAAGTTAGTTTAGAATTTACCTTTATGATTTTCCTTTCTTGTATTTCCCTTTTGTGTTGTTGTTTTGTTTTAAGCTTTGGGCACTTTGGTAACCTTATTACTTTTTGACTTCGAATGCGTAGAGGACCGTGCATCATTTTAGTGTGGGGTGAGATGATGAAGAGAAACTTGGAGTTATTCTACTAGGAGGATTTGGGTCGGTGGCAAAATAAGGTTACATTGGAAATCCACGTACAAAGGAGAAAAAGCACAAAAACATGAGGTAGGTGAAAGAAAGAATCATGAGGATGGAAGAAGTTCCTTTGGTGCCAGTAACACGCATGCAAGAGTCTTCTGTCAAGATGGATTATTTGCGTGCCAAAAGGTTGGAAAAATTTTCACGCAAGGATTGGGCACATAAGGAGAAGCATTGAAGTCAGGTTTTGTTTGAAAACACCACATTAAATATTGTCGTATGGTGGTAGGTAGCCTAGCCTTAAATGTATAAAAGTGGGAAAATCTATAAATACAAGAGTGGGCATTTCATTATTTTACTTTGCAAAAACACAAGAAGAGTGATTTTCTTTCAAGAGCTAGGGTTTTGAGAACTGACTCGTGTGAAGGAAAATCCCAAGAACTTAAGTGCAATTGGTCCATTGGATCTACAAACCAGAGCAGAAGTGATTCACGGGTGTGAGGAACATTGTGAGGAAGTGCCATGATCAAAGGAGAAAAATATGAAATTAGGGTTTGTGTTTTAGGGCACGGGGCACATGAGGAAAATGTTCAAACAACTCACAAGTTAACCTGAGAATGAAAGCAAAGGGTGCAATGATGGCCATGAAACTAGTTGATAAACCTATAGAACAATCCAAGAAGGGAAAGGGTAAAGGAAAAGGAAAGAAGAAACAAGAAGAAATACCCTTGGATACAAATGAGGAATGGTACTCAAAGATGCAATACCCGGATGGGGTTTTGCTAGGGCAAGAGTGGGAGTCCCACATAAGAAAGATGACCTTGAACGACTACAATCATTGGTCAAGTACAATCAAGAAGGAAATGGTGTTGGAGCTGGTGCACCCCACAAATAAATGAACATCTGACGGGTTTCTGATCTACAGTGACGTGGTCAAGGTGAAAATGGAGAAGGCAGGGCTTCTCCAACTTTTGAGTTACCATATTTTAGGAAGCTCGAGTGCTTGTACCAGTGGTTGATGATGCGTGTAGCGAACACTTCTTCTACTTCATAGGAAAAAATGTGCATAACTCCCCAACTAATTTCATGCTTCACAGGCCTAAACTATGAAGGGGACACACTCGAAGATGACCTCCTAGACAATGAGGAAATCAAAGAAACCATAGCATCCTAGGAATTGAAGAAGGGATCAAGGTACTATGACATCTTGGATATCAGTGATCTGGTGATGAAGATGGCTGCACACCTAGTCTCCAAGCTGAATGGACAAGAAAGGTGAACCCAAGTGAGCAAGCCCTAGCTGAATGTCTGCAGGAAAGTTGTAGAGGGCCTTTGTATGATGGAAAAGTGACAAGCGAGCATGGGAATCTACAAGTACCCTTTCCTCGTACCTGACTTCCCGAGGTCATGTCGAGACAGCCGGTGAATGTTGAATGTGAATGGATATGTATAAGCTAATCGGGTAATCTTAAATCCTCAACATGCAATAATGGAATCTATGAATCTAAGGTGAAGAAGGCCCTCCTAACCTAGATTGGTGTAATGGCTCATTCGGATATAATGGCTGTTCGGAGGCTCCAATCAATGTTGAGCTCTGTTGAGATCCTGTTTCTTGGTTGTTGGATACGTGGGAAGTGTCATGTGGGAGCTTCGTATATATCTCTAGACAAGGTCATGAAATGGTGATAGGTCATTTTAGTGGATTTTGTGGTTAGCTATGGGTGGTTTTTTGGTCTAGCCCAGAAAATATTGGATTGATTAGCTTCTATGTTTAATACGGAGAACTGTACTATAATATCTAGCGGGAGTGGTGAGGATCTAAACACTAGCATTCGCAAGTCGGTGTCAATACTTGACTGGTTTGTTGGCCTATTGGGTTGTGGGACTTGGGGATCACAACCGTGAGTGCATGGTTATTTTGGACCTGTTATGGTCATGTGAAGAATCAATCCCTTCTTCTAACTATCTAGTAATTGTATGCCTTTTCAGCTTCTACATTTAGAACTAGAAGTTGTATGATTTTCTCGGAGTACCTAATAGGTGTTCTAGAAACTTGGATACATAAGCTAGTGTCTATATCAATGAGGAGGTCTCCTATATTAGGCTACGGAACCAAAGGATTGCAACCAAATGTTTGTTCTTGTTCAAACCCTTGCACGGTCATTCAGGTGTTTTATCAAGGCAATCTATAATTCGGATGGTTTGACCAGAATGTGTAAGCTTTGTCATCTTCGATATTCAATCCTCTTAGTTGCTCACTAATTTCTTGTAAGTTTGTTGTGGCTCGAAAGACCTATATCCTAAGGTCCTGATCTATATCAGCTAAAGTCATGGGTAAATTTGGTTGAGGTACTATAGGTTCAAATATATATTCTCTAGGCTCTCTAGGTCCTGTGATTGTCATACAAAGATGATTCAACCTCTAACTAACATTAAATAAACTGATTTACAAAAGAGGTATTTACACTATGCAAGCATCCTGCTATTTTTGTATTTTTCAATGACGTATTTCAATGAAATTGAAGAGAAGCTACTATAGTATATCTATAAAATGAATAATTAATCTAATAAATCAGAATAAAAACATGCAAAGTAGCTTGGTATGGGTATTTTCTGTGTAATTGTGATATTATACTAAATATCTATGCAACTAAACATATTAATTTGAAATGCTCTCGATCCTACCTCGAAGTGAGGAATGAATCACGCTTTTTTAGTAACTATCAATCCCCACAACTTCCCCTGGTGATACCAAGAGTGAAATTTTAACTCGAAATGAAATAATTCACTACTCTATTTGATATGTTGTAACTAGAACTTTGATAGATCAAACTGGTGTTTGCAGCAGCAGTGGTAAATCTAGTTATGTGTGATTTCATCCCCTCAGTGTGATCTCCTCATTCCTTCATGTCCTCGTGAATCTAGAAAGTGTGTATATGATAGTATCAACAGAAGATAGTAATTGAACAATGGCAGCTTTGGATATAGACCGAATATAATGTGAGTAGGAGAGGGATAGCGCAAGTGAATAGAGCTTGACTATGCAATTCCTAGTGGGATTTATTGCGGGAATACAACACAAGTGTACCGAGAGTTTCAGAAATTATCCTTGTGACAAAACAAAACCTGTAACTTTAATGGATTCTAGTCTAGAAATGAAGCTATTCTATGTTTTAAACTGACTGTATGCAGTAGCAATGAAACAAGACTTGAAACAAGAAGATGATATGACCTTCAATAATGCCAACAATGGAAGAAAAACCTAAAACTAAAAAAATTATAAGAAAGGAATTGAAAAATTGAACAAGAGAATTGAGAGGATGAGGGGCCATTTGTTTGAAAACAAACCAGCTATTTATAGAATTCCCATTCACCAAAGGGTAACTTGGAATGGAACTCTTTTACCATTAAACAATGGAGAAACACTATTACAGGGAACTAAAAACATAAATACAAGCTAAGGAGGTTGAGAAAAGTTGGTAAATGTTGAAAATTCATGCAATTCACGATCAAAGGAACGTGCTGGAGAATGCGTGAAGGATCACCACCTTGAGCAGTGTGGCGATTACAGGATCGCCGCCCGGCAAGGTGGCGGTTTCGTTACTGAAGGTCAAAAATCCAAGAAAAGGGGGATGAGGGATAAAACAAAGCACAAGGAACTTGGATAAAGCATTTGGGATGCTAACATATACTTTGTGAGCTTCTCTGTATCCGAACACCTTGCGAGGTGAAATATATCATCATTGGGGCATGTGTAACATCATTACGGCGGTGCAAAGTACCCTACAACTTTTGTATGTACATATTGCCCCCTCGAAGAAGCATTTTAGCCATGAAGAGGCATAAAACAGAGGTCCGAGTATGGCATTCCTAAAACGGGAAGCTAGAAATTATACCTGACACGCCCGTGTGTCAAAATGACGCCATCCAAATTCCTACTACCTGCAAAATGAAAAGAGGACTCAAGTGCAGATAGATAAAATAAGTCGAGAAAATAAATACTAAATTAATATGAAATGAGGACTTACCATTTACGTGGGGATAAGAACTTACCTCCATCAGCGCTCCAAACTGCGAAAGGGGCATTCAAAAATGAGTCAAAACACTATATATATATATATATATATATATATATATATATATATATATATATATAACGGGCTCATTTTCCTATTCATTTGCGCGTGTTGATTTGATAGTTTTGAGCTCTGGGACCCACGGTGATAGTTTTCAACAAGAGTATAGTCAAAATGTTTGTGGTGAGATAGCGATCATGCCTCCGAGAGTGGAACGTCGGCCCACGAGATCTCAGGTTAGTTCTTCCCGATCTACCATTTTTGCACCCAAAATGTTAAAATGTCAAAATCTTTGTCTTGGGGTCATTTTTAGAAATGCTAGTGTTAATAGGGTCACTTAGGGGGCGCCTAATGGGTAGGCTTTTGTTTTAGTTAAAATGGTCAATTTTTGTGTTTTTGAGCATTTTTAGGGCACATGACCCATTTGAACTCACAGGACAAGACCGCCGCCTTGAGCAGGGTAGCGGTTACGAGGATCGCCACCTTAGAAGGTGGTGGTTATGAACTGCCACCCTGCATAGGGTGGCGGTCCATTACAGAGTGTCAAAACAACACTTTACTTAACTTGTTTTTGCATTTTTAGCATTCTTGCATGTTCTTAATAGTTTTTCCAATGCAATTTTGGTACTAACTTACTCCTTTTGCATGTTTTTGGGTGTATGTAGAAGGAGGAGTACATTAGATGGAGCTGGGAGAGGGAGTGTGATTGGCTCTCGGCAGTGTTGGAGGAACTCTCCCATGCAGAGCGGGATACTCTCAGAGGGTTGGTATATGGAGGATTACACAGGTTCCTCATGTTGCACCTACCAGTCACATATTGTGTGACTTGTTCTCATATTGGGATGTAGATCGGAACACCTTTCGATTGCCAAGAGTTAGGGGTGAGTGGTCTATCACCTTAGAGGATGTTTACCATATACTTGGGGGTTCGATCCTTGGGTGGTGGCTGTCTCTTAAGACAATTGTATCTAGATCATAGGTGGTTTAGTGGGCCACCTACATGGGAGATGTGGTTGTATCGATGGGGTTGAAGAAGGGCATGAGGATCTACTCTATTATTGAGTTAGACATTCCCTTGCTTCGCAAGGCTATTATGGGCATCCTTGCATCCAAAATGATTGGGGACAAGGGAGGGGACACCCTCTTATATTGTTGGGATCCTATTATTACACAAACCGAGGGCCATGGACGTGTCTATGCTTAGGGAGAAAACATCCTTGGGACTACCTACCGTGACTTATACAGGGTAGTCCATTTACAGGGGCAGTAACTGAGCCACTTGACTCTTGTCATGAGTTGGGTGTATGAGCATATCACCCCATATGGGAGAGGTGTAGAGGTGGAGGATCCCGGAGCTGTCAGGGCAGTGAGGTGGATGGGGATGATAGTTCTTAGAGCACCCCACCAGCCAGTGACTTCCCTGACTACTACAAACATGGGGGCCACTCCTTATCAGGCCATGGTAGGGGTATGGGGAGAGGAAACCGTTACTTTGATTACTTGTCAGACCACCAGCCAGTTGATAGATAGGGTGGGGAAGCTGGAGATCCACCCCTTTGATAGAGTACCACAGTAGTTCGGCCTCCCCTATAGTGACATGCTTCCTCCAACGGGGCCCATATATAGATCTATTCGTGAGGCTCGAGGAGGTCCTAGAGGCCGGGGGTGGACCATTGTTACGCCCGGTACTCCTATTGTGGCTAGGAGGGTGGTACGTGCATGAGGGAGAGCCGGTGCTCCTCAGGCACCCTTACTTCGGATTGCCACCGGTCCCACTCATAGCAGTGATGAGCCCATCAATGTGGACTCCAAGTCCGAGGAGTTTTGTGGAAGAGATTGAGGAGGAGGTAGTGGGCATGGATATTAGTGAGATGGGTGGTGGGGGATGATAGTGATCCTGAGTGGCATGATACCCAGGAGATCCTATAGGCCGAGAGGGCAGAGCGGAGCACAGAGAGGGTGACTCTGGTTTCAGAGGAGTTACTCTCTCGGGACCCAGGTGGAGATGGTGAGTCTGTTGTAGGCCATCACATTGCCCCAGATGTGGGAGAGGGGCACCGGTTGGTGGTGGTATCAATGGCGGTGCGGATCCTAGTGTAATTCCCGCTTCAACTACCACTTGAGACCAAGAAACAAACTAGGAAAAATTATGGAATAATTTTTTTATAGAAAAGAGTCTACAACCAAGTTGCATAAGACACTAGTTTGAAACTAAATAGGTTCCGAACAAATTATGATTAACTTGATACAATATTTCCATTTTATCTTATAACAAGTTTACAAGGATCCAATTTGGAGGTTATTGTTGTATATATCTTTCCCCCCGGGTAGATATAGACAAGCAGGAGAATGGAGAAATCAAAGAAGCTCAAATCCCACGACATGTCCAAGGTGCACAAAAGTGGCGCATGGCACGAGAATGTCGACAGGGTAAATGGTGTGCCCAAGGCGCATGAAGTGGCGCATGGCACGGAATGTCGACAGGAAAATGGTGCGCCCAAGCCCACGAAAGTGGCACACATGGCATGTAATGTCGGCAGGAAAAATGGTGCGCCAAGGAACATAGAAGTGGCACATGAAAATGAATGCCGATAGGGAAAATGGTGCACCCAAGGTGCACAGAAGTGGCGCACGACACGGAATGTCAACAGGGCAAATGGTGCGCCCAAGGCGCACAGAAGTGGCACACGACAATGAATGTCGACAGGGCAAATGGTGCACCCAAGGTGCATAGAAGTGGCACACGACAATGAATGTCGATAGGGAAAATGGTGCGCCCAAGGCACACAGAAGTGGTGCATGGCATGGAATGTCGACAGGGCAAATGGTGCGCCTAAGGCGCACAGAAGTGGCGCACAACACGGAATGTCGACAGGGTAAATGGTGCGCCCAAGGCACACAGAAATGGCACACGACAATGAATGTCGACAGGGCAAAGGATGCACCCTTGGTGCATGAAAGAGGATGTCGACACACACATGGACACGCCCTTGGCGCACCTTTAGGAGGCATGCATTTTGAGCGCCGACAGAAGCGAGACCACAGCACGAGATATTCGAGAGGCCATAAATTTTGACTGGGATCTCGGATTCATGCAAGGTTGGACTTTTGGAAAACTTACGAGGTCCTCTGTCTAACTACGACTAGATATATTTAATTAGGTGAGAAAAAAATCTTAAAAATGCAAAATACAGTTCGCCACTTTTGGGTTCGCTGGGGTTCTCACCTACCACCATAATGAGATAGTTAAGTGCAATCTAGAGGTGGTTGGGGTAGTTTTGGAATTCCTCTCTCTTTTCTCTCTCATTCTTCCTATAAATTGTAAGGAGGGGCTTCTTTCTAAAGGTTGGACATTCTTGTTTTTCCCCTCCCTTCTTCTCTTTGGCAGGTGAACTTGTGGAGTTAAAACCTCCCATTTGAAACTGTAATGCAACCTTGCCTCTTGGCATTTTGCAGTGTGTTGTATCAATCTTTGGAGCAAATTAATGCATGTCTGTGGATGATTCTCAACCCTCTCTGTATTCATTTGCATCCCCTTGATCTTTCACTGTGAATCTGGCTATCTGTGCATGATCTTGCATTGCATTTTAATGGTCTGTGTTTATTGGCAAGACAGGTGTTCTTCATTCCTCGGTGCATCACCTTTGTAGTTTAGGTTTTATTTTATGCATTTTCTTACCCTGTCTCCTTGGCAAGTTAGATTAGGTTTTTAGTAAACCCTCTGCATTTTACATGTGCATCTAAACAGAGGAATAGCAACCAGCCATCATCCGGAGAGCTTTTCCGTTTGCAATGTCCCACACTTGGGAAAAGTTCCATGTTGTGCAATCAGATCTTGAGAGTCTCAACCCATTGTGTCGCAGACATTCGAAGTGCTTTGTGATTCAACATCAACAGCTTTTTGCACGCCAAAGTGGGAGAAAGAGGTCATTCTACAAGATTTGAAGGAACTTTCAAGAAATTCGAGACTTAAAAATTACAGGTTTACTGGTTTTCAGCTTTTTTCACCTTCCAGGCTGAACTTTGAAATCAATTTTTAAGGGCTTAACTTACTCAAAACAAGTCAAAATTTCACCAGTTGATAGATCAGGGGATAATCTTCAAAAGGATATTCTTAGATTTTTGAGATTTTGACTTTCAAAATTTCATGGTTTTTTTATTTTTGGATTTTAGGTTTTTTGAAGTCGGCATTTTGGGTTTCGGGATGTGTCATTCCAAATCAAGTTCCAAACTCTAAAATATCAAAAATACAGTGTCTTTCAAAATTCTATTTTTAAATATTGTCAGGTTTGGTGTGTAACTTGGCAGGATCTAGCCTTTTGAGGCTCACATTCTAACACATCTGGTGACTCCGAAGGGGATAGAATTCAGCGATGTAGCAACAAAAGTTGCCCAGGCATATGAGAATAATTCAAACCAGGTCCAATACTCGAGAAGAGGGGCTATTTTTCCACTTGCAACTTTCACCAAGTAGAGGAAGGAGAGGAAGAAGACCACAAAGATCACCATCTCCACCTAACAGGACTTTGTCTACACCTCCACCTGGTAGGCCTTTTCTTGCATCGACTAGGGTTCTTAGGCCAATCATAATGGCACATCTACCACCGAATCCCTTTGTCAATTTCATGGGTAGTAGTCAACTTTCCCTAAATTCTCATAATCAAATTCCAGTTGCAGCACTAAAGAACATACCCTATTTCACAGGAGAAAATCATACTACTCCTATTGATCACATCCAGGATATTGCTAATGCATATGCAATTCACGAAATAAATGAAATGGATGTTGTGGTCAAGCTGTTGGCTTCATCTTTCAAAGGTAAGGCCTTACAATGGTTTAGGAGCCTAGCAGCAGGGTCTATTACGAATTGGGACCAACTTTGTTTAGCTCTTTGCAACCAATTCGGGGAGAGGGCGGACAATTTGTCTTTATTGGAACAGCTGACAACAATCAACGGGGCTCCTAACGAATAAATGACAGATTTCAACTTGATTCCAATGGACATGGGACAGATTCCAATAGTTGTTAGACCAACCGCCGAAGGAGCATTCCTTTATTTCTTAAAGGCTATAAATTCAGACATAGCCATGATGATCCAATCAATGGGCGGAACAACGCTGCGCTGAGGGGCCTACGACACAAACCTATCAAAGTAGATAATCTGTTTGATCCAAGCCGGCAAGCTTGCACCAAGGCCACCAATGCCTCTCTATCCAGATATGGGAAATCCTACAACCAGTCAAGCACCAGAGTTGAATCCCATTCCAACTCCTAGAAATCAAAGCAATAATGGTGCATCGACTTCTTCAGATACTTCAAAGGAATTGCAGGAGGTTATGAAATAGCTACAGAACCTTGGAAATGAGCTAGTAACTATCAAAATACAGCAAGCTCAAAGTGCTAGACCGTATCAGCCTCAAGCACAGTACCAAGCTAGGCCCCCATACCAACAAAATAGACCACCACCTTAGGCTGCAAATCAAAACCAAAACCAAGGACAACCTCAAGCTGCCAGACCATTTCGACTGTATGATCAAATGCAACGACGTCCTCAAGAGCCTTGGTCCCGACACAAAATAACATGGCACAGGAGTACGACTGGTGTTACCCTTGCAATCTACCTCACAATCAGTCAACATGTTTCAATGGTGCACTAAATCAGGCCTTGATGGTGCAAACCATTGGTGTTCCTCAAGTACCAAGCTAGGAGGAGAATCAACAGCAAGAAATGCAACAAGAAGGACCTCCAACAGAAACCACATTGGCAAATTGGAAAATGGAAGACTTATGTGGAGTTAACCAATGACCTTTTCAAGGTGTGGTTGCCAACACATGGTCAAAGAAGAGAAATATAGGAGAGGGACAACCGTGTAATCCAGTTGTTTCTCAACCCACTCTTACACAACAAGGGGTCAGTAGACCAAACATAACTCCAAATGTGCAAAATCAGCCTAAGGTACCTGTTGTAGCAACACACGCACATGCTCAAGCTCCAGAAAAGTTTGCACCAAGTAAGGGATAGCAAAAGGACAATTCATCCCCTTTCAGCATCATTGATCAAATGAAGAAGACAAATGTGAATATATCAATGTGGGAATCTTTATCCATCCCAGGACAAAGAGATCTTCTACAAGCTGCCATGAAGAATTGGTCAACTTCGAACCAACAGGCCCATATGCAAGAGAAGGTCCTCACGAATGCTACTCAGCCTGAAGGGAATCATGGAGGACAACAAGGTAAAGTTTTGAAACCCCCTCCATTCTATGTTTCATTAATCATCGGGGATAAATTAGTACACAATTGCATGATTGATTCTGGGGCAAGTAGTTCAGTGATGCCGAAGCAAATAGTGGATCAACTGGGTTTGAAATATGAGCCAGTGCTGAAAGGAGTAGTACAGCTAGATGGAACGGCAGTAGGAACTATTGGAGTCATCAAGGGGTTAAGCCTAACACTACATCCCTGTCCTAATGTTACAGTTCTGCAAGATGTGTCTGTGATTGACCTTCCGCCACTCTTTGCGTTGTGTCTATCAAGAGACTTCACTGCAAAAATCGGTGGATATTTATCTGTAGATTGGTCACACATGATTTTTAGGACAAGGTATGGAGCCAAAGCAACAATCAGGTCAGAACCAATTGCCAATTTCCATATTGAGCCTCATGTACCAAATCCTATCAATGCAAATTGCTCGGCTTTTGATCAAGAGGAGTGTTCAAGTGATCTAGAAACAGGTACTAAGGTCAAGGGAATTCCTGATTTAACTTTGGATGAATGGGCAAACAAGAGTCATGAATTTGACCCATACAAGGAAATTGAAGAATCTGAATTGGGCGTGTATTGTATACACGAAGAAAATTCACCCATTCCGACATCATTTAGCCTGAACAAAAGGATGAAAAAAAAGTTTGGAAATTATTTTTCGATGGTTCGAGAAGCAGACAAGGTGTTGGAGGTGGTGCAATGTTGATTTCACCACAAGACATCAAATATTTTTCAGCTTTTCGTTTCCAGTTTTCCTGTTCAAACAACATGGCTGAATACGAAGCATTGATTCATGGAATTCATTGGGCCAGGAAAAGGGGCATAAAGAACTTGCAGGTGTTTGGAGATAGTGAGTTGATCATCAACCAAGTTAGGGGACAACATGCTACAAAGAATGACTTGCTGAGGAGCTACAAGAATAGGGTATGGGACCTCATTGAGGATTTCGAAGCTTTCAACATTGTGTCCATACCCAGGAAGAAAAATGAAGTCGCAGATAGGCTCGCAGCAGTTGGAGCAATGTTTGATGTGGTTGACAACATCAGAAGGGGAAAAACACAGCCACATATCCATGTGATTGTGAGGCCAGCAGTTCCAGATAATAACACAAGCTGGCAGGTGTTTGAGAACGATCAACAGATCATCAATTTCTTACAAGAAGAGGCTGAATTCTCAGCTAGGAATCAAGACAGATTAGAGCAACAATATGGGGATCAAGTAGTGCAGCTGCAGACAAACAAGCTTCCTAAGGGTTTAGTAACATTGGAGTCTATCTTCAACCCTAACGACCAGTTCCGTAAGGAAAAGGCTAACATACAGGTCAAGAGAGAAGATTCAGAGCCAATTCCGGTGGGGAAGGTAAAACACTTAAAATTGGTAAAGTGGCCACTGAGCAGGAGAAATCAGATTTCATACACTTTGCTAAGAATTTCAGATTTCTTCGCTTGGAGCTATGAAGACTTAAGAGGATTCGATCCAAATTTGGCACAACATACCATAGAATTGGATCCAGATGCTAAGCCCATCAAAGTGTAAGGCAGAGACCATTCAACCCTCACATTGAACCTCTAATGAAGTAAGAGCTAAATAAGCTAATAGAGGAAAGCATTATATTCCCGATCAAGCACTCAAACTGGGTTGCAAACTTGGTTCCGGTCAGGAAGAAGAGTGGAGAAATCAGGTTGTGTGTGGATTTCGAGACCTAAATAGGGCATCTCTCAAAGACCATTACCCACTTCCTTCAATGGAACAAATATTGCAAGTAGTATCCGATTCGAGAGATTCTCTCTCCTAGATGGCTACTTATGGTACAATCAGGTGATGGTGAAAGAAGATGACCAATTCAAGACGAATTTCACCACCAAATGGGGGACCTATGCCTACAAGAAAATGCCATTTGGGCTATCAAATGCTAGAGCCACTTTCCAAAGGGCAATGGATATGGAATTTAAGGGGTTGATCAATAAAATAGTTTTGATATATCTTGACGACATCACTGTATTCTCAAAAAATGCAGCGGATCACCTCTGTCATTTGAGGCAAGTATTTCAGAGATGTAGAAGATTTGGGGTATCTTTGAATCCCAAAAAATGCATATTTTTGGCTCACGAGGGAAAACTTCTAGGCCATATTGTTTCAAAGGAGGGGTTGACGATTGACCCAGAAAGAGTTGAAGCAATTCGAGCATTGCCTTTGCCAAGTCACAAGAAGGCTCTTCAAAGCTTCTTGGGAAGGATCAATTTTGTCCACAGATTTGTTCCAAACTTTGCATCTCTCGTAAAGCCAATAACGCTAATGTTAAAAAAAGAGCATGGCATTTAAGTGGACATCGAAGGTAAGACAAGTTTTGAGGCAATAAAAGAGGCTATATCCCAAGCTCCGACTCTCGTCAATCCAGACTTCTCCAAGGACTTCATGCTATATGCCTTTGGTGGTGGGGACACGATTTCTACAATCCTGGTACAACAAAACATAGGAGGATTAGAGCAACCAGTTGCTTTCTTTAGTCAAGGCTTGGAGGAATACAAAACTAGGTACTCTTTCATTGAAAAGCATGTCCTTGCAGTAATCAGGAGCTTAAAGAAATTCAAGCACTTAGTCTCAAACAACAAAATCCAATTATTGGTCTCTCATGCGGGAGTCAGGGACTTCCTTCTAAACAAGGATCTGAATGAGAAACGTGCAGGATGGATAACTTGTGTCATGGAATATGACATTGAGATCAAGGTCACCAAACTAGTACATGGGAAGGGACTATGTGAGCAGCTAGCCTTGAGTCAACAAGTTGAAGAAGGTAATGAAAAAGAGGTTGTCTTGGTATTACAGGATGGTCAAGAACAAGAAAATGATGATGTGCCTACTCCTTGTTGGACTCAAAATATGATACACTTCCTATGATGTGCCTATGCCCCCTTAAATGAGCAAAGAAAAGAGGAGATACTTAGATTACAAGCCATTCCATATGTGCTTGTTGATGGAGTTTTGTTTAAGAAAGACATCAATGGAGTTCTATTGAGGTGTACTTGGGACAAATCAAATTGAGAGGGTGTTACGAGATTTTCATGATGGAGATTCTAGAGGACATTTCGACCCATGAGTAATAACTCTCAAGATAATGAAGGTAGGGTATTATTATTGGTGAGTCTTCAATGATCTGCTATACATGGATAAGAAAGTGCAAGAAATGTGCACTCTTTCGAGGGAAAAGAAAGACTAGCAGCGCTTCCATTGCACCCAATCTTGGTTGACCAACCATTTACGCAATGGGGATTGGATTTCATCGGGGTCATAAATCCAAACTCAATCCAAGGCCACAAGTGGATTCTCACTCAAGAACGGACTATTTCACCAAGTGGACCAAAGTACAGCAGACTAAAGAAGCAAATGAGTCTAACATACTAGACTTTTATGAAGGAATAGTGACCAAGTTTGGTGTGCCGGCCACTATCATATCAGACAATACATTGGCATTTATAGGTTCCAATATTACAGAATGGGCTGTCAAGAATGGAATCTATTTGAGCACCTCTTCAAATTATTACCTGTGGGGGTAATGGACAAAGCGGAGTCCACGAACAAAAATTTGCTAAGAATCATTAGGAGGACTCTGGATGAAAACCAAAGAACATGGCATACCAAGCTAAAATCAGCATTATGGGGTGTGTGAATAACACCAAAGAGGTCTACAGGTAATTCCCCTTACAAGTTGGTCTATGGAAAAGAGGCAGTATTGCCTATATCATTAGAACTACCTGCATTAGAGCTCATGAAGCAGTTGGAGTTGGCTGAGTTCGAACCAATGGAGGCTAGGTATGCAGAGTTGATGGAATTGGAAGAAATTAGAGAACATGTAGTTCAAACAATTGAGAAAGATCAGGCCTTAGTAAAAAGATGGTTTGATAAGAAAGCAAGAGCAAGGACCTTCCAGGAAGGGGACCTAGTTCTGAAATGGGATGCAGATCGGGCAAAACCAGGAAGGCATTCCAAGTTTGATGCCATTTGGAGTGGCCCCTACATGGTCACAGGATGTAAGAATAGCAATGCCTTCCAATTGTCTACTTTGGATGGAGAAGAACTCCCAATTCTGGTTAACGGAATCTATCTTAAACATTGCTACTGAAAGGAAAAGGTTTACCCTTGTAAATATTAGCCTAGATTTCAATTCCTCTAAGTGCGTATGCACATTGTCTTGTTGTAGTTAGGTTTCGTTTCCCTAAGTGCTCCGGCACAAGTTTTGTTGCTCTCAGGTTGTTTTCTGATTTCAAAGATGCTCTCGAAGGAGTTGCAATATCAAGATCGGGATCAGATATTAGGTTGGTTTCAGGTTATTGCTTATGACTCCATGCCCAATGGATTGCTAAAAGGCCACTGATCTTCTACCTAGTAGGCAGGTGATCCCATTGAGTCGCCAAATTGTTGTATATATCTTTTCCCCCGGGTAGATATAGACAAGTAGGAGAATGGAGAAATCAAAGAAGCTCAAATCCCTAACATGTCCAAGGCACAAAGAAGTGGCACATGGCACGAAATGTCGACAGGGAAAATGGTGCGCCCAAGGCACATAGAAGTGGTGCACGGCACGGAATGTCGACAGGGCAAATGGTGCGCCCAAGGCGCACAGAAGTGGCGCACAAGCATGGAATGTCGACAGGGAAAATGGTGCACCCAAGGCACACAGAAGTGGCACACGACAATGAATGTCGACAGGGAAAATGGTGTGCCCAAGGCGCATAGAAGTGGCGCATGGCACGGAATGTCGACAGGGAAAATGGTGCGCCCAAGGCGCATGTAATAGCATGACAATGAATTTCGACAGGCAAATGGTGCGCCCAAGGTGCACTGTAGTGGTGCATGACAATGAATGTCGACAGGAAAATGGTGCACCCAAGGCGCACAAAAGTGGCGTATGGCATGGAATGTTGACAGGGAAAATGGTGCGCCCAAGGCGCATAGAAGTGGTGCACAGCACGGAATGTCGATAGGGCAAATGGTGCGCCCAAGGCACAAAGAAATGGCGCACGACAATGAATGTTGACAGGGAAAAGGATGCCCTTGGCACATGAAAGAGGATGTTGACACACACATGGATGCGCCCTTGGCACACCTTCAGGAGGCGCAACATTTTGAGCACTGACAGGAAGCAGACCCTAGCGCAGATATTCAAATGGCCATAACTTTTTACTAGGAGCTCGGATTCATGTAGGGTTGGAATTTTTGGAAAGCTTACAAGGTCATCTATCCAACTACGACTAGATATCTTTAATTGGGTGAGAACACATTCTTAAAAATACAAAATACAGTTCGCCACTTTTGGGTTCTCTGGGGTTCTCACCTACCACCATAATGAGATAGTTAAGTGCAATCTAGAGGTGGTTGGGGCAGTTTTGGAATTCCTCTCTCTTTTCTCTCTCATTCTTCCTATAAATTGTAAGGAGGGGATTCTTTCTAAAGGTTGGACATTCTTGTTTTTCCCCTCCCTTCTTCTCTTTGGCAGGTGAACTTGTGGAGTTAAAACCTCCCATTTGAAACTATAATGCAACCTTGCCTCTTGGCATTTTAAAGTGTGTTGTATCAATCTTTGGAGCAAATTAATGCATGTCTGTGGATGATTCTCAACCCTCTCTGTATTCATTTGCATCCCCATGATCTTTCACTATGAATCTGGCTATATGTGCATGATCTTGCATTGCATTTTAATGGTCTGTGTTTATTGGCAAGACAGGTGTTCTTCATTCCTAGGTGCATCACCTTTGTAGTTTAGGTTTTATTTTATGCATTTTCTTACCCTGTCTCCTTGGCAAGTTAGATTAGGTTTTTAGTAAACCCTCTACATTTTACGTGTGCATCTAAATAGAGGAATAGGAACCGGCCTTCATCCGGAGAGCTTTTCCATTTTCGCAATGTCCCACACTTAGCAAAAGCTCCATGTTATGCAATCGTACCGAGAGTCTCAACCCATCGTGTTGCAGACATTCAGGGGTGCTGCGATTCGACATCAACGAGCTACAAGTTTTACTAAGGTTTAGGGAGAAATTTATTATCAGCCCGCTGCTCTCTATCAAGCCCTAAACTTCAACTAGATTTTTCACACACTTAGATTTATCAAAACTTTCTTAAACGAGACTTATTGGATAGGAAATTTTCTCACCTTTCCAACCATATAAAGAAGTCCTCCTAACTCCTTGTAAAACTTAAGTTATGGTCGGAGGCGGAGTTTTAGGGGGAAATTTTCCCTTAGAGGTCCACGGGGATAGGGAGAAAATTGGGAAAATTTTCCCAAATGCCACGTGTCATCACGTGATTCATTCAGGCAGGTGGGTCATGGGGAAACATTTGAAATTTTTTCCAAAACCAAAGTCTCAATTTTCCAAAGGAAAATTTTCTTCCATGCCTCCGCACTTGCTCAAATGGCCACGTGGTGCTTTGTGATTCACCGTGGGCCAGCGGAGGAAAAAGAGAAATTTTCCAAAAGGAAAAAAGGGTTAAGTTTTCCATTTTGATCCGCGCACCCCCTGCCACGTGTCAGCATGTGATTGGTTGGGGCCGCGGGTTTGCGGGGAAATTTGTGAAAATTTTCCCAAGGCAAAATTTTCAAAAAGTTAAGTTTTTAATAATGGCCTGCCCTCCAAGGTGCCACGTGGCAACTTCGATAGGATGAGAGGGTGGCGGGGCTATGGAAATTTTTAGGAAATTTTTCCAAAGTTCAAAATTTAAATTTTTCTAAGGTCGAATTATTTCATTTTTGGTTTGGGATGGCCATTTTGAAGTAAAACTTCAAATGGCCATAACTTTTGATAGGAAACTCCATTTTTGGTAAACTTGGACTTTCCGGAAAGCTCTCAGAGTCCTCTTTGCAAAAAAATCATCAATTTTAGAATTTTATAATGTTTCAAGGGTCAATTTTAAGAAATAGATCTGCAGGGTTTGTAATTTAAGACTGCAATTTTTATAACTTTTAAGTTTTGTTCAATTTGATTTCTTTTCTCCTCAGCATGCAACTCAGAACATGAAGGGATGGTCTAGGATGAGTTTAAGATTGTTTCCAAGATTCAATTTTTGATTGCTTTCCCATTTGCATTTTTACATCTTTTGACAGAATTCAAATTACGCAAGTATAATTTCTAGTTTTGAAGGGGATCTTGTTGTTCATTTTAATTGCTGAGTGCCACAAGGTTTCTTATACATTAGTACATCTTAATTTCATTGTCTCATTCCTTAATTTTAGTCATAACTCTAAACAGTACATCAGTTGCATTATTTATTTATTTTTTAAAAAGCCATAGTTACAATTTAAAACAGAGTTATTTCTTGAACGAGTTTACAATTTAATATGCAGATTTCAATTAAGGGAAAACATACCAATTTCCTCTCTCAGTCATCAAATTGATTCAACACACACTTACATTCAAAATGCAAAGTGGATTTCAATTCTAAGACTTAATTCAAAGTATCTAATTTTTGTCAATTTTCTTTATACGTACTCTCTTTTCTAAAACAACGTTTGCATGATATAACAGTCCTTAAAATTTACAACACAACAATGCAATTGAACAAGGAACATGATTCTTTCATTGATTTCAAACAACACATTACAATTTAACTCCCTTCCAGTTGATTGAATTTTCCATTTTCAATTTCCAAAAGGATACAAGTATATCATTTCAATTTCATTTCTTTACAAGTAAAACAGAGAATTACAATTCTTCTCTACATTCCTCAAATTTGATTACATCTTTCAATAACAAGGTAAACATCTCACATATCTATATCAATTACATTCATCCACTTGAGGTGGGTGGGGTTACATTAAAACTACTCAAAGGAATGACTGTCAAACTGTATTCTTCTTTCTCCAAACAGCAGCTTGTTGATTTCTTCATTCTTGCAATTTGAATCACAACAAGGAAGGGGGAAAGGCAACACTCTCCACCCAACCAAGACATCCAATGGGAAAAGAGAAGCCATCTTTCCCCATTGGCCCCCGAGCCCCAACCATATTGGAATGGAGCATGATAAAACAACACATGGAAACATAGATTCTTTCACATATAACATACATTCACATGCACAAGGAAATGCACAAACAAAAAGATGTAGTTCTCAACTACAACAACAATTCCAATCAAAACAAAGGCTCATTATCCAAGCAAGCAAGCAAGCAAAGCAAGAGAAAGAACTATGGAGGTCTCCTTATGCCTCCCATGTTGAAATTAGGCATCCACCTAAAACAAACCACCAAAACATAACCATCCCATAAACCTTATCCCTCCTCAACCCCTCCTTATCCCTCCTCCAAATTTATCCCTTATACCTCCCCAAAGTAAGAAATATAAGCATATTATTTTCCCTAGGTGGATCCCAACCAACACTCCCTCCACAAGACAAGTGTCAATGGTAAATCCCTTATCCCTCCTCTCATAAACCTCATATTCTTCTCTCCACACCATGCCCTAAGAATTCTACCCATCCCTCTAAGAATTGCAAACACAAATACATTAAAATTTCATGCTAAAAGAGGAAACAACAACAATATTAAAAAGGTGAGAGCCTACCTCTCCATGATGGAGACTTGCTTCCAAAACAGCAGTCTTTATTACATCAAAACCCAGTCCCAAATCAACAAGGTAAATGTATGCACAATCAAATCCTCTTATTCCACCAAGAAAGCTCCAAAATGCAAAGAGAAATTTGACCCAAGAGTGCAATCTCCAACTTTCAACAACCTTAAATGAGAGGAAATTTTAATTTTTAAAGGAGATGGAGGAGAGGATGATGTGGATTCCAAGTGGGATGCCACATCATTGTTCCTCATCCCAAGAGCATTCAACATCAAGGAAAAATAAATCATAATAAATGAAAATGACAAAATTACTTACATACACAATGTAGCCCATATCCCAAAAGAAATGCATTTAAATTTTGTAAGACAAGTGCAATCAATAATTACACAAAAACATGTCAAAATGCAATAAAATAATCTGATTTTGACTCCAAATTAATAGGCATGGTTGGTGGAGGATTTTGAGAGGTGTGGGACAAGTTTAACTTGTCCCACAAGCCTCCAAATTTGTCCTCCAAGGTCAAATTCGAATTTCAAGAGGAAGGAGTGTTTGACCTTCCAAAATCAGCCTTACAACCTCTTACACAATCTATCACTTCACCTACACAACCCATACTTGGTAACTTACACACTCTTTTAAAATGCATTTATTTTAATGACATTTTTTTTACAAACTTTAGACACAACCATATATTTAATTACCATATGGTTATAAAATATATAAATAAATTTCATTTTCAACCAAGACAATAACATTTAATTTCACCTTCCACATCCTATTTAATTTAATTAAATTTTAACTATATGACTCTCACATCATACTATCACTTTTAAATAATTAAAACAAAAGCACATTACAAATAAAATACACACAACAATAATTAAAAAGGGAACACATAATAAAAACACACATATGCCCCTATGGTCACAATAATGGAAATCCCCATGGGAAATCCTAACTAAACACACAATCAAACACAGTTGCCATGGTGACCTTGTTGATTTCACACTAAATTCCAATATGATTAGTCTCCAGTCCCCCAACATTGTTTTGATTTTAACCTGTAAAATGTAAAATACCTCCTTCGGCCTCGTGGCCATATTAGAACATCTAAATGATATATAAACATTAGATCCAAATCACAACAATATCAAGATTCAATATTTATCATTAAAATTCAATTTGTAACTATATCATCATCCAATAGATTTCTATACTAGAGCTATTCATAATAATCAATGTCACATGTCTAAAATTAACATCAATAACATGTCCATGTCAACTAGTATATCATCATCCACATAACAATAAAAATGTCTCAATGATCCTCAAGCAAAACATCTGAATCCAGATCAATATTAATCCAGGATCTAACATCTAACCATCATACTAATAAAAACATAATAATGTCCATAATAATCCCTGATACATCATACTACATCAAAACATAATAATATCCAAAATGTGACCAATAGTGTCAGGATCAGTATCTGAATAGTGTCCAAGGAAAGTGGGCACTACATCCCCCTCCCCTTAGACTCGACTTCCTCCTGGAAGTCACTGGAACAAATGTGGAAACTGTACTCGTAAAGTAGTAGCATCCTCCCAAGTGGCTGCAGTCTCATCATATCTATCCCACTACACCCGTACCTGATCAATCTCTCTGCCTCGAAGGCCCAGGGTCCTACGATCTATGATATGGACGGGCTCCACCATCAACTGTCCCTAATCCTGCACCTACAATGATGTCCAATCCAGCACATGAGAAGGATCTGTGATATATCTCCTAAGAACATAAACATGAAACACATCATGTATGCGAGACAAGCTAGGTGGCAATGCTAGACGGTAGGCCAATGGGCCGATACGCTCCAAGATCTCAAAAGGTCTAATGAACCAAGGAGATAACTTAGAACCTTTTCCATAATGGATCGGGCTCTTATGTGGCCTAACACGAACAAAAACCTTCATGCCCACATCAAAATTATGCTCGGTTCTATGTTGATTAGCATACTTCTTCTGCCTATCCTGTGCCTCCTGCAATCTTTGCCTGATCAACACTACCTGCTGCTCCATGTCCTGTAAGAGAGCTGGTCCAAGAGATACTCTATCCTCCAACCTATCCCAACTAAGGGGTGTCCTACACTCCCTACCATACAAGGCCTGAAAAGGAGCCATGCCTATAGAACTCTGGAAACTATTATTGTAGGCAAACTCCACAAGGTACAAATACTCCTCCCACTTAGACTTGCTGATCCATCATGTACATCCTGAGCATGTCCTCCAAAATCTGATTCACCCTCTCAGTCTATCCATCTGTCTCTGGGTGATAGGTTGTGCTAAAGTTAATCTTCGTCCCGAGAACATACTGCATGGTAGTCCAGAAATGGGAAGTGTATAAAGGATCGCAGTCACAAATGATCTTTCATGAAATCCTGTGCAACCTGAAAATCTCATCCAAAAACACATGCCACCGCACTAGCTTTATAGGTGGTCTTTACCGGTGAAAAGTGAGCTAATTTTGTCAATTTATCAACCGTGACCATGATGGCGTCATGATGATATCTTGACATTGGTAACCCAACAATGAAATCCATGGAAATGGTGTCCCATTTCCACTCCGGTATAGCATGAGGATAGATAAGGCCAGTTGGATGCTGATGCTCGGCCTTCACTTTCTAGAACTCTAAACAACATGACACAAACTGAGCCACGTCCCTATGAAGTCCTCTCCAGTGATATAACTGTCTCAAGGTGGCGTGCATCTTCTTCACCCCAGGATGGGTTGAATAGGGTGCATGATGTGCCTCTGTCAAGATGTCCTGCCTCAAGTCTCCATCCCTAGGAACATAAATCCGACCTCTGTGCCTGAGAAGATCATCTTCCTCTAGTGAGAAACCATCAAATTTCCCTCAAGGGTCTCGGGACTCAATCTCTGCTCAGCTGCAATGTAGAAACTATTAAGAGGAAGTTCTTTGAAGGATCTGCTCTCAGAATCTGTGCTCTTTGAAGTAGCCATGCTCAAATGCCTCCATCTCTGCTGAGAGTGTCTTCAACCACATTCTCCTTCCCCTTCACATGCTCTATCTCCATGTCATACTCACAAATCAACTCCATCCAACGTCTCTGACAAGTGTTTAGATTGGGCTGCGTGAAAAGGTGGCGAAGACTCAAATGATCTGTCCTGAGTGTGAATCTTCAACAAAGAAGAAAGTGTCTCCATCGAACTAAAGCATGCACAACTGCCACAAGCTCAAGATCATGGGTAGGATAATTAAGCTTGTGATCCTTGATTTTGTGAGACTCAAAAGCTACAACTCTTCCCTCCTGCATAAGAACACCTCCAAGGCCTGCCAACGAAGCATCTGTGCATACAAAGAAATCACCATGTGGATCCGGCACTGCAAGAATAGGTGTTGTAGTGAGGCATCCTTCGTGTCCAAGGCCTGCTCACACTGCTCTCGACAAAAAAACTTCTTCCCTTTCCGTTGAAGGGAAGTGATGGGGTGTGCTATCCGAGAGAAGTCCTGAACACATCTCCTGTAGTAGCCTGCTAACCCCATGAAGTTGCGTACCTCTGCACCTCTGTCACTGTAGTGGGTGCTGACCAATCCATAATGGCTCTAATCTTGGAAGGATCAACTGCGATACCTTCCCCGAGATGATATGACCCAAGTATTGTATCTCTGACTGAAAGAAAGCACACTTCTCCAAGTTCCCATAAAGCTGCTGCTCACGAAGACACTGAAGAACCTGACGAAGGTGCCCCTCATGCTCCTCACGCATACGTGAGTAAATCAAAATGTCATCAAGAAAGATGAGCATGAAGTGATCTAAGAAGGTCCTGAATACCCCATTCATCAAACTCATAAACACTGCGGGGGCATTTTTCAAACCGAAAGGCACCACTGTGAACTCATAGTGCCCATACCTCGTATGAAAAGTAGTCTTATGGATGTCTACCTCCGTAATCCTCAACTGATGGTACCCAGACTTGAGATCAATCTTAGAGAACACCGTGGCTCCCTTCATTTGATCAAACAAGTCATCAATGTGAGGCAGGGGATAACGATTCTTGATCGTTACCTTATTCAGCTGGCGATAGTCTATGCATAACCTTAAGGATCCATCCTTCTTCTTAACAAATATAACCGGTGCACCCCAAGGGGATACACTAGGACGGATAAGGCCTTTCTCTAGAAGGCCCTCTAGCAGCAACTTGAGCTCACGAGCTCTGGGGTGGTCATCCGATAAGGAGCTCGTGAGATAGGCTCTGCTCCTGGAACAAGATCAATATGGAAATCAATCTCACGTGGGGGTGGCATCCCGGTAGCTCCCCTGGAAAAACATCTGCATACTCTCTCAAAATGGGATGGTCATCTAGCGATGGCCCACTAGACCCATCCTCTGTCTGGTCACTGACTATGACTGCATACATCTGACAACCCCGTTGCACACACCGCTTGAGTTGCATAGCAGAGATAGTGCGAATAGAAATAGGTCTCCTGACCCCAGAAATCACCGACTCAACTCCAAGATTGTCTACACAAGATATAGTCTTATGATAGAAATCCATCCTAGCCCTATGTGTAGACAACCAATCCATGCCTAAAATGACTCCATACGAGCCCAAAGGAAGTACGCAGAGATCTGAAGTGGTGGTGAAAGGTCCCAAGTTAACAACACACTCCTTTACTAAGGAGTCTACCGAGACCTTGGCTCCCGAAGCCATCTCGACATCCCAACTATGACCTGTCTAACAGCCACCAGCCTACATCGCTCTACTAAGGATGGTGCAATAAATGAATCAAAAGAACCGGAGTCAAACAATATGGAGGTAGGAACACCTCCGATACTACCTGGGGTCTCAATGACCGTGCTCTAGTGCTCGGCTGGGTGTTCTCAATCAAGCACGTAGATCCTGTGACTCCATCCCATGTCTCCGATTGTAGGCTCTGAGATGGGTGCCTTACCCTTATTAGGGTTCTGGGGGCAATCTCTCCAAAAGTGTCCCACTACTCCACACCTAAGCAACCACCTGAAGTCCTCCAAACTGCAACACTGCCAGAAGGTGCCCTAGAGGTAGGTGTTGTGGACCCTGATGATCCAGCCATAGTCTGTTGTGGCCTCTATGGTCAAGCTCCTACTGACTGAGCTCTAGCTCCACCCTGTGTCCTGGTGGGACCCCTAGGAGGCCCCATGCTCGACCTCTCTGTGCATCAACTCTCTGAGGAGGCCTAAAAGGTGGCGGGACTGCTGCTGTTGCTACTGTGGCTTGAAAGATGACTGTGAAGAATGCTAACCACCACGAGGAAGAGGAGCCAACCCCCTCGATCTACTATCCTGCAACTACTAAATACAGCTCCTGACCTGGTCTCTAGCCTACTGGGTTTTACCCCGAGTCTCCTCTGCAATGTAGGCCTTCTCAATGGCCTCTGCTAATGTCTGTGGGTAGTGGATCCAAACTACACCTCCAATGTCTATATTAAGGCCCCAGATGAACCTGTGGATCCGCACCTACTCATCCTGCATGTAATCAATGTACTGAAGTAGGTCCAGGAACCTATTCTTATACTTGGCCACTGTAAGGGAAGCCTGTCGAAGGTCGTGGAACTCATCGATCCTCTGTTGTATGAATCTCCATGGCAAGTATCTACTCCTGAATCTCTCCTCAAACAACTCCCAAGTGACTATCTCTGAATCTATATGGAGCTTCTACTCCTCTATCCTCCACCATACTCCAGCTCCATCCTTCAGTAGATGGATCGCAACATGAGATTTCGTGTTGCTAGAACAAGGACAAAGCTTAAAGCAACCGCTCAAGCTAACCAGCCAGGCCTCTGCCTAGAAACCACCTGTGTCACCTGAATAATGTGAGGGCCTAAGCTTCAGGATCTCCCTGATATGATCCACAGCTATGGTCTGACGGCCTCTGGGCCTCTCTATAAGCTCATCCCTAAGCCTAGGGCTCCGAGACCTCTCTCTATGCTCCAGAACTCTGTCACCCTGCCTCCTAGGTGGTGAATCTACTCTGACTGACTCTGCATGAAAATTCTCTCCTCCATCCTCCTCACCATGTGGAGGAGGTGTATGTCCCTCAATGGAAGTATCTCTATCATGTCTGCCTGAGTGCCCTCCTACTGATCCTCCGCGTAAGGTGGCATTAACATCCTGGAGGGTCTGTAAAATATGTGGTAGGATAACTACTAAACCCTAGTCTGGTGGTGGTGGTGGTGGTGGTGGAGGTGGTGGTGGCAGTGACTCTGAGCCTCTGCGAACGTTCCTCCTCCTCCGTCTCGAGCTCCCCACATGACACCAGTGGGAGTTAGTTCATTACCTTGAGTTTTCTTTAGTTTTCTAAGTTTACTAACATGTTCATTTTTTTCAATTAGTTTTGTTTTCTAGATTATCAATTTGCTAGTTTTAGGTTTCAAGTCTCAATGTTTCTAGTGTGCCCAATGGTCCAAGATTTTGAACCACTGCTCTGATACCAAGTGTAATGCCTGCTTCAACTACCACTTGAGACCAAGAAACAAACTAGGAAAATTATGGAATAATTTTTTTTATATAAAGAGTCTACAACCAAGTCTGCAAGACACTAGTTTGAAACTAAATAGGTTCTAGAAAAATTATGATTAACCAGACACAATATTTCCATTTTATCTTATAACAAGTTTACAAGGCTCCAATTTGGAGGTTACAAGTTTTACTAAGGTTCAGGGAGAAATTTATCGCCAGGCCTGCTCTCTATCAAGCCCTAAACTTCAACTAGATTTTTAAACACTTATAGTTATCAAAACTTTCCTAAACTAAACTCATTGGATAGGAAATTTCCTCACCTTTCCAACCATATAAAGAAGTCCTCCTAACTCCTTGTAAAACTTAAGTTATGGCCGGGCGGAGTTTTAGGGGGAAATTTTCCCTTAGAGGTCCGCGAGGATAGGGAGAAAATTGGGAAAATTTTCCCAAACGCCACGTGTCATCACGTGATTCGTTCGGGTAGGCGGGTCATGGGGAAACATTTGAAATTTCTCCCAAAACAAAAGTCTCAATTTTCTAAAGGAAAATTTTCCTCCATGCCTTCGCACTTGCTCAAATGGCCACGTGGTGCTTTGTGATTCGCCGCGGGCCGGCGGAGGAAAAAGAGAAATTTTTCCAAAAGGCAAAAAGGGTTAATTTTTCCATTTTGATCCATGCACCCCCTACCACGTGTCAGCACGTGATTGGTTGGGGGCCGTGGGTTTGCGGGGAAATTTGTGAAAAATTTTCCAAGGCAAAATTTTCAAAAAGTTAAGTTTTTAATAATGGCCTGCCTCCAAGGTGCCATGTGGCAACTTCTAATAGGATGAGAGGGTGGCGGGGCCAAAATTTTTAGGAAATTTTTCCAAAGTTCAAAATTTAAATTTTTCTAAGGTCGAATTATTTCATTTTTGGTTTGGGATGGCCATTTTGAAGTAAAACTTCAAATGGCCATAACTTTTGATAGGAAGCTCCATTTTTGGTAAACTTGGACTTTCCAGAAAGCTCTCGGAGTCCTCTTTGCACAGAAATCATAAATTTTAGAATTTGATAATGTTTTAGGGTCAATTTTAAGAAATAGATCTGCAGGGTTTGTAATTTAAGACTGGCAATTTTTATAACTTTTAAGTTTTGTTCAATTTGATTTCTTTTCTCCTCAACATGCAACTAGAACATGAAGGGATGGTCTAGGATAAGTTTAAGATTGTTTCCAAGATTCAATTCATTGATTGCTTTCCCATTTTCATTTTTACATCTTTTGACAGAATTCAAATTACGCAAGTATAATTTCTAGTTTTGAAGGGGATCTTGTTGTTCATTTTAATTGTTGAGTGCCACAAGGTTTCTTATACATTAGTACATCTTAATTTCATTGTCTCATTCCTTAATTTTAGTCATAACTCTAAACTGTACATCAGTTGCATTATTTATTTATTTTTTTAAAAAGCCAGAGTTACAATTTAAAACAGAGTTATTTCTTGCATGATTTTACAATTTAATATGCAGATTTCAATTAAGGGAAAACATACAAATTTCTCTCTCAGTCATCAAATTGATTCAACACACACTTACATTCAAAATGCAAAGTGGATTTCAATTCTAAGACTTAATTCAAAGTATCTAATTTCTGTCAATTTCCTTTATACATACTCTCTTTTCTAAAACAACATTTGCATGATATAACAGTCCTTAAAATTTACAACACAACAACGCAATTGAACAAGGAACATGATTCTTTCATTGATTTCAAACAACACATTACAATTTAACTCCCTTCCAGTTGATTGAATTTTCCATTTTCAATTTCCAAAAGGATACAAGTATATCATTTCAATTTCATTTCTTTACAAGTAAAACAGAGAATTACAATTCTTCTCTACATTCCTCAAATTTGATTACATCTTTCAATAACAATGTAAACATCTCACATATCTATATCAATTACATTCATCCACTTGAGGTGGGTGGGGTTACATTAAAAATGCTCAAAGGAATGACTGTCAAACTGTATTCTTCTTTCTCCAAACAGGCTTGTTGATTTCTTCATTCTTGCAATTTGAATCACAACAAGGAAGGGGAAAGGCAACACTCTCCACCCAACCAAGACATCCAATGGGAAAAGAGAAGCCATCTTTCCCCATTGGCCCCCGAGCCCCAACCATATTGGAATGGAGCATGATAAAACAACACATGGCAACATAGCTTCTCTCACATATAACATACATTCACATGCACAAGGAAATGTACAAACAAAAAGATGTAGTTCTCAAATACAACAACAATTCCAATCAAAACAAAGGCTCCTTCTCCAAGCAAGCAAGCCAAGCAAGAGCAAGAACTATGGAGGTCTCCTTATGCCTCTCATGTTGAAAATGGGCATCCACCTAAAACAAACCACCAAAACATAACCATCCCATAAACCTTATCCCTCCTCAACCCCTCCTTATCCCTCCTCCAAATTTATCCCTTATACCTCCCCAAAGTAGGAAATGCAAGCATATTCTTTTCCCTAGGTGGATCCCAACCAAACACTCCCTCCACAAGACAAGTGCCAATGGTAAATCCCTTATCCCTCCTCTCATAAACCTCATATATTCTCTCCACACCATGCCCTAAGCATTCTACCCATCCCTCTAAGAATTTTAAACACAAATACATTCAAATTTCATGTTAAAAGAGGAAACAACAGCAATATTAAAAAGGTGAGAGCCTACCTCTCCATGATGGAGACTTGCTTCCAAAACAGTAGTTTTTATTACATCAAAACTCAGTCCCAAATCAGCAAGGTAAATGTATGCACAATCAAATCCTCTTCTTCCACCAAGAAAGCTCCAAAATACAAAGAGAAATTTGACCCAAGAGTGCAATCTCCAACTTTCAACAACCTTAAATGAGAGGAAATTTTAATTTTTAAAGGAGATGGAGGGAGAGGATGATGTAGATTCCAAGTCATTGTTCCTCATCCCAAGAGCATTCAACATCAAGGAAAAATAAATCATAATAAATGAAAATGACAAAATTACTTACATACACAATGTAGCCCATACCCCAAAAGAAATGCATTTAAATTTTGTAAGACAAGTGCAATCAATAATTACACAAAAACATGTCAAAATGCAATAAAATAATCTGATTTTGACTCCAAATTAATAGGCATGGTTGGTGGAGGATTTTGAGAGGTGTGGGACAAGTTTAACTTGTCCCACAAGCCTCCAAATTTGTCCTCCAAGTTCAAATTCGAATTTCAAAGAGGAAGGAGTGTTTGACCTTCCAAAATCAGCCTTACAACCTCTTACACAATCTATCACTTCACTTACACAACCCATACTTGGTAACTTACACACTCTTTTAAAATGCATTTATTTTAATGACATTTATTTTTTTACAAACTTTAGACACAACCATATATTTAATTACCATATGGTTATAAAATATATAAATAAATTTCATTTTCAACCAAGACAATAACATTTAATTTCACCTTCCACATCCTATTTAATTTAATTAAATTTTAACTATATGACTCTCACATCATACTATCACTTTTAAATAATTAAAACAAAAGCACATTACAAATAAAATACACACAACAATAATTAAAAAGGGAACACATAATAAAAACACACATATGCCCCTATGGTCACAATAATGGAAATCCCCCATGGGAAATCCTAACTAAACACACAATCAAACACAGTTGCCATGGTGACCTTGTTGATTTCACACTGAATTCCAATATGGTTAGTCTCTAGTCCCCCAACATTGTTGTGATTTTAACCTGCAAAATGCAAAATACCTCCTTCGGCCTCGTGGCCATATCAGAACATCTAAATGATATATAAACATTAGATCCAAATCAAAACAATATCAAGATTCAATATTTATCATTAAAATTCAATTTGTAACTATATCATCATCCAATAGATTTCTATACTAGAGCTATTCATAATAATCAATGTCACATGTCTAAAATTAACATCAATAACCTGTCCATGTCAACTAGTATATCATCATCCACATAACAATAAAAATGTCTCAATGATCCTCAAGTAAAACATCTGAATCCAGATCAATATTAATCCAGGATCTAACATCTAACCATCATACTAATAAAAACATAATAATGTCCATAATAATCCCTGATACATCATACTACATCAAAACATAATAATATCCAAAATGTGACCAATAGTGTCAGGATCAGTATCTGAATAGTGTCCAAGGAAAGTGGGCACTACACCTAGAGATTCTTCTTGGAGGCCTGGTGATCCTAGTGAGTTTTCACTCTTCTCATAACATTTTTTTTAGTTAAATTCGTCATAGTTTGTTATTTCTTTTTTTGTTTACTCTTTATTCTATCGTTGATTATTTTCTAACTTGTTTTCTCCTTTATTTACAGTGACTGCTGATGAGTGGTGAGACTTGATTCACCGAGTGTGTACCGATACCCTACTTCTCCCCTTAGAGAAGACTCGTGCTAAGCTTTCCGTGGACGTGGGGAAGCCCTTAGCAGTCGGTAGGCACACCAATTTTTTTCCTTTGTCTGGTATGTGGAAAATATTATGACTTCTCTCCACACAGAGGTGGATGGATATAGGACAGCCGAGTGCCTGATGAGGAGGAACCACTCTCGCAGTGAGATGGTAGCTATTGGGCATGATCGTGAGCCCTCAATGCATTCGAGAGCACCATCAGAGCCGGAGTCCTAGGCGTGGTCGTGTACCCGAGGGATCCCATAGGGATTGAGAGACTATTTTTGTAGTATTTTGTCAGATGTTTATATGAGTGTTTTTGTACTTTCTGGGCTCATTGAGCATTTTTACCATGCCTAGTGCATGATGGCATTATATACGAAACCTAATTTGTATATATATATCTTTAGATCTAGACTCTTGCCTATCTTGAATTTTGTGACTCATTTCTATATGTGTATTTAGATGCTTTTAGAATACTATTTTTCATGTTTTCAGAATGTATGCAATGGATAACAAATGATAGTAGATAGAATATTTTACTCTATATGTTTTTGTAATGTTGATATGAGATGATACTAACATACAATAGTATTGAACTTTTGAACTATTTGGGCAATGTTTGCAATTTCTTTTTATGTTGGAAAAACATGATGAATGCATAGTGATAAAGAGATGAACTTTCCCCAATCCAAAATCCACACAACTAGTAAGACACAAGGGCTCAACACTAAGAGTTAGGAAGGGCACAAGTCGTATGAGTTTGATTTAATGGAATGATGAGAGACAGACAAACTAGTAACAGAAACCAAATTTGGACCTACATGCCCACCCTACCCGTAGAAATACCACCAAGCTTAGCAGGCCACTCACTTTTCAAAGTGTATCTAGACTTAAATTCATAAATGACAACCTAGTTGACAAAATCTGGTTTTGAGGATTTGATCTCTTTGCAATTTGGATATTTGGATATTCACTTCCTCTTAATAGAATTTTGACTTGTGTTTTTAACATACCAAGATTTGTTCATTTGTGTGATTGGACCCCCCACACCCTGCCTCACGCCACTAGTAAGAAGCATGGGTTTTTCACCAAAGGCAAGATACATGCGAGTAAGGGCACTTCTTTCCTTTCCAAACCTCACATCACCAGTAAGAGATGTGGGCTTATCACCAAATATTCATGGGGAAAAGAAGTGTGTAAAATAAAATATTTTGTTTGCTTGGTGCTTTTGATTTCATTTGATTTTGACATTTCTGATCTATGACTTTGGTATATCCTTTTGTTCTAAGAGATTTTAAGAGGGATAGATGTGACACCAAGAAGCTTCCAGAATAGACCATAGGTAAGGACAACTTCACCTAGTAGAAAGAAAGAGCAAAGCCAAGTATGCAGGTCTTGGTATGGTTTCGTCAATGTTTGTCTATCGAAATTGATGAGAAGATTTGAAAATAGTTGATGATGCTTGGAGAGATGTGATATGAATGCTTTTGCCAATATTTTAGAAATTTGTAATAGATTTTTTTAAGAGTAAGCTCCTGGACTACCATTTTTACGAAATGGACAGAATGAAGTAGCTAAGAGACTAATGCAATGTAAGTAGCTATAATGTACTAGTAATGACTTTGGTGTTTTATGCGTAAAACCGCTTAAGATGCAAGGAATTGATAGTTTCACCAAATTCCTCACCTTCTAGTGTGCACAAGAGATATGCACCATTTCCGTAGTCCTTCATGACTCGGTATGGGCCCAACCATTTGGGTCAGAACTTCCTTCCTTCACCAATTTTCTTATCGATCCGTTGTCCAGTCTTAGAACTAAATCTCCTTCATATATTTCTTGCTCATAGACTTTTTTGTTGTACTGCCGGCACATCTGGTCAGCATAGGCTCTGTGCCATTGTTTAGCATTTAATCTAGCCTCGTCAAGGCTTTCTAGTTGAGAGAGGTGTGCCTCCCTATAAGCTTCTTCATCCAAAATCCCTTGTAATGAGATACAGAGACTAGGTATTTCAACCTCAAGCAGAGAATTGCTTCTGCCCCGAATACCAGTGAGAAAGGAGTTTCTCCTGTTGGTGTTCTTATTAAGGTTCGATGGGCCCACAAGGCTGGATATAGTTTTAAATGCCAATCTCACTTGTTCTCCTTAAATTTTTGAGGAGAATAGCTTTTAATGTTTTGTTTGTCACTTCACTTTGCCCATTGGCTTGAGGGTAGTATAGAGATGTCGTGTGATAGTTTATCATGAACTTTCTACATAGCTCATGGACCTCGTTGTTCTTGAAGTATGTGCCATTATACGAGATAATGACTTGTGGGACACCATACCGCAGATAATTTAGTTCAAAATGAATTTGGAAATCACCGAACTCAGTACGGTGGTGAGAGGCATGGCCTCCACCCATTTGGTAAAATATTCCATGGTGTGATTATAAAATTATGGCCATTGGTTGATGAGGGAGAGAACTTCCTTATCAAGTCAAGACCCCACGTGGAAAAGGGTCACTTTGAGTCACTATTAGTTGTAGGGATTATGCCTTTGGCATTTGAATCTCATGAGATAATTCTTGGTATTTGTGGCACTTATGTACAAATTCCACTGCGTCATGCTCGAGAGTGGGCCAAAAATAGCCCATCCAATGTATTTTGTGAGTGGTGACGTGATCACCGAAGTGGCCCCCACATATCCTACTGTGGGATTCATGAAGAATCCTCTTAGATTATTCTATGTTGACACATCTTAGAAGCATGCCATCGAAGGCTCTACGATAGAGTACTTGGTCTAAAACAACATATTTAGTGGTAATAATGCGTAACCGCCTTCTTTGTTGTGATGTGGCACCTTCCGGGTATGTATGGTCCATGATAAAATTGATGATATCAGTATACCAGGGACATGTAGAAATGGGGGGCCTAGTTTCGACAAAGTATACGCACTCATCGGGAAATTCTAGATCTACCAACTCACCTCCATCTAGTGGATTATTGGCTAACCAGTCTACAATGATTTTTCCTATAAGGTTATGAAATGTCCATCCTTTTTAGATAAAGACCCTTGTGTGAGAAATGTTCGTAAATGATTTGTCTTTACTATGACCCTTGTTTCTTGATTTAACATGTAATGCCTTAAACATTTTGTTGCGAAGACTATGGCAAGGTATTCTCTCTCTTCCTGTGTGTATCATGTTTCATAATCGAGCAATGTTCAGCTAATGAAATAAACCACATGTTCCCGCTTATCATTGTCTTCTTGAGCCAGATGCAGCTAGCGAGACATGAGTGGCTCGTGAGTATAGGATCGAGGGTGGTCCGGCTTGGGAGGCATTAGTGTGGGTGGAGACAACAAGAAGCATTTAAATGCTTCAAAGGCCTTGTTGCATTCTTGATCTAATCAATTTTATAATCTTTCTTTAATATATTGTTGATTGGATGAATGGAAAAATTGAGATCTGGGATAAACCTACGGATTGCACCGAGTTTCCCAAGAAATGACCTAATTCCAAACTTGTCTAATGATGGGATCATTTCGAGAACAGCCCATATTTTGGCTGGATCAACATCAATCCCTCGTGAAGATAAAATGTATCCCTAAGTTTACCTCCTGTCACACCAAACACACACTTTTTGGATTTAATGTGATGCCATAAAAATTAGTCATGAGAGGATGATACGAAGCACTTCTGGATGATCACAATGCTTCTTGGCCTTGGCCAACAAGTCATCCACATAGGATTCCTCAATTTTATGGATAAGATCATGGAATATATATTTCATTACCCACTAATACGTAGTGCCAATGTTCTTAAGACCAAATGGCATGACAACGTAGCAATATGTTCCCTAGGGAGTTATAAATGTAGTTTTGGCTTGATCCTGTTTAGATATTTTAATCTGATTATACCCTGAGAACCCATCCATGAGGGATAGTAGCTCAAATCTAGCTGTTGCATCAATGATAACGTCAATGGATGGTAATGGGAAGTCATCCTTGGGAAAATCTTTGTTAATATCCCAAAAATCTATGCAAATGCGTATTTTCCCATTCTTTTTAAGGACAGGGACAATATTAGAAACCCATTGCGAATAGTCAACGGGCTTGATTAATCCCACTTGGAGAAGTTTTATTACTTCCTCTTTTACCATGAGAGCCACTTTTGGCTTCATTGGTCTTGACTTCTATTTAATTGGCTTCACATTTAGTTTAGTGATAATATTATGCACCGCGATTTGTGGTGTAATGCCTGTCATTTCTTTATAGTTAAATGAAAAAGCCTTTTGATGTTCTTTAAGGATTCGGGTGTGTATTTCTATCTCCTCTAGAGTTAACAAGGATCCCAACTTCAAAATTCTTGGTTCCTCCTCCATTCTAATGTTTATATCAATGGTTTCTTCTATCAAAGAAGCGTTACCTTCTTTAAATTCAGGTGGGGCTAGAGGTAATTCCAAGCTTTCTCTGATTTCTATCTTGTAGATATCGAGATCTTTTTGTGGAGAAGACTCTACCAAGGGATTTCCAAAGTAGAAAGAGGAATGAGGTATTAGGGAAAGATCAACTATATGGTGAGAAAGGTGTAGTTCTCGTATAGGTTTTCAGATATTTGAGAATGACTTTATCATCGTCAAAGTGACCTATGATAGAAAAATCATCCTCAACTTCTCCATGAGCTAGGAGTGAGTTTGTTGGTATTTTACGCACTAATGGTTTGGTATGAAGTGATACCGTGAAATTTGTGTCCTCCAACTTGTTGTTTGGGGTGAAACGGGAAGCTGAGGTTGCTATTGAGTCTGCGTGAGAAGGTTCTACTCTCGTGGGATTGCTTCAATTGATATGAAGTTGAATCCCTTGCTTAAATCTAACATGGTTGTTTTGTATAGTTGTAAATGTTTAACCCTAGTTTCATATACCTCAAAGACTTGGTTTGCGACTAGTTTTGAGTCTCCTAACACTCTAATGTTATTGACACCCATTCTTGTAGCTAGAATGAGGCCAAGTAGGAGAGCTTCGTACTCAGCTCCGTTGTTTGTAGATTCAAATTTTAATTTAAAGGTGAAGGGTAGGATCTTTCCCTTAGGTTAGGTAAAGATTACTCCCACCCCAGATCCAAAGTGACATCTAGCTCCATTGAAGTGGAGAGTCCAATATTTGTTTGGAAAATCGATGTTGGGATATTTGTCGTATCTATTTCTTTTGCTTTGGTTACTTCTACCATAAAAACTTCATCTGATGGAAGAGAAGTGATTCCTAGGGTGTGTCCCATACCCATGGAATAAAATGGTAGGAGAATAGGTAAGTCTTTCTCCAGCAACTCAACAATTTTTGTGGTAGTCCCTAGTAATACTGCTTTTATAGCATTGGTCTCATTTTTTAGTACTGGAACGTCCTCGGCTGGATTTGTAATTTTCAACTCAGTGGTGGGTATGAAATTTTCTTTTGGTTGTGAATTAGTTGGCTTAACAAGCTTATTTTTTGGGAGTTCAAACTCGAAGTGAACATTTGGTCTTTTCCTCAAATCAGCTAGGTGTATATCGAAGGGTTTTGGGTTACCTTGTGCCATGAATATTTTCCCTAAGTGTAGAAATATTATTTCTTGGAATAATGTGGAAGGTATTACCTTCATGTGGTGTATCCATGGCTGACCATGGATCATATTATAATTGGTTTCCTGATCTATAATATAAAACTCAGTGAGGACTGTCTTGGGTCCTAAAGTGACTGGTAAAACTATGGTTCTAATTGAAGTGGCTTTGAGGCTATCATAACCTCTTAGCGTATTTCACATCGTGTAATAGTTTTTCTCTCCATATCCTAACTTTTGAAGGAAAGTGAAGGGGACTATGTTGACTACTGCCCCATCGTCAACCATTACATGTTTAACATAATTATTGTAGATCCAAACTTGTAAATGTAAAGTTGGGTCACCTCTTTGTGCAATTTCAGTGTCTATTGTCATTTTACTTATATCGAATATAAATTTCATATCCCTATCTAGCTGCCCCAGAGGATAAATGTCAAAGTCCACATAGTTTACTCACGTTTCTGGGGGAGGACTGATGTTGATTAAATTACAAAGGCCTAATGCTTCTAAGAGAGCAGCCCTATGGGTGAGAGAGTTATTCAAAAAATACAAGAAGGAGATGTGCGAGAAGGTTTTAGTCAAATCATTAATTAAATCATAGGCACCTATGGGTTTTACCAATGTTTGTTGACTATTTTCTGGCTCCAACGGATAACTTGGAGTAGGTTGGGATGAATAATCCCATGTTCTTGTTATGGTTTCTATGGGTAGTTCGGTGTCTAGCTCCACTAAACCAACTATCTTAGTTTGGGGTCGAGTTCCTAATTGGGGTGTGACTAGTGGATTTAATGAAGTTGAAGCTTCATGATCATTGTTTCTTGTCATGACACCTTTGTTTGTTCCATTAGGATCTAACCTGTTATTGTTGGAATAGTTTGGGAGTAGGTCATTGAAGATCTTGAGGGATGCATTTTGAGGTTAAACTACCCCCGCATAAACATTTGGCGTAGGCACTACTGTAGAATTTGATAAAAACATATCTATAAAGAGTTGTTTTTGATCTTCTAGCAATGTTGCATGAATTTATTATATTCACGACAAGTCCTAGTATCGTGGCCTTGAATCTTGTGGAAGCCACAATATAGATTGGGATTGTAATTTTGAGGTTGTTGATTTAAAACCTATTGTGGCCCAAAATTCTAATAAGGTTGCTGGTTTTTAGAGTTAAAATTTTGAGGTTGTTGCCTTTGGTTTTGACTCTGATATCCAGGTTGGGTTTTGATTCAGACTTTGTGTTTGGAATTTTTGTTGTTGTTGTTGTTACCGTGGTGGATTATTAAAATCCACCGCGTTGATTGTTGGGGTAAAATTATTATTTCGCTGATTATTAACAGGTGGCAAAATGTTTACAACATTTTCCCTTTTAGCTTGGTCAGTTACTCCATCTGTTGTAACGCCATGGTTCTTGTTAAGGATCTTAGGTCCTTGATTAGTGTTCCCAGTATTAGGATAGGCCGTGGTGTTTTGATTGGGAGTGGTTAATTTCCCATTTGTCTCATATGTTTTACGACCATTATCAATCACCGCTTGGTCGATTTAGAGAGCACTTTCAAGTACTTCATCATAAGTTCTTAGTGGGAACTTCTAGACTTCTTCCTTTATCTATCTATTGAGTGAATTAAGGAACAAATCGCATAGATCCATTTGATCCATATTTGGAGCACTCACTGATGAGTAGAGAACTATACACCATCTTTGAATAAAATGAGCAATAGACTCATTATGTTCTTGTTTGATATGCAAGAACTCCCTGATTCCTATTCTTAACAATTTGTTCATGTCGAAAGCTTTGATGAATTCTGACACAAGTTGTTTAAATGAGTGTATCGAGGCTTCAGGTATTCTGTAATACCAATCAAGGACAATACATTCTAATGTTTTAGGGAATATTTTAGCGACAACCCTGTCCTAAGGGAGTAACTCACGTATGGTTGTGGCATAGGCTTTAATGTGTGCATTTGGATCCCCTTCTCCTTTGTATTTGGGAAAATCGGGAAGAGGTCTTGGAAGCATAACACTTCGTATGGTGAATTTTAGGGGTTCCTTTAAATATTCTGAATAAGTCCCTACTACATAGGCCTCAACCATCGATGGGGCTTACTGAGGGGTTGGACGTGGAATGTGTTGTTGATATGGCATAACATATGTGTTTGTAGGAACATAAGGGAATCCATGTGGTTGAACGAACATCCCAGGAGAAGAGAACATGTCTCCTTGTGGTGAATTTGAATAAATGTTTAAGTAAGGAGGAGCATTGTTCTAGTACGGGTTGTTTGGTGCCAAGCTAGGAGGTGTCATGCTTTCAACTGGAATGGCATTTGAAAATGTGGTCCTAGTTGGTGTTTTTGTGGATAATTATAAGGATTTTGAGGAGGCATGCCTAACGTGCCTGTTCCTGTAAGGAGGTCAACTTGACTAGGGTGATATAGAGGGTTGGGGATTCTGATTCTCCAAAATATGAATTTTGGTTTGCTTGAGAAAGTTCTAGCCCTCTAACCTTCTCAGCTAAGGCTGAAATGACCTCCATTGGTGAAGACACAGTGCTTTTCCTTAAGGGTGTTTGTTGTATGGCTTGAGGTTGTAAGGGGGTATGATACCTTGCTATGAATTGATCATTACCCTTCCAAGCTTTACCAGGGGTGTTCTCTTAGAATAGGGAATCAAACTATATTTGTAAACTTCCTAAAGGTGGATACATATTTTGGAAGCGTTGTTCGCTTTTGATGAAGCGTGCTAAGTACTCCTCATCTAAAAAGTGGAGTGGGTCTGATTGTCTACTGATCTGTGGTCTGAACAAGACCCGAGGAGATGAAGTGGATTCTCCATTATACATCATATTGTTAGAGTCTAATGGCTCTAGTTTGTGGTGTTTGTGTAAACTGATCAAACTCCTTAATTCAGAATGAAGAACTAGAACTGGTTCTATGAGGGGGAGTTTGATATGACAAGTAATTACTTGAATAGTTATCATTCCATAAAGAAAGTGAGGGTGATGGTTGTCTATTTATTTGACTATAGTTTACTTTGAGACCTGAGATAGGTCTGTCGTAGGCATCATATCCTCGACATATTCGGGGGGTATATGAATACCCGCAGAATAATGGGAAAGAGCGAAGGTGGATGGAAGAAATGAAAATAGAAAGAGGAATATTAGTTTGTTTCACGTTGGGTTCACCAATTTTGTACGATGGAAAAGTGACAAGCGAGCATGGGAATCTACAAGTACCCCTTCCTATGTATAAGCTAATGTTGAATGTTGAATGTGAATGGATATGTATAAGCTAATCGGGTAATCTTAAATCCTCAACACGCAATAATGGAATCTGTGAATCTAAGGTAAAGAAGGCCCTCCTAACCTGGATTGGTGTAATGGCTCATTCAGATATAATGGTTGTTCGGAGGCTCCAATCAATGTCGAGCTCTACCGAGATCCTGTTTCTTGGTTGTTGGATACATGGGAAGTGTCCTGTGGGAGCTTCGTATATATCTCTAGACAAGGTCATGAAATGGTGATAGGTCATTTTAGTGGATTTTGTGGTTAGCTATGGGTGGTTTTCTGGGCTAGCCCAGAAAATATTGGATTGATTAGCTTCTATGTTTAATACAGAGAAATGTACTATAATATCTGGTGGGAGTGGTGAGGAACTAAAACTAGCGTTTGCAAGTTGGTGTCAATACTTAAGCTGGTTTGTTGCCTCTGTTGGGTTGTGGGACTTGGGGATCACAATCATGAGTGCATGGTTGTTATGGACCTATTATGGTCATGTGAAGAATCAATCCCTTCTTCGACTATCCAGTAATCATATGCCTTTTCAGCCTTCTACATTTAGAACTAGAAGTTTTATGATTTTCTCGGAGTACCTAATAGGTGTTTTGGAAACTTGGATACGTAAGCTAGTGTCTATATCAACGAGGAGGTATCCTTCATTACGCTGTTTGTGGAACCAAAGGATCACAACCAAATGTTTTTTCTTTTTCAAACTCTCGCACGGTCATTCGGTGTTTTATCAAGGCAATCTATAATTAAGATGGTTTGACTAGAATGTGTATGCTTTTTCATCTTCTATATTCAATCCTCTTAGTTTTTCACTAATTACTTGTAAGTTTTTGTGGCTCGAAAGACTTGTATCCTAAGGTCCTGATCTATATCAGCTAAAGTCATGGGTAAATTTGGTTGAGGTACTATAGGTTCAAATATATATTCTCTAGGCTCTCTAGGTCCTGTGATTGTCATACAAAGATGATTCAACCTCTAACTAACATTAAATAAACTGATTACAAAAGAGGTATTTACACTATGCAAGCATCTTGCTATTTTTGTATTTTTCAATGACGTATTTCAATGAAATTGAAGAGTAGCTACTCTAGTATATCTATAAAATGAACAATTAATCTAATAACAGAATAAAAACAAGCAAAGTAGCCTGGTATGGCTATTTTCAGTGCAATTGTGATATTATACTAAATATCTAAGCAACTAAACATATTAATTTGAAAGGCTCTCGATCCTACCTCAGAAGTGAGGAATGAATCACAGTTTCTTAGGAACTATCAATCCTGACACTTCCCTAAGGATACCGAGAGTGAAATTTTAAATGAAATGAAATAATTCACTACTCTATTTGATATGTTGTAACTAGAACTTTGATATCTCAAACATGGAGTTTAAGGTAATGCTGGTAAATCTATTTGTGTGTGATTTCGTTCCCTCAGCAGTGTGATGTCCTCATTCCTTCATGTCCTCGTGAATCCGAAAGTTTGTATATGATAGTATCAATGTAAGATAGCAATCAAAAATGGCGTCTTTGGATATAGACTGAATATAATGTGAGTAGGAGAGGGATAGCACAAGTGAACAGAGCTTTACTATGTAATTCCTAGTGGGATTTATTATGGGAAAACAACACAAGTGTAATGAGAGTTTCAGAAATTGTCCTTGTGACAAAACAAAACCTACAACTTTAATGGATTCTAGTCTAGAAATGAAGCTATTCTATGTTTTAAACTGACTGTATGCAGTAGTAATGAAACAATACTTGAAATAAGAAGATGATATGACCTCCAATAATGCCAAAAATGGAAGAAAAACTGAAACTAACAAAATTCTAAGAAAGGAATTGAAAAACTGAACAAGAGAATTGAGAGGATGAGGGGCCATTTGTTTTAAAACAAACTAGTGATTTATAGAATTCCTATTCACCAAACGGTAACTTGGAATGGAACTTTTTTACCATTAAACAATGGAGAAACACTATTACAGGGAACCAAAAACATAAATACAAGCTAAGGCAGTTGAGAAAAGATGGTAAATGTTGAAAATTCATGTAAGTCATGATCAAAGGAACGTCTTTGGAGAACACGTGAAGGACCGCCGCTTCTAAGTAGGGCGGTGGTTACAAGACCGCTGCCCAGCGGTAGTGATCACGAGACCACCACCCCGACAAGGTGGAAATTTCACATCAAGTTCTAAAAGCCAAGAAAAGGGGGCAAGGGATTAAAAATCACAAGGAACTTGGATAAAGTGTTTGGGATGCTAACATATACTTCGTGAGCTTCTTGGGATCCCGAACACCTTGCGAGGTGACTGTATCATCATTAGGGCATGTGTAACATCGTCCGGCAGTGTAGTACCCTACAATTTTTGGTACGTACAGAATCATATACAACATCTCCCAATATATTGCAGATGGAATCATAAGCAACGCGGAGAAGGGAGGAAAGATCTTATTTGGAAACATTTTATTGACAATTGTGTTCTCAGAAGTTGGGGTGCCGGATGCATCCGACAAGTTTGTGTGGGAGTACCCTGCTGAAGATCCTTCACCTACGGAGAGGTTTCATAAATACACATGTGAATCAATGACAGGGGTACATAAGGTGTGCTTAGACAAATGGTATATGTACCTTAGGAATGCATTTGGGGATGAATGGTGGATCCTTGAACAACTCCCGCGGCGACCAAAGGAGAAGCAGAGTTCACAATCTACCAACACTTCTATATTGGTAGGTTCATTTTGGTTGATGGAAGTTGGAGTCCATGGTGCAAACTCCCATTCTTGTTTACTACCCAATTTTTCCAAGCAGGAGTAAATAGATACAAGGAGTCAAAGAAATTAAACCTTGACTTGTCCACCCTTGACAAAGAGCACAGGGAAATGAGGAAGAAGCTGGTCTACCCAGAGAAGCACACGTATGTTGAAAGGTACATGTCACATGATGTGCATATTGTAAGGCCTTTGACCTTACCTATTCTTTGGGAGAAATGCCACAAGGATTTACCTACGCATAAGGCCAAAATTTGAAAAGGGCGCATACATAGAGGATGAGAAAGAGGAACAGAGGGAGGTGGAGATGTAGAATGTAGGTACCGCAGGAGAAGTACCTATGTCTGGAAGAAGAAGAGGATGGTGGTCAAGGAGAAGACCCCAGAACCTATGAAGCCACCATCCCCTGAGGAACCCTCAGATGAAGAGAAGACCACATCCCCGACTCCGAGTTTTTAGTAAAGGAAGCAAAAGAGGGGATGGAAGAACCAGAGTCCGAGGATACAAATGACATAAACACCTATATAGGAAAAAAGGATGATGATGAAGAGGAAGAGCTGGAGGTAAATCAGGAGTTGATTGATGTCCACGATTTAGAGGAAGAGGAAGCAGAAGATGCAAATGATGCTTTCATATTTACAAGGAGGAAGGGCACCCAAGGGGAGGAAGGCACACGAATGAATAAAGGAGCAAGGGGGAAAGTACCAAGGAGCAGATATGCCCAAGCTCACTCAAGAGGAGGTGGATGAGAAAGTGACAAGGGAGGTGGAGAAGATGATTAATACCTTGGTCGACAAGGAATTGGAGCGCAGCGCGGAGCTCATGCTCGGTGAATTCAAGGAAGAGAAAAGGGAGAAGAGTGTGAGTAGCACAAAAGGCCCAACTCTTATAGTGACTATTCCAAAGGGCATGCACATGGGAAGTAAATGTGTGGAGGAAGGAAAATCAATGATGGGGTATGTTAATGACCCTAGAAAATTTTTGCACACATGCTTCCGAGTACCGTGCCCACCAAGGAGCTCACCGCCATGGAGTCCTTTGATCCTAAGGGTGGATACCCACACACAAGAAATATGCTATCATGGGCATTCGACTCCCACCTTGATGAGCTTGAGTTCAAGGTTAACCAAGGGGTGATACTAGAGCTATCTCGAGACAAAGGGGGTCAACCCCATCATAAACACACAACAACTGTCGGATGAGCAAGTATGTAATGCACTCAAAAATTATTCGTGGAGGTAGAGGCAAGGATCTTCTGTAGAAATGACAGGGTTAAAGTCTTGGAGGACCTGATGGAGAAGAGGAAGGAAGAAATAGTTGAGCTAACAAAGGAACTCAGCCTTAAAAATCTGATCAGTGCTCAACTACAGCAAGAATTACAAGAGGAGAAAGCTAAAGTGCATGAAGTTTCCAAGAAGGTGGAGCTCATCTCCTAGGCTATTGTCATGAAGCACCCAGACCTTAACCCTCCCACATAAAAATATGGTTCCCTGTGGAGTGTCTTGAGGACTTGACTCGGATCCTCACCATGGAAAGGCAACATTTGGCCTTAGATTCGGCAGAGGATGTAGCTTCATGCTTGGAGCAGGAGGACAAGTTGAAATTCATCATGCTCGTAGATGAATACAACAAGGTGCTTGCTGATGTAAAAGTAGCTACACAAACTGTTGGGGTCACATACAACCATTGCACGGATCAGGACAAGGTGATAAGCATGTTGCTTGCCAATGATGAGGCTGAGCTGAAGGACTTTAGGGAAAAGAATAAAGGCAATAGATCAGAGTGAGAAAAGATTCTAGCTGAAGTAGAAAGAAAATCTGAAGCTATTGAGATCCTTCGGGTCTCAATCAAAACCTAGCTTAAAGAGCTCTACACGGTCATTACGAGGAAGATGGATGCCTTGGAAGATCAAGCTAAGGAACTAGAAATGGTGGTAGATACCATAAACACAAAGGGGGAAGGATTAACCTTCGACGAGGTGAGTGCATTGGTTGGTGACCTTTGCAAGAGGGGGCACAGGATGAAGTCAGCACTTGGAATACACTGGAGGCTGACCTACGGCAAAATTTTCCCCTTCTTCTTCTTTAGGTAGTTTTCCTTCTATTCTCTCTCTTCCCCATTTCTTTATTCTTTCCCTCCATTCTTTTCCAAGGTAAGGCCTTGCCTTTTTGTACTGCATTCTTTGAAAAGGTTCCTGAGGGTGGAGAACAGGTGAAGTGTGGGGTAATTTTGGGACCCTAATTTAGCTACCAAATCTTAAAGGCATGTAGGCATGTATGGTGAAGGAAGTGTGCAAGTTAAGCTGCACAAGGTAGGATTCAAAAATGGTTCTTGGAGAACCAAGGATGCGCACCAATAAAGCACAATTCGAGACTTCGCCGTTTTCAGCCTTTTGGACATAACACATGAAGAACATGTTCTGTTTGGATAAGGTTCCAACCTGGCAACAGGGTGTCCTGGAAGGAATATACCTTGTGATAAGAAGATCCAAAAAGCTAATCATGACATGGAGAGGCATGCACCTGAGGTGATCCACACCTTGACACTTGAGGAAAAAAATTGAGGTTGCAGAGAAGTTTTTGGAGATCGATGCCTGTGTGTGTGTGTGTGTGTGTGCGCGCCCTTAGCAAAGAAAAAAGAGAACACAATGAAGTGGAGCTCGCAAAATTACGTAATAACTATGGGATGAAAGGGGTAGATGATTATAGGAAGGATGTAATAAGGGAATGGGGAATGTAAATTTTTTTGAAATTCTTCATTAACGGATCCAGTATATGGTGCATGACTACGTTCTCCCTTCGTGATATTCTATAGTAATGTTATGAATGAATATGATAAGGTTACCATGATAATTATATTAAGATCTTCTCTCTGTATTATCTGCATATTTCTATTATGCTTTTGTTCTTATATAATCATGAACCTTATTTGAATGTTAAGTCTATTTTTGGATTTACAACTTCCAGCTAAGTGTTAATTCAATTAAGCGCTTTTAATTTTGATATGACTAAAAGGGTATAGAAGTCGTTCTCGAGCTCTATAACTTTTTCATGTCCTGTAAATCACTAATTCAATATCATGGATGATTCCTTCCACTAAAATCACATAAAAGAGATACTTGGCTCCCTCTCGCATGCCTCGTGTGAGCACTCGGCGCCCCCGGGTGATAGGCTAGTGTGCATGAGGTTTCCTTGCTCTTGGTGGTTGCAAAAATGACTACAAGCATGGTCATTCAGACTGAGCTCTCCATTCTTTGCCATGATGACCTTCTAGAATATTATATCACAAGGTATGTTCCTTTCATGGGCACCAAGTTTCTAGGCTGGCACCTTATCCACTCTGCATGCGCAGTCGGGTCATGCTTTCCTTGTGTTCTTGCTCGATATGCCAAATATGGATAAGTCCCAAAACCTTTTCTCTACCTTGCGCGTGTGTGCCATTGGTTCTACTCAACCCTCCTAAAACCCTATCCTACACATTCTCACCTTGTGCGCCCTTCTTTAAATAGGCCTTACACGCCCATGTGACTTCTTGTACTTAGAAAATATTTTAGGGGCCCAACATCACCCCACACTATGCATGTTCTCCTCCCCGAGAACATCTTCTCAATGAGTAAAGAATGAATATCCTTGAATAGTTTGGAGAAAGAATAAAGGAATGAAGAATTTGGGGAAGAATGAGAGAATGGGGAAATTATGATTACTTCTTCAATAGGAGAGGGAAATATTCCTTCATGACTATGTCCAACTTATTCTAGGTATCGACCTCATTGTATGCCTATTGAAAGAGGTCTCCGACTAGGGCATTCACCTCTTCAAAGATTAGTCCTTCTCCTTGGGTATTCATTGTTTCCACGATCCCCTCCAATTGTTTTAGCAAATCCTCAAGTGTGTCCATCCTTTGAGTGATCTAGGGATACAACTCCTTCCTCTGGTTTTTGATTGAGCCCTGCAATGTCTCAATAGCCTCTGATTTCTTCTCAACCTTAGCTATAATTTTGTCACGCCCACTATATTCCTCTTGTTCTTCTCTTGGAACTCCTTGAACTCCACTTCATGAGTGGTGACCAAGCTGCTCTCCACTCTATATCTATTGGTGTAGTTGTCATATAGGTGGCCTCAAAGAACTTGGGCGGAGGCTTTCACATCAGTGATGAATTTCTTATACTGAGCAATAATTACCACAACCTTCATCTTGTCCTCCTTCTCTTTGAACATCAATGCCTCCTCTGTAGATTCCAAGGCCAGTGGTCATCTTTCCATTGTGAGGACGCGGGTCAAGTCCTCTAGGCACTCTAGGGTGGATCCATACTTTTGCATTATCGGTGTCGATCTAGATGCTTCAAGACAATGACATATGTGACCATATCTACTTTCTTATAGACCTCACGCACCCTTGTCTTCTCTTCTTTTAACTTACACCTTAGTTGAGCACTAATTATTTCCTCCCAATTTAAGTCCTTGGCTATTTCCTCGAGCTCTTCTTCCTTCTTCTCCAGTTTTTCCTCTAGGAACTTCACCCTGTCATTCCTCCCAAAGAGCCCGACTTCTACTTAAACTGAAATTTTTTTCAACACATTACTGATTTGTTTGTCGATAGTTTCGAGTGTTTACAAGGGGTTGTCTCCTTTTGACTCTAGTACCTTCATTATTTCCCCTTGGCTTACTTCAAATTCTAGATCATCGATGTGGGACTCAAATTCCCAAGAAAGCATTTTCCTCATCCAAGGGTATGCACCTTCCTTATCAAAAGATTTCATAGCTAAGAGTTTCTTCGTTGGTACAAGTGCTTTGAAATGCATGTGCAACACCTTTTTCAGATCATTTATGTAGCTTATCCTCCGAACCGTGATGTTTCTACACTTTTCTCCTTGTGCACGTGGCTTGAGGAAAGCTCACAACCAAACCGGGATTTCTTCCCATATTGCCATATTCCTTTTCTACACTCTCCTCCTCTCGCTTCCTTCATCACCATGTCCACGTTGCATTCTATATCTTGCTCTACCAGATCCTTGATAATTTTTTATACTTTTTATCGTGGCCTCATTTATCTCGTTACTTTTTTAAGCTTGGGGTCCTTTTTTTCTTTTGTAACTTTTTCGCTTAACCTTTTTCCCGAGCATCCTCTTTTTCCTTGTCATTCTCCCTCCTGACAAATATGTACTCATTTTCTTCTTCCTCTCCTTCCTCCTCCAAGTCATGTACTTCAAATATGGGAGGGCCTTGAACTACCTCAAGTTCATCATCATCTCTTTTTCCTCTATAGGCCTTTGAGTCATCCTCCTCTATCACCTTCTGCTTCTTTCTGAGAGGAGATTCTACTTCCTCTTCCTTCTCCTCTAGTGAATTCTCCTTAGTGATGGGTTCTTTGTGCTTTGGCTCTTCTTCTTCTAGATTATTTGCTTTCACCAAGGACTTCTTTTTCTATGTGTAAGTACTAGTATTAGTGCTCTCTCTAGTGCACTCACTTCTTGTGTAATCTAAGCACTTTGACCTCTTCTTTAGTGTGCAAACTTCTTCCTTCCTGTGGGGTTTTCAGGGATGGATACATCATTTTCTAAGTATGTGACCTTTTCAAATTTTGGCCTTATGTGAAGGTATATCCTTTTTGCATGCCTCCGGTGATTGACAATGTTATAGGCTTCATCATTTGTATCTCGTGGGAGACATATCTCTCCACGTATGTGCACTTCTTGGGGTAGTAACTAACTTCTTACGTAGCTCTCTATGGTCTTGATCCACCTCACTAAGGTCGTAACTTAGTCTCTTGGCCTCTTTGAACTTGTTCACCCCACTTGGAAATAATGTGTGGTGAAGGAGAAGGGAAGCTTGCACTAGGGGCTCATTGTTTCATCCATCAACCTAAATCCAATGTAGAAGTGTTGATACACTACGAATTCTTTTTCTCCATTTATGAGCATGGGTAGCTACTGAAATCCTCCACTCCACCTCAAACGCATCCCTCATGCACTTGTACCACTTCTCTAAGCATGTCTTGTGAGAGGCTATCATGGTCTCACAAGTATATTTCGTGAACCTCTTTATGGGTGAGGGGGTACTCCCAAACAAACCTTTCTAGCCCATCTGGGAACTCCTATCTTTGAGAACACAATTATGAGGAGGACATTGCCAAATAGTATCTTCTCACCTTCTTACGCACTACTAATGATTTCATCTATGATGAAAGTGGACAAGTTGTAGATGGTCCCCTTAGATATTTTTCAGCATACGTTCAGCCATGCCTTGTTCACTTGAGTCCATCTTTCTTGATCATTGAGCTTGGTTACTAAGCATGTGGCCATCCTCATCACAGGTATGAAATCTCTACAATGTCAAAGTATCACGATCCTTTCTTGTATTAATATGTGGCTAATATTTCCTTAATGTCCTCCTTGTCACGTAGGTCATCATCAATGTTATCCCCCTCAAAGATAAGGCATGTGAACATGGAAATCAACTGGGGAGTTATGCATTGCACTGTATGAAATAAAAATGATCTTCGTGAACCCATGCCATCAACCATTGATAGAGGTGCTCAAGTTTTCCAAAGTAGGGTAATTCGTAGAGTTGTAGTAACCCTGCCTTCTCTAGTTTAAATTTTACTTTGTCGTTGTATATGGGCATGCCCTCCGATGTCCTCTTGTTTGTTGGGTGAACCAACTCCAAAGCCATTTCTTTCTCTGTCATGCTAGTGTGATGATTATAGTCACTTACACTCATTTTTTGTAAATGAGACTCCCATTAATTTCCTAGCAATACCCCATCTAGGTATTGCATCTCCACGTACCACTCTTCATTTTTGCTTGCGATGGTAGCCATTTGCTTCCCCTTGCCCTTTCCCTTCTACTTTTAGGTGAGATGGCTACTTTCTTTGGTGTCATTCTTCTAGTTAGGTTACACTTCAAATGTCTTCTCCTTTCTCTTCTCTACCACTTTATCCAACCCTAGGACTTAATCTTGTGAAGAAACCCTCCTAACACCTGTGCCCTAGCCATCAAACCCTAACTAGAATAATTCTTCCACAAGACGATGCTTCTCCACAACTTCCTCCATGCCCGTGTACTCCCTTCCTACTGGTTTTTGGATCTATTCTAGTCACATTCTCTCATATTTCTTAAATTTTTCTTCACACATCACTTTTGGATGCCCTAGTTCATGAGAGCTCTTTTCACTTCATAAACACAAGGTAAAATAATGAAGTTCCCGACTTCTTATTTATAGCTTTTCCTTCTTTCTAGCATTAAATGTTATTTAACCTACCACCATACTTACCACTAAATGCGTATTTTTCCACCAAGCTATCCTTATAAGCCTCCAATTATGTGCCCCATGTTGCATAAAACATTCTACAACCTTATGGCATGTAAACAATCCATCCCGAGAAGACTCTTACGCATGTGTAATCAATAGCGCCAAGACATACGTCTTGATTTTTGCTTTTTCCTACCTCGTGTTATTCCTGCACTTCTTCCTCCTCTATATGTGGTTTCTTTGAATTCTTCTTCTAACACCAACCTTTTTCATCCACCTCTTCTTCCATGTTCTTCCTTCATCCTTACGCACTTTGTATCCATCAACCATTCCATTCACCATAACATTTACTACCGCGGTTTAACTTTTATTATGGGCCTATACTTCGCATCACTTCACCCCACACTAAGACAGATGCATGGTCCTCTACGCATTCACAACCTTCAAAAATTAATGTGGTTAACAGTGCCCAAGGCATACAACAAACAATAGAAAAACAAATGGTGAGAAAGGGAAGCACAAGAAGGAAATTGCATAAAGGGGAAATTCTAAACTAACTAGCTATACTACCTTATTACAAACACCAAGAAGACTTATTTATAGTATGGCTTTAACCTACTCCCATTGAAGTGACCTAGTAACCTTGTCCCATCCAGGCTTATAACTAGTAAGCACTGAATCAAGAATGTACGAGATGATGTAAGGTCCCAACAAATGGAATTTTAACTTCCCAGATGGCACATATACTTGGAATAATACAACAACACCAACCGCCCAATCTCAAATATCTTGTTCTTAATATGATGATCATCTTGATTTTTCTATCTTTTGACTCCATTTAGCAAGTGATCAAATTTTTTTAACTACATCAACTTATCAATTATTTTTTCAAACACTTGATTATCACTAACCCTCCTACACACTCTATACATAAAAAGGTAACATGAATTCCACTGGTAAAACAACCTCCATGCCAAACACCAATTGAAATGGCGTGGCCTTGTCAACCATTTGTAGGTTTTCCTATATGCCCATAAAATATTTGATACCTTATCATCCCAATCTTTTCTTTCAACGTCACATATCTTAGTTAAATGCCTCAACAGCTTCTATTTTATTGAGGGTGATATGGGGTAGTCTTATGATGGGCCACCATAAATTATTCCAATAGAACTTTGACTGTTTCATTAAGAAAGTGTGTACCCCTATCACTTGTTAAACTTAAAGGGCAACCATACCTACTGATTATGTTTTCCCATAAGAATCTAGTAGTTGTTATTGCATTGAAATCCTTTATAGGCACCGCCTCTGCCCACCATGTCAAGTAGTTAGTGCAAGTGATGATATACTACAAACTAGTCCTTCTTGCGGCTATCGTAATTATTCCTACAAATTTGATTTCACATTTCTCAAATGATTCATTATTGTCTATTATTCACAAAGGCATTTCATCTCTCTTTCTAGGTTTCCCAAGGCACTGGCAATGGTCATAGGCCTTGCAAAACTCTATATAATATTAGTAGATGGTTTCCCACTAAATTTGTGCTAATAAAATCTTTCACATGGTAGTGTTTCCTGCATAATGTCCTCCTGCAATACCACCATGCAATTCTTCCATAATATATATGCACTCATGTTCCCATACACATTTTCGTAGAACCTCATCACAACCTAACTTATACATGTCTCCACTAATAAGCATGTAGGTTATGATGTGTATTACTAAGGTCATCATAACCTTCGGTGCCACACTTGTTTTTAAGAACACTGTGATTTCTTTCAAGTTTGAGGGCATGCATCGTAACCTAAATAGTTGCACATCTAGCATGGTATCCTTAATGCTTTACACATCCTCTCCTAATTCAATCCTTGATAAATGGTCAGGCCCTGAATTTCTCTTTCCTAGCTTCACCACTACTGTGAACTCAAATTCTTGAAATAGAAGGACCCAACGACATATGCACCCTTGCAGAACAAGTTTTTGACCAAGTACCTCAATGCCATGTGGTTCTTGTAGAATATAAATGGTGTTGCTAATAGATACTTCCTAAACTTATGTAACATGTGGATCAAAGAAAATGCTTCACACTCATTAGTTATGTAATGGTGCTCTGCTAGTGTCAAAATTCTACTTATAAAGCACAAGGGATGATCAATAATTCCCTCCCAGGTTGTGCTAGTACTACTCCCATAGTTGTTCTTGAGGAATCAACATGCACATGGAAAGGCTTATCCCAAGAAGGAAAACATAGTATGGGTGTTGTGACAAGCCTATCCTTCAAGGTGTTAAATGCCTTCTATTGCGACTCTCCCCAAAGAAAGGTAATCTTGTGTTTTAACAACTCTTCTAAGGGTGTGATGATCTTGGCATATCCCTTGATGAACTTCCTATAATACCCCATATGCCCAAGGAATCCACAAACTATCCTTTGACTATTAGGCTCCCCTAATCCTACAAGAACTACAACTTTAGAAAGATCTACTAGAAAACCTTATTTGCATATAATGTGTCCTAACAGGGTTCCAAATGGAGTAACAAAGACACATTTCTTAATGTTGAGGGATATCCTCAATTTCTGACATCTCTCAAACATTAGCCTTAAGTTGTCACAATGGTCTTTCACCAATCCATACATAGTCCATTCATCTAGGTAAACTTGAAGAAACTTATGGATGAAGTCTTGAAATGCTTGTACCATAATGCACGCGAGAACATAGTAGGCACATTTTTTAATCCAAAAGGCATAATGTGTAGGAAAAACTTCCCCATTTAGTGGTGAAAGTTGTCTTTCCTTGGTCTTCCTTTACAATCCTAACTTGGTGGTACCCTGAGGACCCATCCATGAAAGATTATACTTCACACCTATCTAGTCCCTCTAATATTTCTTCAATAAATGGGGTTGGGAAGGGATCAATGACACATCGCATTCAAGTCTCCATAGTCAACAAAAATCCTAATCCTTCTATCCTTCATGATGTTGATGACTATTGGGCTTATCCATTCGAGATGCTTCAACAACCTCTATAATTGATAACGCTATCAATTTTCTATATCCTCCTTAACCCGTACGTGAAAATTTAGGTCATCCAATATGGCCTCTTTCGGATTAGGTGCACACCTTCCTTCAACTTTATCTTCATCTCCCCAAGGAATTTTGAATGCCATTGAGGTCATGATACACATGAGGGAATAAATCATGTAACTCACACAAATAAATCAATGATCTTTGAGACCTCCTTCTCTGACCAATAGTCTCCAATGAGAGCTTCTTTAGGTTCTACTTCTAACCCAATCTCAACCTTATTCATTTTTAGGATCGCATGGTAGGCACACATCCTTTCATCAATGCTATCTATAATATCACGCATACCTTCAGAGTGGTTCACATCTAGACTTTCCACTTCCTCCCCATCTATGACATAAACCATCTTTCCTTTTTCCTTCTTTATACATGTGAGCTCAAACTACATCTCCTCTAACTCATCCTCATTGAAACATACCTCTAAACTAGTCTCACCTAGCAAATATAGTATCCAGTCTTCTTCCATGGCACTATCCCCCATCATAAGGCACTTGATCACTTGTAATCCCTTACCCACTGATGGCTTGGTGCTCCAATATTCAAAATCTTGGATGAGATCAGTTGTCGCTCCTTCCAGATCCTATTTGGCGGCATGTTTCGAGTGGATATACCACGCGTGCACAACCTTGTAGTGTGGAATACAACTTATGCACCCATAATGATGTTGGTAAGGCCATTGCACCTCCTATCTAGGCCTTCTGACATGCTTGGATATGAAATGAAGCAATCTCTTTACCAAGGTAGTCTTGTATGACCGTGGGTGTGTTGCTTGTAGAGAATATGACAAAGAAGGCAATCCTAACTTCACGCCATTCTAAGAGACTCTTGTGGTGTGTAGCCCACCACCATGTTGTAGTCCCGAGCAATAGGATAGTTCAACATCCCCCTTCTTTCATCCTCACTCCTCCATTGAGCTTCCATGTCCCGTAAGAAAATTTTAGGGTATGCCCTTCCAGAGTAACTTGGCAACTTCTTTCCCCCTAGGCATTTGGTCGAGCGTGCCTTGATAACTTTTCCTACATACCCCCTCAACTATCACCCAATTAACTCATAAGTCCCATCCACCCAATTTTCACACGCCATGCTTGTTATATCACTCACAAACTAAGCATCCTCAAATTGGATAACTCCTTATGTAGGGTGAATTATCTCCGGTTCTCTAATGGAGCACACATAAATTCTATCAAGGACCTCTTCTCTCAAAGGCTCAGTGTAAGGCATCGACTTCCCATCCATCAAAGGGATGATGACTTGTTCCTCCTTATTCTCAAAGCTTATATATCCTTTATTGAATTTGTTAACCATTTAACCTACCTTGAAGAAAATATGTCGGATAATTTTTTAGAAATCCTTTATACAATGAATTTCTCCAAGGCCCAAAATCTGAAATTTCCATTCTTCAAACTTTAGAGATTTTCATCTTTTGGAGTTTTATTGCTTATATTTGGGATTTTCTTTTAGGTCTTTGAATTCCAAAAACCTAAAAGTCTGAAATTTCATACTTTTAGCTTTCGGGTTTTGGAACATTTGGCCCCATTTTGTTTAAATCCTTCTTCGGACTTCCGAAGTTTGAATGTTTAAAATTCCAAATTTTGGACTTTCGGGTTTTTGGGTTTCATAATTCTTTGAGTCATTTTTTATGAGTTATACTTTAAAATTTCTAAAGTCCGAACTTCTGAAAGTCCAAATTTTAGAGTTTCAGGTTTCGTATTTTAGAATTTTCCATTTCCAATTCATTTTTTCATCTCCCAATCTTCGAAGTTTGAAACCTGAAATTATGAATTTTGGGATTTTGGGTTTTGGAATTTCAGATTTCCTCCGCGTAATTAATTTTTTCACCTACCTCCATATGGATTGGATTTCTACCATTAATATCAGGTTTTCTATTTAAACTCAATTTTTTACTCATCATTTTTACCTAACACATTTGCTCTGACATTTCATTTCTTATACTTTATGATGTATTTTTCAAGGTATGGTAATTTTTTGATTTTATTTTTGGTTTAAGATCCTTTTCTTTGTTTCCCTCTCATTTTTGTTTTCTCCTTGGCCTTCCTCTGTCTATTTTTTTCAATGTCACTCCCTTTGTTCACCATGTTTCACATTTTGAGTTTTCTTCAGGAACTCAAAGTTATTCAAAGGATCCTCTTAGGCTGCCCATACTTCTTCTCATTTCTCTTTTTCTATAATTTGTAGATTAAAATTGTTCGGCAAGGTCTTTTTCCTTGTTCAGAGAAACTTGTTCGGGAGATTCCCTTTGGAGAGTTTATTTAAGAAATATCTTTTCAAGGAAACTTGTTTAGGAATATTGTTCGAGGTTTTTTTCTTTTGGGTTTTTGGAACTTCCTTCTTCGGAGAAAATATTTCAAAAACTTCTCTTTCGGGAAAATTGTTTGGAAAAATTCTTTTGGAGATTTCCTTTGGAACTTTTGGTTTCAGAGATTTTGGTTCAGAGAAAATCTTTTCAAAGATTTACTTTAGAAATTTTGGTTTTGGAGATAAAGTTTTTAGAAAATATTGTTTGGGTTTTCGGAACTTTCGAATCCGGAGGAACTCTTTCGGAAATTTCTTTCGAAAATATTGTTGGGAAAAATTCTTTTGGAGATTTTTGTTGGAAATTTTGTTTTTGGGAAACTTTTTCAAAGAAATTTTTCAGAAATTTTGGTTTGGTGTTTCCTTTTAGAACTTTTTAGTTCAGAATTTTAGAAGTTTTCTTTCGGGTTTTGGAATTTCTACAACTTCGGCTTCCAAAATACAAGGCTTGATGTCTTCTTCCACTTCAAAGGAAAAGGAGAAGATGAAGTACTCATTTCTTGGAGTTGCTCCTCATTCTTTCCTGTCCTCCGACTTAGGGAGTATTGGGGATACTGATCTTGGACAAATTGATTTTCCAAATTTTTGGGAAATATTAAAGGCTCCAAACAAGAAACCATGGATGTAGGCCATCTACGATAATGGGCTTGCCCTTGCCACTAGTTTTCCCACATCCATGCACTACCCATAATTTTTTTTAGTTACACCAGCCCACTTTGACAAAGACTCCATGTCAGTCAGAGATAGTGATGATAAGGTGGTAATCCATTTGGACCTAGAATTCTTTGAAGATCTTCTTAAACTTCCCGACATTCAAGATTATGCCACAATTTCACCAAAGATAGTAGTGGAACATTGGGACAAGAAAGAGGAAGTATGCTCGAGGATCATGATGAAAACTTATTTGGCAAGAACTTCACCAAACTACCCAAAACTATGCATTGGTCATATTTTATTTAGGAGGTCAGTGATCTCATTGTGTTGTTAAGAAGAGTTTCAGGTCTTCCTTCTACAAAGGAATTCCAAGAATGGATGTTTTTTTACATCGTGACCATCAAGAAGAATGATGAATTTATCTAGTGGGGGAGCATATTAGTAGCTCCATTTGCTATCAATTGGGTAGAGTGTTAGATACAAAGACTTTCTACATGACATCCTTCCTAGTATATGTTGTTGTCTGCTATGGGATATTTTGTTGGTTTGAATACCAGGGGTGTTCGCAGCACCTCCCAAATATATGAATTTTATCCCCAACTCACTCTGGATGAGGGAAGCAGGCATTTCCACAGAGTCAACGACACTTTTTTGCTTTCATCCTCTATCATTTTGACAAAGAACTATATAATTGGAGGATTTCCAATGAGGCTTTCCAAGAAGTGTGAGACTGGGGAGCAATCTACTTTAAGTTTCCTACATTCACCTACATCCAGGTTCTGGGTTTCATAAGCACCCTAAGTAAATTGCCAAGGTGCCCCACTAACAAATGGATTCTATTAGAATTAGTTCGAAAGTTTTGGATTATCATTGAATCCAAAACAAGTGTCACAAATGGGAATGCATTTCCCTATTTTGATTGGTAGGTACTCTTGCCCAAATACTCACAAGGTAAAAATGTTGATGTAGAAATGGCCGAGGTAACCCTGTGGAATTTTCATCCATGGACTAATTTTGATTATTGGGGTAATTTTGGGGAAATAGGTCGGTCTAGTGCCCATGTGCCCCAATTGGAAGATATCTGGATTCATTTTCGAGATGAATACATCATTCAAAAAAGAGATTATGAAAGAATAGCCCTTGATGAGGTTCAATAATTTGGCTTGGCCGATGTGCCCAAGGACATGCAAGATAGTGATGAGGTTTTGGATTCATCATATAAGAATGATAATGTTTCCAATCAACCGTTGCTATGGATTTATTAGTATGTGGAAGAGTGCAGCAATATAAAGGAGAGGGCGGGACCCATTTTAAAGAGGACTTTTAGTTGGTTGGATACTTTAGGAATCTCACCCAAAGGGGAAAATCAACCTACAAATATCAGTAGCTCATCTCTACACCAGGCTTCTAATAAGCCAACCAACACCTACTAAGGGGAAAATGTTGACTCAAAAGGATCCTACAATCAAAAAGAAGATTTCATTTGTTTTTTGGTGGCTCATCTCTCTCCATTATCAAGGCTTCTACTCCCAATCATCACATCTCCTCACTAGTATCAAGATCCATCACACCTTCTTCTGTGACATCCAAATGGTTAAAGTCAATCGACTCTCCTAAGTATCATCCAAGATCCATCACACCTTCTTTTTTCATCCATTATCACTTCCAATATCAATTCCTTCCATTCCAAGATCCATCACACCTTCTTCTTCCTCCACAACAATCATTTCTTCCTTCCTTCCCTTCCAATACCCTTCTATGGCCCAAGTATTCTCATCACTTCTAGATCCATCACACCTTTCTATCAATGGGAAAATATTGGGTCACCCATTTCCTCCTCACTTCCTTTAACACTTCCATTTTCTTCAATCACAACCCTACATGGCATTTTCATCCTAGTATCATCAAGATCCATCACAATTACATATGGTTCCTTCCCTACATCCATGCCTTCCATCATTGCTACCTCTTCTCAAATACCAATTGGTATTTCTAGTGATCTTGATTTAACCAATGTTTCAATTGGTTTTGGATCAGCAACCCCCATCTTCATCAGCTCTAGCCATACCAGAATGGTTGTTTAAGAAAACTCCCAAGAAAAATAAGAAGGTTCCTCTGGGAGATGTCATAGATCTCAGCATATTGGAGCATATTCCCAAGAGATAGGCCAAGAGACCGAGAACCATGTCAATTCTGATGATTAACCCATCTGGAGAACGTGTGATAGAAGTTGCCACCCCCATTGAGGGGAAAACTAAAGAAACTATCACAGTTGTGGATTACCGAATTTCAAAGTTCTCATTGGGGAAGGCTACTCATGAAGGAGCCAAGAAAGATGTGCACACTACTCTTGGGGCCCTTTTGGAGAAATATGACAAAGATAAGGCCACCAAGGATGAGCTCAAAGCCAAGGTCGAGCAGCTCACTACACTGTTGCATAAAGTAACCCAACCCACTCCATCCACTGAAGTCTCAACTACTATGGCTATGAAAATTTCATCTACAATCGATGATATTTCTTATCACAAGCTCGAGAAGCTAGGCCAGAAAGGGAGATCAGTGAGTGGATGGATGGAGAGAATTCTATAAGAAGCCAATCCTTTAATCAAGGAAGTAGTTGAGATATATAATGATCTATAGGTTACAAAAACCACCATTTCCAAGATGGATGAGGCCTTCTCTAAAGATAATAATAATCTAAATTTAAATTTGGCAACATGGAGTGACATTAGAGAAGAGGATCCCGACTTGCTTCTTTAGGAAGAGGTGATCGATGATGTCTCTAAATTATTTGAATATCAAAAGGCCATGGAATTCCAGTGTCAGGTATTATAGGATCTGATTAAGAAATTGGAGGAGAAATGAGTGGAGATCACAAATTCCCGAATGACATCTCGAGAGGATTTGATATCACCAATTGCAAATTCTTTAATGAAAATATTGATGCTCTTCCGAGGATCAGATTAAGGGAAGTTTCAAAGATTTGGTGAAGCGTGATGATGAGGTCACCAAGACTTTCAATAGTGACTCCATTGACCAATTGGTCTTATGTCAAAATTTTATAGGGATACTAAAGAAAGTTATGAATAAACATCAAAGATTTCCACCAGGATCACAAAAGAGATTGAGATATAGATGTAGTGAATCACTACGCATGTGGGCCGGAGATGAAGAAATTCGGGGATTATCAAGTGCTTCATTGAGTAAAACACCAAATGGCTATGTGGGAAGGACAACAAAAACTTGCAGGTGAGGGATGAGTAGTTGAACCAGGCCAAAGCTGAGCAACCATGAAAGGACAAGTCCAAGCTCTGATCGGTCAAAGTTGTAGGGTTGACTGAGTCAAACCCTTGCAAAAAATTCACTACTTTCATGGGAGCATGTTCCTCAATATTAATGACATTTCTATTTTTAGTTAAATGTTAGTTAAGGGCCCAGATGTAATGGCTCAGCCTAAGAACTTATAAATAGTTGATGCTTCCAGTTAGTATGGGAGAGATAGATTATTTTTTAGAGGAGTTTCTCTTCAAGTTTAGAAGAGTGCTTCAGAGATTCTAAGATACCTTTTAATTATATTCAGAGTTACACCTTACTGTTGAATATTTGATTTATTGTGTTGAATGGTTAATTAATGTTTACTTTGTGAATTTACGATTCCTTAGTGAGAGTGATTATCTTACCTTTATTTTAGGTTATCTATTTCATGTTGTGAAGGAATAATATTACTATCTTTTATGTTAGTTGTGAAAACCTTATTTTCCTTATGCATTAATTTTATGTCATTATTATCCCTAGTTGTAGAGATAGATGTGTGATATATGCATGTGTGGTTTCTTTATGATGAATTAATTGTGTGTCAAATCTGATTTGATCTACCCTTATGAATACTCAAGTTTAACAGAGGAACATCCACATTGGTTTGTGGTAGTTTGTGCCCTTTCTAGTTGTGATAGGTGAAGGTGGTCAATGATACAAGCATACCTCCCATATTAACCCTTCCAGATGTTGAATATCCCTTAATTTGGTGCATAACCACTTCTAGTATAGGTTTTATTTCCTTGCAAATCTCTTTCCTAATCCCATGAAATGTTAGCATAGGTCTAGTAAGCCATTTTTCTTGCATTAGAAGTAGTGTTGTGTTTATTTAGGAAGAGGAAGTTAGCCTTCTCTGAAGGTTCACCTCGATCCCAAGTCCCATAGCTTGAGAGGTGATCCCATGTGTCCCAATCACACCAAACGTCCTGTTCACATTCTGGACATTTGGAGGGTGCTGTGATTTGGTGACAATAGAACCTTAGTTCAGCATTGTTCTTATAGCACCATGGGCACCCAAGAAATGCTTGAAAATTTTATGCCTCGGTGAGCCAAGACTTGAAGTCCCAGTAAAATTGACCCCCTGAATGGTGATCACTACATCCTTCAATACTCGAATGGGAATTTCCATTAGTTTTGTTTGACATATACAACACATTTGAAGATGGTTATAATGTGGGCCTTCCCATTTGATGTTAGGCATCTAATGTAAGGACATTGACTTTTGCTCCCATGTTAATCAATATGTTGCTCAATAGCCAACCATCCAAAACTACATTCAGTGTGATCTCTTTGTCATAGTCAAGGCTATGGGGAGGGAGGTTTGCATACAACACCTACCTTTCATGCGCTCTTCTCGACATGTGGTACCTTCTCTCGTAGCCATTCTCCTAGTAGGGGAATAATATTCTCTTGCCTTAACATTTTTCACACTTCCTTGACCTCATCTAGGTCCTTCTACGGAGCCTCAACATTCCTCCTTTGCTCTTCTACTCCTGGACTACTCCTTTAGACACTAGATTTCTCCCTGCAAACTTTAAATGACATCTATTGTCTCTTGATATACTTCCTTCTAATGGGAAGGGTCTGGATACTTCCATGCACCACTTCTTCTCTTGAGACTAGATTCCTTTGCCTTGGTACCTCCTTGGCGTGTGTAACCTCTACTCATGTTGTTACCAAAATAGGTTCTAACCCTGACTCATGTGCCACTCTAGGCATCCACTATGTGTCGGCCTTCTTTATACTCACCATCTTAGTGCCCTTGTCCTTCTAGTGCTGCTGGCTCATGTGCTCAAACAAATCAGGTAACTCATCAACTTAGTTAACTACACCATACTACAATATGACACTCACGTTTATAATGTTCTGTAGATCCACAATTATAACATGTTCCTCATGGGAACTCACTTTTTCCTCTGTCGCAGTTACTACGACCTCTAACTCATCTACAAAAACCTCTTCCACATGCCCATCCATCTATGTGCCCTTCATAATGATGGTCATCATCCTTTGAAATACTTACAAGGGGGTAGTCTAGTGCACACCCAGATCAATCACATCATGGATTTGATCAATCAATCTATAGTTCTTGGTATCATGGGTTATAGAGGTGCAGATCTTGCAATAAAAAGAAACATTATTACACATTACATGCTGTAATAAGGGAAATATACTCACATCATGGTCCTCGTGACAAATTTCACAATCTATTGCTATGGTGCATACTGACTTTCAAGGGTAACTATCCTTTATATGTCCTTCCACTTATAGTTTGTACACCAAAGCCCACTACAAACCTCATGCGCTGATTTTGTAGATAGATTTTCCAATTTCTTGACCATTGTGGTAATTTGAGCCTCCAGAAAAGGACTAATGCAATGTTAAAGCTTCCAATAGCTTCGGCACACAGGGAAGCTTCCAATCCCTCACGTGGGTTTGTGAAAGTCTTGTGTGACAATGTCCTCCTAAATGGAGTGATAAACCCTCCAACAAACTACTGAGCATGCTGTGAAGGGTGAATGTCAAATGACAGTTTTGATATGAGATGTTTTAAACCATGCATCATACTACTACAAAATCTCTTCCATCCTCTATTGTATCTCCTTCAAAACGTTGATGCTCTTCTACTCAAACTCTAGGATATGGAATTCTGCTAGGAAGGAATTCTTCAATGTGGTGTAGTCTACCACCATCTAATAGGGGTCATACTTCCTATACCAACTATGTACACACCCTTGTAATGTTTTTACAAACTAACTTTCCTTCCACTCTGGGGTAGTGATCCCTTCACGTGCCATAGTAACTCACATTTGTGCACATGATCTATGTAGCATCTTCAATACCCCTATAGTTTGGTAGGTGTAAATACATCTCAAAAAACACTTGGGGAGGTGGTTGGGGTCCTTGTCCTCCAAATCCAGAGCCTTGATTTCCTCTAGTGCTTCCTCCTCCACCAGGTCCACTAGATCCATTAGGTCCTATGCCTCTAGATCCACCAGTTCCTAGAAATGGGCCTGAAATGGTCATGCCTAGTGTCCTCAATGTTCCATTGAACTATGCCAACATTCTATGAGATTTCTCTAGTTCCGAAGTGTATCCCGTGCCACTCCTAGACGCATTGCCCAAACCTTGCATACTTACACTTTGCTTGAAAATTCCTCCAAACATCGGAATGGTATGTGCATCCATGGATGTTCCAAATGAAAAATTATATCTCCTGGGTGTCAATCGGTCACTCCCACCAATACCAACTAGGTTATCAATACTTCTCCCTTGATTTGGAAAACCAAGCGCCAGGGGTTGGTCGCTAGGTGGGTTTAGATGCGTGCGATGACTCTTCTTTCTCCATGTGATGAAATCTCATTATAAGTTCAAGGGGCCTCTCTCCCATGCTTGCCAAGATGGGGTAGCACATATTGCTTAGGCTCCATATCCTCCACATGAATTTTAACACCCTCTCACAACATCTTCCTCCATAAATCCATCACACTTGCAAACTCATGTTGTTTAGTCATCTCCCTTTCATGAGCTTCACTATACTTGAGTCGTCTCTCCTCCCTTTCCTTTTTAGCCATAATTTCCACCATCTTCCTCAACCTAGCTTCCTCTCCTAGAACTTAGAGAAGCTTTATCCATCCATGGGAAATGCTTCTAAACTCAAAGTAATGACCAAGATCTTCATAGCTAGAGGAATAACACTAAAAAATGATCCTCTAGGCTCCCTCAAAAACTCAAACTCAACAAATTTTGGGCAAGAATACGTCAAAATGGCATATTTTAAAGTGTAACTGCACAATACTCCTTCCACTAGTGATCAACAACACAAGTCCAAGTCAGACCTCCATCCTACAACCTTTGATAGTCTTATTGGGTCCACACACGTGATCTATAGTACCATCTTGATCTGGATGCATATGTTGAAAGCCATTCATACAACTTTACTGGGAAGCAGCAAAAGAATGTCTCATATATCTCATGGTATAGGTTCTCTTATACCCATCTACATGTATCGATCTCAAGTCTAGTGTTGAATATTTGAGCAAACTCATCCTCCTTGTTCTTGAACCATATTTCAACACTTTATAAAGTCTAGTGCTCTATCATCACACATCACATGGACAAATATGCATGCCATTTCTCACAACAACTTTCAAAAAAAGGTCCGATAATGAACCAAGATGTAGTCATTTTTATTCCCTTTCAAAGAAAAAGAAACCCCATGTGCACCGACCTATCACCCAATAAACACTGGGTGCTCACCCGAGGCGCGTGTGGGTGTCGAGATTCTCCTTTATGTGAGTTGTGTGAGAATGCATTATTTATGAAAGAAACTTAAGTGAAGAGAATGGAAACAAACCATACATCCATCTTAGAGCTCAAAATGGGCTTCTTAGACCAATGTATTCATTCAAATAAGAAAAGCATTATAGAACATAGATCTAAATCACAACAAAAGGAAATGCATAGGGTTTACACCCACTCATATGATATATATATATATATATATATATATATATATATATATATATATATAACCGATCCATATAGATATAAGTAAAACTGGAACCACATATATTCATATTAAACATGTTTGGTAATCACATTACATTCATTAAGGCTATCATAGATCCATATCATAGTGCTAGACCAAAGTCATGCATCAAAACTAGACTTAAGCCCCTCATAGGACAATGAAAAATATTCAGACCCATCCCCTTGATACCTCATACTCCTACAGATCCTCTAAAACCAACCCATAGAACTCTCACAGTATTTCTGCATAGCTTTACCTCTCTTCAACTCTCAATGTGTCTCCCTCCCTTTCCTCTACCAAACGCTTGTATATATAGCCTCAGAAAACACTAACATACCTTTCTAAAGTTTTAGATTGGTTTCCAAGTGTCCAAGTGGTCCTCCATGGGAGCATGCTCCTTCAGACTCAATCTCTCCATTCTTTTCCATGATGACCTTCTAGAATATTCTATCACAAGGTATATTCCTTTTATGGGCACTAAGTTTTCAAGTTGGCACCTTATCCACTCTGCATGTGTAGTCGGGTCATGCTTTCCTTATGTTCTATTTGATATGAAAAATATGGCTAAGTCCCAAAATAATTTCTCTACCTTGCATGCACACCATTGGTTCTAATAAACCCTCCTAAAACCCTATCCCCACGCTCTCGCCTGCGTGCCCTTCTTCAATAGGAATTTTGCGCCCACATGCCTTCTTGTACTTAGCCAATATTTTAGGGGCCCAACAACACTCATAGAGAAAATATGATTAGTGTATATTCTAACAATGAAAATTCCTACCTTTATTGAAAGCATAAAAAAAGCAAAAAATCTACAATCTAAGGGAAAGAATATCAAAATCACGATCATTTTCCTTTATTCAAATTCAAAAAGTACTCTGAAGGGAAGAGCTAGGCTCCTCCATTGAATTCATTTCCTCGTATAGCACCATATCTTTGTTGAAGGTTTCTTTATCTAGAGGACAATGATACATCCTTAATTTGTGTCCATTCACCATAAGAGTTATTTTGTCTCCATTAATTGGAAATAATCTCACAAAACCATTATCAAACACTTTTTGATCTGGTATGGTCCCAACCATCTTTTCCTCAACTTGTCTTTAAATTGTTGATACTTTGAGTCAAAAAGTAAGACCCAATATCCCTCATTAAACTTCATGTGTTTGATATGAGCATCGTGTGAAGATTTCCTTTGGTGTTACATAATTCCATTTTTTTGGTGTGCCTCTAACCTCATTTCATCTAGCTTGTTCAGTTACATTACTCTCTCACATTATGCTTCATCCATATCGATGACAACTTTAATTATTGTCCTCAAAATTTATAATTCAAATTCAACTGGTAACATTGGCTTCTTCCTATACACAGTTCATATGGGGAGAAATGAGTAGTGGTCTCCTAGGTTATATTGTATGCCCAAACTACTTCTAGGAGTTTTGGTACCCAATTTTTTTTCTAATTGACAACTTTTGTTAAGATATTCTCAACTCTCTGTTTGTAAATTCCACCTACCCATTAGATTGGGGTGGTACGGTTATGATTTCATATGCTTGATTTGGTATATCTCCAAAAATTTCTCAATCATTTTACACACAAATTGAGGTCCCTAATCAGATACAATGGCTCTAGGGGCACCAAATCTAGCATAATCCTATTATAAAAATTTAGCTACAACATCTTCATTAGTAGATGTCAATGCTTGAACCTTGGCCCATTTCATGACATAATCAGTGCACAAAAACATGTACTCTTTCCCAAAGGATGGGGGATCAAAAGTTCTAATGAAATTAATTCCTCACTTCTCAAATGGTCCTAAGACCAGCTGAGGGTTGAGAGGCATTTCCATGGACAATTTAGGCTTCCCATTCTTTGACATGCATCACACTACCACACATACTTCTTGATAGACTTGTGAAGAGAAGACTAGTAATACCTAGCTCCAAGGACCTTATGAATTTTCCTCTTCACTGAGTAATGTCCTCCTCCAAGCTCATCATGACATGTGCTCAGTATGTCATAGACTTCATCCTCACGAACACACCTATGAAGAACCATATTAGGAAACATTTTAAATAAAATTTTGTTACACCATTTATATGTTGAGTTGTTTTAACTAATCTCTTTTGTTACTTATTGGTAAAGTATGTTGGGAAATTCCCTATAGTTAGGTAGTTCACAAGATCAGCAAACCATGGAGGTTGAGTTGATATTGCAAACAAGTGTTCATATAGAAAATGATCCTGGGTTACTTCTTCTTCTCCTGAAACATTCAATCTTGAAATTAAATCAAAAACAACATTAGTCTTCCCCGACTTATCAATAATAGTTAAGTTAAATTCTTGCAACAAGAGTAACTATCTAAAAATTCTACCCCCAATATTGGTTTATTCATCAAATACCTTATGGCCAAATTTTCAGTATAAACAATGATTTTGTATCCAATAATATAATGTCTAAATTTATTCAGAGAGTAAAAAACAACTAAAAACATTTCCATAGTTTTGTAGTTTCTCTCTGTAGGGGTCATATTCTTTCTGATAAAATAAATGGCATACATCTAATCTTCCTCATCCTTTTGTCAGAGAATAGATCTCATTGTTGTGTTAGACACATCAATATGAATATGGAAAGGATTTCCCCAGTTGGGTCCTCTCAAGACTGTAGTGTTGGTTAGTTTCTCTTTGATAATCTCAAAAGCCTTCTAACATTGAGGAGACCATTGAAAAACACTATCTTTTTTTAGTAAAGAGAACATAGGAACGGTAGTTTTACTAAAGTCTTTGATGAACTGCCTATAATACCCTACATGTCTAAGTAAACTCTTGATGTTATTTTGATTTGTTAGCGTAGGTAGCTGAGTAATTACTTCAATATTTTTGGGGTCGACCTGTATTCCTTTAGTAGAAATATGATGACCTAAGACAATTCCTTGATCAACCATAATTAGACATTTTTCATGACTCAAGGAAATTTGGTGCTACTCACATCTAGTTAATAATTTTTCAAGATTGTTAAAAGATTCATCAAAAGTGGAACCGTGGACAGTGAATTTATCCATGTAAAATTCAACACAGTCATTTGTAAGATCTATAAAAATGGCCAAAATTACTCTCTAGAAAGTAATAGGTGCATTAAAAAGTCCAAATGGTAGAAATCTATATGAAAATGTGCCCCATGGACAAGTAAAGGTCATTTTATCTTGATCAGCAGGTGTAATACTAATTTTTTATACCCAATAAACCCATCTAAGAAGGAGAAATATTTCTTACCTGCAAGATTTTCTAAGACCTGATCAATAAAGGGTAGGGGAAGTAGTCTTTCTTGGTGGCTTTATTAAGTTCCCTATAGTCTACATAGATTCTCTATTTACCATTTTTCTTGGGAACTATAACTAGTGGTGATACCCACTAACTATTAGATATAGGATAGATTAATCCTACCTTCAGAAAGTTTTCTATCTTATTCTTGACTATGTCCCTAAGTGTTGTATTAATTACTCATTTGTGGTTGTCTCATGGGTTTAACATCCTTGGTGTAAATATGGTGAGTGCAGATGCTTAAATGGATCCCTTTCATGTCATTGTAATCCCAAGAAAAATCTTTGGAATTCTTCCTTAATACTTCGACAACCCTAGTCTCTCGGCTGGCCTCTAAATCATTACCAATGGTCATCTCTTTCCCTATGTCAATAATCACTTGTTTAGTATATTTCAAAATAGTGTGCTCGACATCAGAAATTAAAGAATTCAAGGTAAAAACATGAGGCTGAAGCATGTACAAAATAGTCATATTTTCAAGAGACACAACCTTGGCTAAAGGAAAATGGAAATCAATGACTATGCATTATGCATGATAAACAAGTTTCTTTAAAAATTTCAGTGGAAATGTCACTTACCAAGGTTATATTATCCATTGTGTTCAAAATAGATGGTTTCGTAGTCTCGGTTCTAATTTTTGTAGCTTTAGTTCTGATTTCCATAGCCATGGTATCCTCTTCATCGACATTATGTATGACTCAACAATTTCTTCCATGTAATTTTTCACCGCAATGGTAGATAGATAAGAAGAAATCATATGGTTAGTGATCTGAAAATGTGTGTTGTATTTTTTCACTTTTAAAAGTTTCTAAAGATCATGATTTTATTAACAAATTTTAAGTATTATAAACTCCACAAATTGATTAAATTTCTATTATTATGCATCCATAGAAGTGTGGAAAACTTTGGTAACAACTAAATAATCGTAAAATGAAAACACTTAGATAACAAACAAGATTGTTTACGGGGTTCGGAAATTCCTACGTCCCCGGGTTCGGATTGAACCAATCCATTAATAATATTGAAATGTAGGTACAATAACTCTTAAAAACAACCAATAATGAATCACAACCTGAAAATGAGCTGATTAATGTCCCAAGAACTCTAAAAAATGGTAGAAAGCTGTCCCAAGAATGATCCATGGCTCTACGGTGTTTTCACAATGTGATCTCCCTATAATGCATTATAAAAACACCTAAAAATTGATATTTAAAAAAATTCTATGAAAAAAATCATATATCTGAGATCATCTCTGAAATCTGAACACTTTTCATGTTTACACCAAGTCACTTTTTCGGACGAAGTGCTTTGAAATTCATGTTTTCCAACTAGTTGTCTTGTAGATCCTTATTTAAAACTGCATTCAAAGCTTCCAAAAGTAGGCTAAAACTCAACAAAAAACATCAAATCTTACATTGTTGGAATTTACTCAGAATTTCCTACATTTCACCTTTTTACTTCAATTTCTCACTCGAGTGCAAGGCCTTCAAAAATGGAGTTTTCGAGAAGCTGGGTCCTTATCCTCCTTTTCTGGACTCGGCACATTCTCTCTATAAATCTTTTGCAAGCTCATTTTATAACTTGGCGAGCTTAGTTGGCAGATTGGCTGGGTGGATATGCTTTAGAACCATGAGGTTCGGGGTTCAAATCTTGTTCCTATTCTTTTGCCATGGCTTTATGGATCAAAGTGGGTACATATTCATTGTTTATTGGCTAAAGAGCCATTTTGACCGCCATTTAGTGTGGACCTATGTGGAATGCGCCAAGTTTGGAGGGATAAGCTGCGTGGAATTAGAATAAAATGCGTGGCACATAGCATATTATTCAAAGTGGTGGCAAAGGAAGTTAGCATATAATGCATTGGAGATTAATATGGGATTAATATTATCCTTAGATAAATGTGTGGGGATTGGAATAAATGTGACATAATGTGCCCAATAATATGAAATTAGACACAAATGAAATATGAAAAATAAGACCACTTGTCAACCCTCGATTGGAAAATTGAACAACCTTCATTTTTCCCTTTTTCTCCTTTTGCCACGTGTCGCATTGCTATTGGTCCATTATTGACATGTTGACCAATGTTGACCTTTTTAACCAAACTTTGATTGGACATATCTTGAGCTCAGAGTGTCCATTTTTCATGTTCTTACAGTCGTCGGAAATCTCTCTAAAGGCTCTACTACACTAGCATGGTTTAGGGAAGTTTAGGGAACATTTGACACTAAAATTGATCCCTTGATCAGTTACTATCTAAATAATCTACCCATACATATTCACAAACATCCACATATAGATGGGCAAGAGGATATAATGAAATGTTCTTTGATTTTTTTCATTTAAAATAGTCATATTTTTTTATCGTAATCAATTTATGTCATAATTGTTAGCTAACTAGGGCCTTCCTAAGATGACTATGTATCCTAACTTCCAAGATTTAGGCTATAAGAACATAAAATCCACATGATACTCCTAAGATTCATCTGTGACCATTACATTCTCAATTACTCCATCTGGTATAACAATAGATTGATCTTCCAATTGGAGAATGGTATTGGTTAGTTGCAATCCTATTAGAGACAACAAATTAAACATATATGTAGTTATAACATTGATGGTAACACAGATCCACCAAAATGTTAGATATTGACAGACCATTTACAAAAATAGTGATGAATGGACTCCTAAGATCCCCATATTTGGTGAAATAAGTTTTCCAACAACAAGATCAGCTAGATTCCCTTCCACTTTGACCATTTTTGGGTATTTCTTCTTTCTTCCTAGTGTCTTTATGCATTGGTCTCTAATGGTCTGGTTTAACTCAGGAATGTCCCTTATTGCTCTCAAAAGTGGGACCTCAATGTTCATCTTTTTCAACTCCTGAACTAGTGTTGTTTCTTCTCCAGTTCGATTTTCTTGTAATTTTCTAGAAAAGGAGTTGTGTGTGCATTATTATCTTTCCCTTGACCATTCCTAGTGGATTTTTTTTTGGAACATGTTCATTTTCTTCATTTTCCTCGGGTGTCTCTTATTTCTCATTTTCCTTAGGTATTTATGTGATAACAATAGGAGGATTATTCATTGTTCTCTCAAACCTTAGTCACATATTATTGATAGTATTAACATGCATTGTATCAGTTTTCCCTGCTTCATTAATTGAAGTTTTCTGTTGATTTTTAGGGTTCGCTACAAGCTGGGCTGGAAGTTGAGTTTGTGTTGCTTTCCCATGTTGTTGATAGTTTTTGGTGTGGCCATTAAATCTTGATGTGGTTTTTGGAACCTCCTTTTGATTAGAATTTTTTGAGGTGCCCATTATTGGTTTTATCATGGATTTGCATTGTTTGGTGGTGTCTAACCCTACTGATTGTATGGAGTCATCCATGGTGGTGGATGTGGGTAAACCATCTATTTTGGTGGTGTCCACTCAAGTTGTCCCATATAGGTTGAGGATCCTGATTGGGCCATGACATCATCTAGGGGTTCTAAGAAGGTCTAGGGGCATATACATAGCTGATTATTTGGCCTTTGAACAAAGTTTACCTCTGCATTTTCTTGAGACATGACATTTAATATTTCTTTCAACTGAGGTAAGAAAGTGCAATGATTAGTATCGTGATCAGTGACTTCATAGATCAAACACATGTTTGTGACATCCAAAGGACACTCTCTCAAATGATGTCTCTTCCTACATTTAGGGAAGTATATGTCTAGAGGTTCTTTTGTAGCATTGGTCTTGGCTTTCATCCCATCTATGGTTGATCTTAATTGTGACAAGATGTATGTTTTCATGTTAGATATTTCCTCGAGAAGTTATAAGGTACCAAGGGCAGTCTTGGATGTTTTTCTCTTCTTTATACCTCCTCTTTTTCTAGAGTAACTTCTACATAACTCAGTGATATCTTCCATGCTAATTTTTTTCACATCACCTACTCCCATAAGATGGAGGAGTCCTTGATTTCCTCCTCAAGTCCTTTAATGAAAATTTTCTTAGTGATTTCTACATGTAACTCATAACCACTCCTCCAATGGAGAAAAATAAATCTATCCAAATAATCTTCTAGATTTTCATATTCCTTTTTCTTTATCTGGAAGAACTCTTCTTTCGTATCTTTTCCCCTGCAGTAGTCTTTATATTTTTCCAAAAGGTTGTTTACATGTTATCCCATGTAACAAATATAGTTAGGGGATAATCCATGAATCACCTCATAGTAGATTCTTTGAGGGTGGAAGGAAAAAAATTTTAGTTTTTGAATTCAAATAAGAATAATCGGAAAAGAACTTTGAATTCAAATAAGAACTAATCTGGGTCTCAAAGATACTTGGAAGATAGGAGGGTAGATGGAGAGATATTTTCATGGGTGCATCCTCATCTTCATCTAGGACAATGGGATAGGTAAAGGTTCTACCCAAGGGTTAGTTTTCATTATTCCCATTGTCTCCCATTTTTAAAGGTTGTTCTAGTTCTAAATAGGATGATTGAGAATGTTCAAGAAGGCTCCTAGGCATTATATTAGATTGAGTGTTCCCTCGACACTCTGTTTGGAGATATTATTTGAATATGATGAGGTATAAATATACCTTGAGCATATCGTGGCATGTGCATCAATATTGATTGTGTAAGCAAGGCTTGGGAATCCTATTGGTTGTATAGATTGACTTCATTAACACCCATATCATGTAAGGTGAATAAAATGGTGTGTTTTGCTTATGGTGTCCTAAGAAATGACACTAAAGATTTTAGGTCATTGTATTCTCCAATCATTCAACTAACAATTTTTTTGCTAGTGTCTTATAAACCAGGGATGTGTGTCCAAGGTTGTATGCAATGAATCTTTATGCAACTCAATTTTTTGATGGTTCCTTTTGGGGGTTTTAGTTGTTATGTTCCTATCTGTCTCTGCTAATTATGAAAATGTAATGCTAAACTACTGAAACAACGTTACTGTAATAAAATGTGTTTAAAGGAAATACTTTACTAGAATTGAAATGCACACACCAAATCAATATAATAGAATTCAAATAACACACACAAACTGAATTGAAATTGTAGAATTGAAATAACACACTCTGAATTGAAATTGCATTAAAGGAAATAACACACACTGAATGGAAATTGTAGTAAAGGAAATAAGTAATTGCATTCAAACTATAACTTATCAGAAACCACAAGCATGCATAAACATAAAATCCTCCAGTCACCTTGGTCAAGTGGGCCCTTTCTCTTCCTTGGGACAAAGGTAATATCAACACCACATGATGTTCAAAACAACATCTAATATATTGATTCAAAAAATTCCAAGACATACTCAATATATAGTTGGAAAATAGATACTAACTGATATAAATTATACTACAAATTACTAACATCAACTATCAACTAAATTTTTCTTCAAGAAGATGTTTATATAGACATAGTCAGTTACACATCATGCCAAAATTTTAGGCATTGAGTTCTTCCACTAACAATCCTATTAAAGTTCATTAAGTCCTACAAAACTATAAAAACAAGATCCATGTTTATAGGTTGCCTATGGAAAAATTCTTCCATGACTGCATGATGGCTACAGACTCGGACTCCTTGATTACAATTCTCAGCATTGGTAGTAAATATCCACTATTATCCTACACATGTCACCACATTTCACTCACAGAGGTAATTATTGGGAAGTTCTATGGTCAACAAGTTGCATGAAACAAGAACAAGATAAATGCATTGAACTTACTAGTATATAACTATATAAAGCATCTCCATGCACTAATTAATCATGTTTAATGAAAAATCAATAATCACATAGATGATATGAATAAGTCAAATAATGCACTCATTAAAGGATGAGAATGAGTCAAAGGAAAAGAAGACCACTAATTTTGATGATGATGATGAACTAATTGCAATGTTTTCTAGAAGGTTGAGATGATGCAACTCAAATAGTAAATCGGACCACTCAATGAGTTAGTCTAAGTCAAAACATCACACACTACTTGAAAGCTCTACAAGAGGATCCTAACCACTACCCCAAAATGGCTTAAAACAAGTAAAAATTGTATTATTAGCTTCTAATGTTAACGTACCTTGTTCACTAGCCTAATTAATGTAATTTGGTCATCCAATATGATGCAAACAATAAAAAATAGAAAATTTAGTCACTTCTTTAAAAACTACCTTGTAGGCTTCTTAATGGGAATTTTGCTCACCAAAATTGGTTGGTAGCAATCCAGACACAAACACAAAAAAGTAAAAACACTTTCAGATACCCATTAGGCTCATCATGTTTATTACCAAATTTTAGGACCCAAATCCAAAGTAAAAACTCCTTTCTCTCACCTTCTCTTTTCCAATTGGCCATTGTTCTTGTAACCCTAGTTTTGGGGTTTCTGAGCATAACTTGAGTTCAAGGAGGTGTTTAAAAATGAAGGCATTTATGGGCACCCATTTGGCTCTTCTATTTGTATGCAAAATTTCAAGTATCAACTCAATGTATAGATCCCCTTTTCAACCACTAGCCCTTGTCTTTTTAGGCCTTCTTAAGCCCTTTCGATGGTCATTTCATGGTTTTCACACTTTACTCCTATTAAAGACCTAAAACCTCTTTAATATATTTTTTCCTCCTTCCCAATTCTTATGCCAATTTTGAACCGTTGGAATGGACCCTAACTCCATTTATCATCATTTTAGAAATTTGGCCATTGGCATGCTATAATGTTGACAACAAGAAATATGATTGTTATAAATTAGTGGGGTCTTAATATTATGACTCAAAATTTTTATGTAATGTTTGTAATAACACTTATAACATCTCTACAAATTTTCAATGCCTAGTTATTTCAAAATCTCTTGCAATCTTGATTTTAATGATTAGTTTTATGGGTTCTATATGAGAAATTGTCCTCCTAGACCACCAACTAATAGAGATATCTTGAAAAAGGAAGAAAATAAAGACTCTTACCTCTAATATATCCCATTCTCAAGATCTTAATATATTATATTTACATTTAAGACCTTTAAATCATTCTCTAATAAATCCAATCACAAAACTTCCTTCAAACCCTACCTAGTGTTCCTACTAAATCTCGATCAAAAGGAAAATTAAGTTTTTAAGCAATCTATATTATTTAAAGCCACAAAATCCTTGGAAAAGGTCTATACCATCATGTGAAACATTTTGATAAGAAAATAATGAATAAAAACATCCATAACTCCTTGAAACCAAGAATTTGCATTCTCAAACAGAGTTCTTACCATGTGTTAACCTTTGCACAGTTGGATAATCACTATCTTCATTGTTATAAATCTTATAAACCCTAAAACACATAATAACATCCTCCAAATACATTATAAAATAAATCAATAATAGAAAATATAGTGATATCCTTCCATATTCATTTCATTCATATTCAAAATATTCTTTTATGACTGTTTTTCATACATTATAATCCCTTTCCTTACAAAACAAAGGTATTATTCAACAACATCTTCTCTCTTATAAGATTACACTTCCTCCTCTTCTCTTGACTCAAAATCGTCTTTATTATTTGAATACCTCATATCCTTAACTACTTTTCAATGTAACTCCATCTTAACATGAATCAACGAGACCTTATACTCAAGTTACATGCTTGAGTCAAGAACTTACATTAAGGTTAACATGTCCAAACACCTAGAACATTAGGTAATGTCCCTTAAGAAGACTTATACAACACATTCATGCATTCTAAGACTTTCTATACACCTATCAACCCATACATAATTCCAAAATTGGCTAAAAGGTGATAAATTCCTTAGTTTGAAATTTGAATTAGCTTTTGGAGGAAAAATCTATAAAGGATCAAATTCAAATTTTCAAGACTTCTAATTGCTTTCAACCTCATATACCAACCTCTCTAGACCCTCCATACATGCTCATGATTAATTTTTCACAAAATGAGTGTTTTAACGACGCTCATTTTTTTCATTTCCTTCACCTAGATAACAACATCATTCTTGATTACATGATTAGAATCAAAATTTACAATGCTAGTTACCTCTTCAAAGATCGATGCTTGATCCCATCATATTTCTTGCTTTCATAGCTTTCTTTCTTCTTCTTTTTTCCTTATTTCTTATCCATCTCCTCTAGAATACTCTCCAAGACATCACAAAACATTATATATTCATTCATCACATCATTAGTATCTTTGAAAAATGAGATTTACTAAGATTATGGATGAATGATAATGATGATGATAGATTTAGTAGATATATGTATCACACATCACATCATACATTATATATTCATTCATCACATCATCATCATACATATCTCTACTACGCAATTCACTACATATATATAAGGGTGGGTAATTTCCCTTCACCATTTATCTAATCCCAAAATAGGTGCATGTTATTATTAGCCATGCGCTCGTTACAAAAATAGCCACACATGCAAGTGTGCTAAACAATAGACTAATGGTAGTTAACTGATAGTGAGAAATCTATTTCCAGCCTATATCCATGCAAATCACTTCGTATCCAATCCTCCAAAAATAGACAATGCATAGTGCACGCGTCTCTGCCTTGTTTGTGTGCTCTACACACCATCTCTAAAAATAGACCTTCATGAGAAAAAATGGCTAAGTCCCGAAAGCTAAACTTCTACTCCGCGCATGTGTTCTCCCTATCCATTCGTGCCTTTGAATATGACCTATTTTCTGCATGGAATTCTTGTGTGCTTTCTGTCAAGTGTTCTCTAATCAACATTACCCCACACTAATTGCATTGTCACCCCGAAAATGGTTATCTCCAAAAATGAATCAAAGAATAGAAGAATAGAAAGAATTTGAATGAATGAAAGAATGTTCTTATCCTGTAGTTTCTTCTTTTGTATCTTGACAAATCAATTCAGGATATTCCTCCTTAATCTTGACCTCCAAGGTTTTCCACTCAATGAGTGCTTCCTCTACTCTTTCTGGAATGTCCACAATAATAGACTCCAGTTCCTCCTTTGCAATTTCTCCTTTCTCATTTTGCAAGACCAACACAATGTTGGACATTGCAGTCATCCTTCCCTCTAGAAAATCCATCTTCTATATGATGAGTTTCCCAAGCTCTTCTAGCCAATTTTTGTGTGGTTCTTGGGCTGCTGCTTCAGGGCCTTGCGCTTCTATTTGACCAATGCTAATCTATCTGCGTGCAGCCCAATGTGTCATCTTTCATTACTTTCTGGACCTCATTGCTCTCCTCCATGGTTTTTATGTTGATGAGCGCCTCTAGAGTTGTACAGATGTTCAAGGCTTGGTCTACCTTCTTCAGTACTTCCTGCAACACTTGTAGCAATCCCTCATATGATGTAATCTTCGCATCACTATAAGCCTTTTCTCACTCTGCATCTTGGGTTGGATCCTTTGGTGCTGGCATGCACAGAGGTTCATCTTCAAGCACTAGGTCCACCAATGTACCAATATAGTGTATTTAAAGGAAATTTCTTTGGTACCTTTGTCTCTAAGTGTGGCCTAGCTCTTATGACATTATCACAAATTTCCTCTACGATGCTGATAAATACAGAGTTATTTTTCTACGCTAAGTCTCTTTCCTATGTTAGGTGCGTTATCTCCTTATCCTTAGTTTTAATTTCTTCCCTTAGCACCCTAATTGTGACAACCTTATCCATATTCCACCTTTTCACCTCTATTGAGACTTTAACCAATTCATTGCTCACATGTTCATCTGACATAACAATAGGATTTACTATTATGTGTCTAGCCTAATGTTTATTTTTTAACCTCCTTGACACACATGAATCTTCACACATTTCAAAATATGTTTCATCCATGTGTGTGTGCATCGACCATGATAATTGCTTCTTGGTGCGCACGGTTGCCATATCTTCATCCATTAATTCCTAGCCATATAAGTCCTTTTGTGCCAGTGTGCTCGGAAGTGGGCATGAAAATTTTACCTGCATCCTTAGTATAACCCATGGCTGGTGGAATGTGCTCTCCACTTGTTCTTCTTGACATAGGCTACTTAGGAACTTGAGCCTCCAAATTTGGAACTTGTGTTCCCATATCCTGAGCAATCTCTATAATGGTCTCATATATTGTCTTTTCTTCCTCTTCTCCTTCTTGTGTTTCTTCACCTTGTTGTCCTTTAACATTCTGAGGATGTGTAGGAGAATTAGGTGCACTTTCCTCTGACTCTTCCGCTTCCTCATTCAATTTTAGTTTCATTCTTATTTTCATGGTTGTCTCCTTTTGTGGAGAGAATCTAGGTGATCTACACACTGTTTTCATAGTAGCACCTTGGGTCCTTGTTCTCCTGAACACTCTCTTAAATTTTTCTCTCCTTGGACTACATCAAGTCCTCTTCATCCCCCTCTTGTGGCTGAGGTGGTGTAGTTGTGTGCTCAACTTCATCCTTACTCATAGGATGTCTTCTACCTATATGCTCCAAACCCCCACTATCTTTGCGTTCATCCTCCACTTGAATTGTCTCTGCAGGCTTAGGCACTGGAATGTTCTCCATGGTATGCTTACCCTTTGGCAGCCTTGGGAGTGTGAACTCATTCTCCATGTACTTGTTATTATCTAACTTGGTCTTTAGTTAAAGGTACACCAGTGTTGCTTCAATATCTCCCACAGGCAAACTTACTAGTTTAATTCTCAATACATCTGAAATGAGCCTTTCAATATATGAACCCCATCCTAGATACAAATATTTCTTCCTTAGTATGTGGCATTCACAATCTACCTTGTCTACATTGAACATTAGTCATCAGTCGCACATCTAAGCTAACATGTGTACTAATGCCCTGGAAGTACCTTGTTGTGAAGAAATATGGTAACTTACACCAAGGGCTCCATGCTCCATCTATCATGGTGAACCACGCTATGTAAAAGTGCTAGTATACAACAAATTGAACTACCTTTCCAACCACCAAAGGCAAGTCCTTGGGGATGTGTCATTCTTCTTCAAAGTTGCGCGAAGCCTATCATACCATTTCTCAGCCCTTTTGTTGACTAGTTTTGTCATGGATCCTTCACAAAGGTATTTGTTGAACCACTCTGATGGTGACTTATGCTCCATGGGATACTCCCATATCTTCTCTTTTGGTCCATTAAGTACTCTGATCTCCATGAACACCAACAACAACAAAACAGCTCCAAAGCTAATCTTTCCTCCTGTGCATGCTTCTTCAACAATAGTTTCTACAATGTAGCCTAAAATATTGTAGACTACCCCTTTGGACATCTTCTTCACAATATGAATCGACATGGTGTTCACTTGTGACCACCTTTCCTAGTCATTTAGCTTTGTCACAAGGTGTGTGGCTACCTGTATAACTAGATACTTCTTCAATTTATCGATGTCCATGCCGTGTGGACCCTTTGTGTACCCAGCTCCTTTCTGGTCTTCAAGATTTTGGCCTTTTATGTTAAATCATTCTTCAAATCTTATCATGTTCCCTTTAATCCTGTTACCATGGAGATTAGTGTGGCTGAAATTCTAGCTTTGCATCTTTCAATTAGAAAAAATATTTGTGCACTCTTCTCATGAGCTGTTGAATGTGGGAAGGGATCATATTTCCCAAATAAGGAGCTCGTATAGCTGGTAAACTCCAATCTTCTTCAAGAGATTAAGTAAGAATACAAGACCACCAAATCTTGTTAGACATCATAGTACACTGCCTTGGGCATGTCTTCCACTGTGTTTATTCATCTTTGTGTTCAACAAGGCATCAAGCTCCTTCTTATTCTCTATGGTACGGTGGTTTTATTCACTCACCATTCTTCTCTGTATGTGAGAATCCCACTCCTAGCCTATGATAACCCCTTTTGGATATTGCATTTCAAAAAAATTACTTTTGGGAGCCATCTCCTCTTCTTCTATGACCACCTTCTTATTTCCCTTCACTCCTAACCGACTTCTTTCTTGGGTGCCATTTCGACCTTGTAATCCCTTGTAAACACTTGCCTCTTGAATTTTGCAATGTGCGAATCAAACCCTAGCTTGATTAAGCATGCCCTAAGTGAAATTACGTGCCCTCGCTCCTCTCTATCATCTTGCTTTGCTCAAACCCTTCACCACCAGGGATGCAAGCTCTTTCTGCACACATATCTCTTCATCACGACTAGCTACACACCTTTCGCACCTCAATTCGATCACTTGACTCTTTGCACTTAGCTCCTTTTAAAATAATCTTAATCAAAATGGTAAAAATGAACTCACATCCTATCCTTATATAGATTTTCAATTTTTTATGCATTTATTGGTCCTTTACCTACCAAATATCATCTCATTAATTGAGTGATTCCATTCTTTCCATGTGGTACATCTTCATGCCCTAGCTATAACCTTCAAGTATGCCTTCCTACCCTTTGGTCATAGACTTCTCTTCAGCACGCTTCCTTGTGCCCGAGTACCTCGTCACTGCACCTTCTTCTAGTAGTTGTAATGGCCTCTACTTACCTCACATTATATTGTCCCTTCATTGATCTCCACTTTGGTCACTTTTTATAGAAATCCTTTGAATTCCCATAATCTTGTACTTGGATATATATGACCACCCCACACTAAAAGTATGCAAAGTCCTTTGCACATAAGCATGCTTTATATAGTAATTAGCTTCATGCGTGTAAGTGCACTTATTACACAAGAACAAACTAAATTGACAAAGCATAACAATAAAGAAGGAAACACATTAAGGAAATACATCATTGAAAACCTAATCTAAATGTGCACATTTACCTTATTACATTCACCAAGAAGACTTATTTTTAGTAGGGCTTCAGCCTACTCTCGTTAAAGTAACCGGGTATTTGTGTTCCATCAAGTGCTTCTAACTAGAAAGAATCTATTTCAAGGATGTAATATGATAACATACGGCCCCAACCAATGTACCTTAAGTTTTCTGGATGGTGCAAGACCTTAAGTCATAGAGAAGTACCATTTGTCCAATCTTAAGTTTTTTTATCCTTGATGTTCTGTCATGCCATAGTTTATCTAAACGCCTCACCTTTTCTTGCTTTTTACTCCAACATGATATGGCTCATCGCTCATCCATCTTAATTATATTTTCAATATGTTCTTCTAAAGATTTCTCATCAGCTAGACCTCCAATGTGCGTAATACGTAAAGAAGGCAACATCAATTCTAAAGGAATAACTTCTTCTGCGCTAAACACTAACTGAAATGGTGTGGCTTTGTTCAATCTCTTATATGTTGTTTGATATACCGAAAGTAATGTAGATATTTTATCATCGCAATCCTTTCTTCCAACATCATAGATTTTTGTCAAGGTCTGGCTCAAAATTTTGTTGAAAGCCTTAGTAGTTCCATTTTCCTAAGGATGATAGGGTGTAGTCTTATGGTGTGCAATCATGAACTCATCCAATAAAATTCTGATCATTTCATTAAGAAAATGTGTGCCCCTATGGTTGGTCAAACTCAAAGGAAATCCATACCTTGTAATAATATGTTCCCATAGAAACTGGTTGTAGCCTTGGGTACAATCCTTTGTAGGTGTTGCTTCTACCCACCTTGTCAGATAGTCTATGTCAGTTATGATGTAGCATGATCTAGTTACGCACGCAGATGGTGAAATACAAAATCTATAGCCCATTTCTTAAATGGTTCTGCTTGCGCTAGTAATAGGTCTGGATACATTTCATCTCGTTGACCTAGTTTCCCAGACGTTGACAATGATCACGTGCCTTACAAAATTCCTTACAATCTTTATATAGGGTCTCCCACCATAATCCAACCAATAGAATCTTACGCGTTGTGGAATGTTGGTTGCATAATGGTTTGATGTTGCAATACCACCATGAGCTTCTTCCATAATATCCATGTGCTCATGTTCCAATACGCAACAACGTTAATACCTCATCTCGGAATCCAATTTTTATAAGTCACCACTTATTAACATATAAGGTGCGTAAAAGTATAGGAAAAAGTGTTTCTTATCCAAGGACTTCAAACCACGGTGCCATCCCTATTATGAGAAAGACAATAATGTCCTCTAGTTCGATGGTGCGTGTTGTAAGAGTTGTATAATCACTGTGCATTTGGCATGATATCCTCAATTTCATGTGCTTCTTCTCCTGACTATATTCTTGATAGATGGTCTAGTTCAAAATTACTTTTTCTTGGTTTTACCATAACTGTGAAATCAAATTCTTGAAATAAGAGCACCCATCAAAATATGCACCCTTGTAAAATAGGTTTATTTACCAAATACTTCAATGCCATGTGATCTATATAAAAGACAAATGGTATAGTCTTAGTAGGTACTAGAGGAAGTTATGCAACACATAGATCATTGAAAAATATTTGCTCTTTATAGTTGTGTAATTATGTTCTATAAGAGTCAACTATTCTAACTAGAGTCTAAATGTCCAGATAGGATGATCTATCTACCTTCTACAAGAAGTTGATCAACACCATATCCCATAATGGCCATAAGGCATCAACGTGTACATGAAATGGTTTGTCCCATGAAGGAAGGCATCTTTAAGAGGAGGCGATGAGTAAGTTTCTCCTTGATGTCTTGAATGTGCATTGTTGTTGTTCTCCCGAAGTAGAATGTACCTTTCCCTTTAAATAACTCTTCTAATGGTGTGGTAACTTTAAGCATATCCTTTGATAAATTCAATAGTAGTAATATCGGAGTATGACCCAAAAATTGTAACATCCATATTTTAGACAATAGAACAAGTCAAATTTTTTTTTTTTTTTGATAATTGCATACCGGTTCTAAATACATAATTTAGAACTCACAATTCAAATAACCATTTATATAATGCATAACCATATGCACTGTAATGACTCGGAATACCTCCGATCTATTCATTCCATGACTCTCAGTAATCTACCGATCTATTCATGAGTAAAAAGAGTTAGTGTTTTTATTTAACACAACACTCGGCGGTTCTCTTCCCTAACTGGGATTCGTAATGCTCGTCAAGGAATCTAATGAATAATCAAGTACCATTATTCATCGGCATCTCATCCCTTAGACTAGGTGAATTAGGACAACGCAATCAGCAGCTTGCGATACTTTGGCCAAAGATTTGAAACATACTGTTCATGTCTCGTATTCCTTAACGGCATACTCGTCAATCTGGAATACGTCCTTCACCCCATTCATATGTTATATAGAATGTCTTATACTGACTACTGTCAGTCCTTCCTTTCACAACTGAATCACTCGGAGGCAGATTAACAAGGTGATAATGTTATATGGATGCCCACGAGGATTAGGGATATGATGACATACTGGTTCAACCTTGCAGTTCAACCAGTGTGTCATGATACCCCAAATCTCCGAGGCAGTCTTATAACATGACCACGTTCTTAATCGGTCCCAGGGTAACTCGTGCGAAATCAAGTGTAAATCTTAGCGATCAATGCAAAGGGTGTCGCCATAAGTCACCTGCATTGTTGTAACTTCGAGAAGATCCTAATCTTCTCGGAGGTACAGCCCTGCAGTCGACTTTATGTCGTCAACCTTTAAATCCGCCTCGAGAAGATCTACCCCATAACAAGCGTTACGCACTTGAGATTAAATTACTTTTAAAGACTTTTCCCTAAGGTTAGCCTTTTTAAATCCCTGGATTCTTTGTCTTAAGACGACCCTCCTCTAAAAGACTCATTACTGGTAGAGGTATTACGGTCACGCTCTCATCAAGGAGTCATTAGAATACACCTGATTCTAAAGCAACAGAATGGGACAATATCTCATAACCTTTACTTGAGATTGCCATCTGAACTCCTTTGATTGCCTATCAGTTCTCTTAACTGAATTTATATCATACTTTTTAGTTTAGAGATATAAATGATTAAGAATCCAATTTACTATTGTCCTGTTATACTTAGGACTAGGGATTAGTAATTCAATCCAACTTGTTTAGCGTTCTCTTTTAGGCTCAATTTTAACCTATCTTCTAGAGAGACAATAATTAAATTACAATATTGCTTTTGCTAGAACAAATTAGAACTACTAAATACTCATAAGAATTTAGTCTAATTACTTACAAGCTTTCATTGTCAATCACAAAAGCATCCATATTATACAAAGATAACTATGCCCCTTCGTTACATAAACCGAAGAAGTTCATCTTTCAGAATAGAATACAACACATAAGTATCAAACACTTATTTTCATTCCTTTCGAAACTCATACAATTACATTTTATGCAACAGCATGCTTAATATAATGCTAACGGAAAAGAAACATCTTTTCACATATAGTACATCTATAAAATCAAGCTGTAATTCTTTATAAATCAAATAAACTATCTGATCAGCCTGCCAGATCTGCATTGTTTTTACCTCTTACGGCAACCATCTGCAAAAATAGTCAACATGAGTCAGTTCAATGAACTGAGCATGATAAGCACTAACTTTTAAAACAATTGCAATCCATCAATTGTTTTCATTAAACACCCTGTTTAAATGAGATCTGATATTCACATAAGTAAACATAATCAGACTATGCCCTTGTAACACAAAATGATTACAAATATGTAACTCTATCATTGTTACAAATAGTCTTAATCACTTTCTAATATTTCATCAAATATTAAGAAACAAGGAACGAATGTACACAACAATCATTAAATCCAAAATCACAACATTGGTCAGATTGTTTCATTCTCCAAAAAGGAAATAACATAACAATTCGGGATTCCACCAATATGTTACAACAATTTCCCACTGCTAGTCAATTATCAATAATTTTAAATAAAGGAAGAGAAAGAACCAAACCATTCATACTTCCTTTCTCATAAGTTCATCACTGTACTGCCTTCACATATGAAAACATTCAACCAGTATAAAAATGAACAAGTTAGACAAGCCGCAACCAAGATCACTGTTTAATCAAGAAACAGAAACACAGCAAACTCTTGTACAGCAACTAACACATCAACAAAACATGTATCAACCCTAAGCCTAATGCTAGTTCCTTTTACACAGTAAGGCATTGACACAAGTTGAAAACAAGAAATACAAGCGTATCGCTGAAAACAACAACCTTATTGCATCAAGCAATCTAAGGTTTCCAATGGACTATGCTATGTTGCCCACACGGTATTTCCAAATCATGCACAGTCAAATCGGACAGATTAATTGGAAAAGAACATAGCATACATATTCTTGCTCAGTCAAAATCGGACTGAAGTAAAAGAAAGGAATTCAGCCAACGATCCTTACCTTGCCGCATACAAGTCTTGGAGTGATATTCGCGACTTACCCAACAAGGTCAGAACACGAAACGGTCATCCATACTCAAGGACCTCAAAAAGTAACAAAGACAGTCCAAGGTCAAGCTCAAAAGGAGACAGAAGTACTAGTTACCTTTCCAGAATTCCAATGATTCAAACGGAGGTATCAATTCAAGCAAATGCATAAGAATTCATACTGACATTCATCAACAAAGCATAACAATAATCAGACAACAAATTACTCTCTGCCAATCATTTTACACTAATTTGCACAGGTCGAAGACATACATGTCCACCTAAGAATCAGACTCAAAATCCCAAAAACACGAAGGAATTCCAATCGCAATAACAAAATCGAAATACATGTTATTCCATTAAGTCGCCGCACTTAAAATACCAACACTTAACTTTATTTGGCTCAAAAATAAAATGAATCATTCAATCGACTCCTCGTAGTCGCCCAAGCCACAATAGTTTAAATCTATATAATCACAATGTAATCAAGTAAAGGTTTTGCACTTATAACCTCTCGTATCTACAAAGAACGCATTTATGAAATTGGTTGATAAATCCATATATACCACTCATGGCTAACATTCAGATTGAATAAGTGAAACAAATCGAATACCCATTTCAAGCAAGGACAGCAACTGAGCCGCTTCGAACTTTCGAACAGCTTTCTCATAGAAAAGAAAATGCCTACACAGGAAGTCTTTATCCTTTAATTATTTCAAATATACAGTAGCCAAAAGCCCTGTTTCATCTTATCAAGCTTTCACAAAAATCCATTCACAAAACTTATGGATGAATCTACATTTCCAGCAATAGATAGCAATACGATTCAATCATCGACTCCACTGAGTCGATACAACAAAGTACAGGTGTATTTATATTATACACAGTGCGCAAGTAATCCCGCTAACCTAATAACAAGGAAAACAACTTCCGCTAGGTCGAAAAGACTATGGTAACACTACAGTTGCCTGTTCCAAGCTAAAAATTGAAAACAAATGAAACCCGAAAGTATCATTAGTCGCTGTCAACAAATCCCACGACAGAGTTTTCAAAGAAACGATAGTACAATCAATCTTACAGTAATCACCCAAATCATTTTATACAGTTTCAATAACAAGACAACGACCACGAATCAAAGACATACAGTGGTCTCATACTACACATAGGTATATTCTAAGGGCTCACGCCAAACAGGCCGAACACTCGAACCTTATAAATAAATACCTCACATGCATAAGCCAGAATGAATACTCAAACAAATAGAGTTGAAGTTCGATTTCAACAAACACCCATCAAGAGGAAATTGAAAAATCGAACCAGAAGAGATACAGTGCCAGAAAATCAAACTAGATCTCATAGAAAATTCATCCAATCTTCACAAAACATTTGAACAGAGTTGTTTTAATGAAAGCACTTGAAAAACAGCAAGATATTTAAAGGTTAGGGCCTAGCATGCCTGTATGTTGATCAAATTTCCGAAGCAGACCACAGGAAGAGCTCAAACTCCCTTTTCTTTTTCCACGATAAAGCAACCCACAAAATTTCGCTGTCTTCATCGCATATATATCTTCCATGACAGAGAAAAGAGCTATGGCAGTTCATACATGCCATGCAACTCAAAGAGAACTGGTGCGAAGAACCAGTAAACGAGCAGAGAGAGAGAGAGAAGACCGAAAATCGCGACAAGCCAAACAAACCCCCAAATTTCCGCTTGCATGCCTTCTCGCGAGTTCCAAGCTCGACTTCCGAGAGTATTGAATGCCATTAACCAATTTTCCCGCTTAAACTCTACTCCCACCGACCGCCAGAATTGGCGACAGTCCAACTAAAAATTTAAGTCCATTTCCAAACTTAGCAATTGCCAAGTCTGCACAAATTAGCCGCCACTTAAGCCTCCGCCATGACCTGTCCCTCATCCTTATCCCTTACATTTATTGCCATAGAAAACACCGCCATGGTTCGCCACCCTTCATCGGCCCCTTCATAATCTCCTCCAAAGTTAGGTTAGTATCTTAGGTTAGAGTTTAGGGTAATGCCCACACTAACAAATTTATACAAAGATACTAACTTAGGATATTAACAAATAGCCTAGGTCTAGGTTAGACTAACAATAATCTAACCCCTAGGTTAGGTTTTAGTTTTAGGTTACTAACCCTTAATAACTTCGTTTGGTCCTCGTTCTGAAAACTCGGAAAGACCTGTATCATACCTTCTAGAGTGGAGTTAGCTCTATTCTTAATGCGTAATTGTATGTCAACGAATTATTACTCGGTCTACAATCGAGACCTTCCAGATATACTTTGATATCGGGAACCATTTCATTTCCCAAGATCGATTAATATTCGTGGACGCAAAATGAAATAAATAAAAGAGTCTATTCATATTTTGACTCGGCCGAGATCTCGCAATCGCCGTAAATTCAAGATATGCAAGCATGATTTCGAATCGAGGAACACATCCTTTTACAAGAAATCACATATCAACACTTGAATGCTTAGAGAAAGTAACAACAGCTGTGGTGTTACATGCTTCCCTCCTAAAAAGATTCATCGTCCCGATGAATTACATATTAAATTTAACCTTCAGGTCAATCAATTTATTAGTACACAAACAATGTGACTACTTCCATATTAAATAGTTTCAGAAATCAATGTCACAACACTTTTATTCAACTTGAATAAAGTCTGCCTTCATCTGGCTTTCATAAATACTTAAAAACAATAAGTTCATAACAGTATTTTATCAACAGATTTCATTCTGTTGCAAAAAGAGAAGGAAAAGCAATTTTCATCTCTTCCAGGTTTTCCCAAGTTGCACTTTCTTCGCTAAACTGGTCCCACTGGACCTTACATTGCTGAATATCACGATTTCTCAAATGCAATTGGAAGTTTCCAAGACTTTGTGGGTTTAACCACGATTATTCCTGGGTCTTGGACCTGCAAGGAATTCCAATTTAAAACATGTGACAGATCTGAAACGTATTTCTTAAGCAAAGAAATATGGAAAACATCATGCATACGAGATAAAGCAGGTGGCAATGCTAAACGATAAGCTACAGGATTGATTATTTCGACAATCTCGAAAGGTCCCACATATCGTGGTGACAACTTGGCAGCCTTGCCAAAAGTTATAGAACTCTTTCTGGGTTTAACACGCAGAAAAACCTTATCACCAAGCTCAAACTTTCTATCAACCCGCTTAAGGTCAGCATAGCTCTTCTGTCTATCCGCTGCTTCCTTTAATCGTTCACGAATCAGCTTAACTTGCTGTTCCATCTCTGTGAGAATCTCTGGTCCAATTACCACTCTATCCTCTACACTGTCCCAACTTACAGGGGTTCTGCACTTTCTTCCATAAAGTGCTTCAAAAGGTGCCATCTTAAGCGAAGAGTGATAAGTGTTGTTGTATGCGAACTCAACTAATGGGAGATACTCTTCCCATTTATACTGTTGATCCATGCAATACATTCGCAACATGTCCTCCAACACTTGATTTACCCTCTCAGTTTGCCCATCCGTTTCTGGATGATATGCAGAACTGAAGTTTAGTTTTGTTCCTAGGGCTGCGTTAAGCGTTTGCCAAAACCTTGACGTCATTCTAGGATCCCCGCTGTAAATAATCAGCCTCGCACACCATGCAATCTGAAAATTTCGTGTACGAACCTCTTGGCCAAGATCTGGGAATCATCCTTTAGATTTCCAGCGATGAAATGAGCTACCTTAGTCATTTTATCTACAACTACTGTGATAACATCATGCTTATTCTCGGACATAGGTAGTCCTTGTACAAAATCCATGGTTATTACTTGCCATTTGTATCTGCGGTATGCTATGAGGATATAACACCCAAATAGGTGCATATGCTCTGCCTTCACCCGCTGACATTCCAGGCAATGAGTCACAAAATTTATCACATCCTTTTTCATACCTTTCCAGAAGTATTGCTGTTTCAAATCAGCTAGCATTTTTGTGATACCCGGTGCCCAGAGAAAGGTGAATTATGAAATTCAACTAACAACTTCTTTCTCAAATCATTCAGCACAGGTACATATACCCTATTTTCATAACGCAAGACTCCTTCATTATCAAGATGAAAACCTTCATACCTTTTATCTTTAGGTTCTGCAGCAAGCGCTGCTTTTACTTGCTGAAAATATGCATCTGATTCTGAGGCACTTTTTACCTCGTCTTTAAACTGAGTTCTCAACGTTATGAGAGCAGAAATGTGCCTCCTACGACTTAGAGCATCAGCTACTCTATTCTCCTTCCCTTTGATATAGCTAATATCAAAGTCATATTGTGATAAAAATTCTAACCACCTTCTTTGTCTGGCATTCAAAGTCAATGAGTAAATATATATTTCAGACCCAAGTGATCAGTTTTCAACTCAAAAGGTTTCCCTAGTAAGTAGTGTCTCCAAACTTGAAGCGCATGAACAATGGCAGCAAGTTCCAAATCATGAGGGGCATAATTCAGCTCATGAATCTTAAGTTTTCTACTTTCATAAGCTATGACTTGATTATTTTGTAGCAAAACACCTCCAAGGCCTTCCCTGTAAGCATCGGGCCATAACAAAGAAATTCCCATTAGGTCCTGCATGTACCAATATAGGTGCAGAAGTCAACTGGTCTTTCAGACTTTTGAAAGCCGCTTCGCACTTGTCATTCCACATGAATTTCTTATCTTTCTTCTCGCAATGAAGTTATTGGTGCAAACTACCTTAGAAAATCCTTTACAAATTTTCTATAAGAACTCGCAAGACCCATGAAGCTTCTTACTTCATGCACATTCTTGGTGCAGCCACTCAGTTATATGCCACTATTTTTGAAGGATCTACAGCGATTCCTTCCTTACTTATGACATGACCCAAATAATAACTTTTAATCATAGAAAGAACATTTGGATAACTTACCATACAACTTTCTCTTTCTCAAAATTCCCAAAACTATCTTCAAATGCTCATTGTGCTCCTCAACGCTCTTAGAATAAATGAGAATATCGTCCAAGAATACAAGTACAAACTTGTCCAGGTATTCTTGAAAAATATTGTTCATTAAATTCATAAAGGCTGCAGGTGCATTAGTTAACCCAAAGGCTAGAACTGTGAATTCATAATGTCCGTATTCTTGTTCGGAAAGTCGTTTTTATGAATATCTTCCTCTTTAATTCTTAGCTGATGATAACCAGATCGAAGATCTATCTTAGAATAAACCGCTGCTCCACGCATCTGATCAAACAGATCATCGATCCTAGGAAGTGGATATCGGTTCTTGATCGTTGCTTTGTTCAACATCCGATAATCAATACACAGCCTCAGTGTTCCATCCTTCTTTTTCACAAATATCACTGGTGCTCCCCAAGGCGAAACACTTGGTCTAATCAATCCTTTAGACAAAAGCTCTTGTAGTTGTGCCTTAAGCTCGACTAACTCCGTAGTAGTCATCCGATAAGGCGCCTTGGAAATAGGTTCAGTTCCAGGCTTGATTTCAATGGTAAAATCAAATTCTCTCTTGGGAGGTAACCCTGGTAATTCCTCAGGAAAAACATCCCTGAAACTTTGTAACAGTGGAATTTGCTTCATGAAATCACTATCTTCTTCTGAAGATTCAGATATCTTTACTGCATAAAGGGTACATCCTTTATTCTTAGCCTTTTTAAGCTGCATAATGATGATGCCTTTCTAATCGAAATTTCTCGTTTCACACCTTGAATCTCTGCTGATTCCAGCTGATCATCTAAACATTTTATGTTCTTCTCATAGCAATCTACCTTTGCTTTATGGTCAGATAACCAATTGACACCAATAATAATGTCATACGATCCCAAAGGTGTAACATAGAGATCAACTTCCGTGGAGAAATTAGGTAAATCAAGAACTCGCTCCAAAGAGACACATACTCACCGTATGAATGTAATTATTACCATACTCTATGTACCAAGATTTATCCATTTTCCCAGCCTTTTCTTTTAAGTTTAGAAGCAAGTTTATTAGAAATAAAACATTCAAAGAGCTCTCGTATCAAAAAGAATAGTGACAGTATGCCGAATAACTTACCCTAACTTCTATAGGTGTTGCTTGCTTTTCACTTGCTTGTCTGCTCACATCGCAAAGATGTATCTTATGTCATTGATTACGATCGTCCTTCTTTAAAGGACATTGATTTGCGTAATGATCTTTACCACAAGTGTAGCAGCCTCCTACAGGTCCCTTCTTAGGCTCAGCATTACCTCCAGCCTTGAAATTGTCACGCTGTCCTCCATAGGACTTCTGTCCATTAATATAGTTTTTAACAAAATTATCCCTTATATTTCCAGCAGGCTTATTTACTGCTGCTTTCTTATTGTTATCCCCTGGAAACTTACTCTTGTTTCCAAACTTTTTCCACGGTCCTTTTCTGGGTGCAAGAGAGGTTGAAGAAGGGTTTGCAGTCTTCTTCCGCACTTCCTCCTTATGCGCAGTAAATAGCCTTTAATTTTTCTCTTGCCTTATGGCCTTCTCAACAACTCCTTCCATAGTGGTTGACCGTGAACATCGACCTCTCCCCTATCACAGTGATTCAATCCCATGATGAATTTCCGTATCCCGAATTTTTCGCGCTTGATATCGCGGCACATACTTGAGGAGTTTTGTAAACCGCTCCTGTAATCTCGCCATCGTTAACTTCCCTTGGGTCAAGTTCTGAAATTCTCGTCATTTTCTCGATCATAGAAAAGTTGTGGCAGCCAACGTTGCCTAAAATAGCCTTTAAATTGATCCCAAGTGATATTGGTCTCATCAATGTTTAGCTGGCTTTTCGGTTATCCCACCACGAAGATGCTTCGTGTGAAAGCCGATAGGCTCCCATATAGCCTTGGTTTCTTCCGAGAAGTTCCTTATTGCAAAGTACTTCTCCATTTCACGAGCCGCTCTCACTCCATCTCCTAATGTGGTGCCATCGTATTTAGGTGGACTTATCCTTTTTATATCATTAGTGAGTTCTCACGCTAACTGCCTTTTTATTTTCTCGTTGCACAGTGCATTCACAAGATTAACATCAACACCGTGTCGGGATTGCCTCGTGAGGTTGCTGATTATTATTATCGCCTTCTTCATCCTCCTCATTTCGCCACCGCTGCTCAAGCACAGCCAAGCGATCTCTTGTGTCCAACAGGCAGCAAGGATCTCATCCAGCTTGTTGCCGCCGCTCCTCCTTCGTGGAGCATTACTCGCAACGTTTCCCTTGTTCTAACCATTTTCTGTTACAAGAAAATTCAGGTTTTTATCAGATTATGGACTCAATAGGTCCAAGAGCTGCAACCTTCTGCTCTGATACCAAGATGTAACATCCATATTTTAGACAATAGAACAAGTCAATTTTTTTTTTTTTTTTTTTGATAATTGCATACCGGTTCTAAATACATAATTTAGAACTCACAATTCAAATAACCATTTATATAATGATAACCATATGCAATGTAATGACTCTCGGAATACCTCCGATCTATTCATTCCATGACTCGGTAATCTACCGATCTATTCATGAGTAAAAAGAGTTAGTGTTTTTATTTAACACAACACTGGGCGGTTCTCTTCCCTAACTGGGATTCGTAATGCTCGTCAAGGAATCTAATCAATAACTGTTACCATTATTCATCGGCATCTCATCCCTTAGACTAGGTGAATTAGGACAACGCAATCAGCAGCTTGCGATACTTTGGCCAAAGATTTGAAACATATGTTTCATGTCTCGTATTCCTTAACGGCATACTCGCCAACTGAATACGCCCTTCACCCCATTCATATGTTATATAGAATGTCTTATACCGACATCACACCCTTCCTTTCACAACTGAATCACTCGGAGGCAGATTAACAAGGTGATAATGTTATATGGATGCCCACGAGGATTAGGGATATGATGACATACTGGTTCAACCTTGCAGCTTCAACCAAAGGTGTCATGATACCCCAAATCTCCGAGGCGCCTATAACATGACCACATTCTTAATCGGTCCTGTGGTAACTCGTGCGAAATCAAGTGTAAATCTTAGCGATCAATGCAAAGGGTGTCGCCATAAGTCACCTGCATTGTTGTAACTTCGAGAAGATCCTAATCTTCTCGGAGGTACAGCCCTGCAATCGACTTTATGTCGTCAACCTTTAAATCCGCCGAGAAGATCTACCCCATAACAAGCGTTACGCACTTGAGATTAAATTACTTTTAAAGACTTTTCCCTAAGGTTAGCCTTTTAAATCCCCTGGATTCTTTGTCTTAAGACGACCCTCCTCTAAAAGACTCACATCGGGTAGAGGTATTACGGCCACGCTCTCATCAAGGAGTCATTAGAATACACCTGATTCTAAAGCAACAGAATGGGACAATATCTCATAACCTTTACTTGAGATTGCCATCTGAACTCCTTTGATTGCCTATCAGTTCTCTTAACTGAATTTATATCATACTTTTTAGTTTAGAGATATAAATGATTAAGAATCCAATTTACTATTGTCCTGTTAAACTTAGGACTAGGGATTAGTAATTCAATCCAACTTGTTTAGCGTTCTCTTTTAGGCTCAATTTTAACCTATCTTCTAGAGAGACAATAATTAAATTACAATATTGCTTTTGCTAGAACAAATTAGAACTACTAAATACTCATAAGAATTTAGTCTAATTACTTACAAGCTTTCATTGTCAATCACAAAAGCATCCATATTATACAAAGATAACTATGCCCCTTCGTTACATAAACCGAAGAAGTTCATCTTTCAGAATAGAATACAACACATAAGTATCAAACACTTATTTTCATTCCTTTCGAAACTCATACAATTACATTTTATGCAACAGCATGCTTAATACAATGCTAACGGAAAAGAAACATCTTTTCACATATAGTACATCTATAAAATCAAGCTGTAATTCTTTATAAATCAAATAAACTATCTGATCAGCCTGCCAGATCTGCATTGTTTTTACCTCTTACGGCAACCATCTGCAAAAATAGTCAACATGAGTCAGTTCAATGAACTGAGCATGATAAGCACTAACTTTTAAAACAATTGCAATCCATCAATTGTTTTCATTAAACACCCTGTTTAAATGAGATCTGATATTCACATAAGTAAACATAATCAGACTATGCCCTTGTAACACAAAATGATTACAAATATGTAACTCTATCATTGTTACAAATAGTCTTAATCACTTTCTAATATTTCATCAAATATTAAGAAACAAGGAACGAATGTACACAACAATCATTAAATCCAAAATCACAACATTGGTCAGATTGTTTCATTCTCCAAAAAGGAAATAACATAACAATTCGGGATTCCACCAATATGTTACAACAATTTCCCACTGCTAGTCAATTATCAATAATTTTAAATAAAGGAAGAGAAAGAACCAAACCATTCATACTTCCTTTCTCATAAGTTCATCACTGTACTGCCTTCACATATGAAAACATTCAACCAGTATAAAAATGAACAAGTTAGACAAGCCTCAACCAAGATCACTGTTTAATCAAGAAACAGAACACAGCAAACTCTTGTACAGCAACTAACACATCAACAAAACATGTATCAACCCTAAGCCTAATGCCAGTTCCTTTTACACAGTAAGGCATTGACACAAGTTGAAAACAAGAAATACAAGCGTATCGCTGAAAACAACAACCTTATTGTATCAAGCGATCGAAGGTTTCCAATGGACTATGCTATGTTGCCCACACGGTATTTCCAAATCATGCACAGTCAAATCGGACAGATTAATTGGAAAAGAACATAGCATACATATTCTTGCTCAGTCAAAATCGGACTGAAGTAAAAGAAAGGAATTCAGCCAACGATCCTTACCTTGCCGCATACAAGTCTTGGAGTGATATTCGCGACTTACCCAACAAGGTCAGAACACGAAACGGTCATCCATACTCAAGGACCTCAAAAAGTAACAAAGACAGTCCAAGGTCAAGCTCAAAAGGAGACAGAAGTACTAGTTACCTTTCCAGAATTCCAATGATTCAAACGGAGGTATCAATTCAAGCAAATGCATAAGAATTCATACTGACATTCATCAACAAAGCATAACAATAATCAGACAACAAATTACTCTCTGCCAATCATTTTACACTAATTTGCACAGGTCGAAGACATACATGTCCACCTAAGAATCTGTACCTCAAAATCCCAAAAACACGAAGGAATTCCAATCGCAATAACAAAATCGAAATACATGTTATTCCATTAAGTCGCCGGCACTTAAAATACCAACACTTAACTTTATTTGGCTCAAAAATAAAATGAATCATTCAATCGACTCCTCAGAGTCGTCCAAGCCACAATAGTTTAAATCTATATAATCACAATGTAACTGTTAAAGGTTTTGCACTTATAACCTCTGTACCTACAGCAACGTACTATGAAATTGGTTGATAAATCCATATATACCACTCATGGCTAACATTCAGAATGAATAAGTGAAACAAATCGAATACCCATTTCAAGCAAGGACAGCAACTGAGCCGCTTCGAACTTTCGAACAGCTTTCTCATAGAAAAGAAAATGCCTACACAGGAAGTCTTTATCCTTTAATTATTTCAATTATACAGTAGCCAAAAGCCCTGTTTCATCTTATCAGGCTTTCACAAAAATCCATTCACAAAACTTATGGATGAATCTACATTTCCAGCAATAGATAGCAATACGATTCAATCATCGACTCCACTGAGTCGATACCACAAAGTACAGGTGTATTTATATTATACACAGTGCGCAAGTAATCCCGCTAACCTAATAACAAGGAAAACAACTTCCGCTAGGTCGAAAAGACTATGGTAACACTACAGTTGCCTGTTCCAAGCTAAAAATTGAAAACAAATGAAACCCGAAAGTATCATTAGTCGCTGTCAACAAATCCCACGACAGAGTTTTCAAAGAAACGATAGTACAATCAATCTTACAGTAATCACCCAAATCATTTTATACAGTTTCAATAACAAGACAACGACCACGAATCAAAGACATACAGTGGTCTCATACTACACATAGGTATATTCTAAGGGCTCACGCCAAACAGGCCGAACACTCGAACCTTATAAATAAATACCTCACATGCATAAGCCAGAACGAATACTCAAACAAATAGAGTTGAAGTTCGATTTCAACAAACACCCATCATGAGGAAATTGAAAAATCGAACCAGAAGAGATACAGTGCCAGAAAATCAAACTAGATCTCATAGAAAATTCATCCAATCTTCACAAAACATTTGAACAGAGTTGTTTTAATGAAAGCACTTGAAAAACAGCAAGATATTTAAAGGTTAGGGCCTAGCATGCCTGTATGTTGATCAAATTTCCGAAGCAGACCACAGGAAGAGCTCAAACTCCCTTTTCTTTTTCCACGATAAAGCAACCCACAAAATTTCGCTGTCTTCATCGCATATATATCTTCCATGACAGAGAAAAGAGCTATGGCAGTTCATACATGCCATGCAACTCAAAGAGAACTGGTGCGAAGAACCAATAACGAAGAGAGAGAGAGAGAGAGAGAAGACCGAAAATCGCGACAAGCCAAACAAACCCCCAAATTTCCGCTTGCATGCCTTCTCGCGAGTTCCAAGCTCGACTTCCGAGAGTATTGAATGCCATTAACCAATTTTCCCGCTTAAACTCTACTCCCACCGACCGCCAGAATTGGCGACAGTCCAACTAAAAATTTAAGTCCATTTCCAAACTTAGCAATTGCCAAGTCTGCACAAATTAGCCGCCACTTAAGCCTCCGCCATGACCTGTCCCTCATCCTTATCCCTTACATTTATTGCCATAGAAAACACCGCCATGGTTCGCCACCCTTCATCGGCCCCTTCATAATCTCCTCCAAAGTTAGGTTAGTATCTTAGGTTAGAGTTTAGGGTAATGCCCACACTAACGAATTTATACAAAGATACTAACTTAGGATATTAACAAATAGCCTAGGTCTAGGTTAGACTAACAATAATCTAACCCCTAGGTTAGGTTTTAGTTTTAGGTTACTAACCCTTAATAACTTCGTTTGGTCCTCGTTCTGAAAACTCGGAAAGACCTGTATCATACCTTCTAGAGTGGAGTTAGCTCCTGTTCTTAATGCAGAATTGTATGTCAACGAATTATTACCTGGTCTACAATCGAGACCTTCCAGATATACTTTGATATCGGGAACCATTTCATTTCCCAAGATCAGATTAATATTCAGACGCAAAATGAAATAAATAAAAGAGTCTATTCATATTTTGACTCTCGAGATCGAGATCTGCAAGCATGATTTCGAATCGAGGAAACATCCTTTTCAAGAAATCACATATCAACACTTGAATGCTTAGGAGAAAGTGATTTCAGGGTGTTACAAAATCCACAACCTCACTTTGATTGGTGGGAACACATGACCTTTTTACAAGAAATCATCCCAAATATCAAATACACTTGATGTTGAATACTCTTGTCTAGACATTAAGCATAGAGACCAAAATGCATGATAGTATAGGTGAAGCTATCCCATTCAAAAGAGTAAATTTATTCTTTTCTTGATCCTCCTAGGTAATTCAAACTTGATGATACCCATAGAACCCATCACGTAAATGAATAGATTTTGCACCCTGCAACACCTTCTAGTATTTCCTCAGTGAATGGCGTAGGAAATGGATCGGTTACACATGCAGCATTATGTTCCCTATAGTCCATGCATATCCTAGTCCTTCCATCCTTTTTGATCTTGATCACCATTAGACTAACCCATTCTAACACATCAAGGGCTTGATAATCCCAGAATTCAACATGTTATCAATCTCTTCTTTGACCTTTTTACACAAATTGGGGTTCATCTGTAGGGTCTCTTTCTTCTTGAGCACGCACCCTATTTAAGATTTATTTTCATCTCTTCTAACAATTCGTACATGCCTTTAAGTTCATGGCACCCCTAGGAAATAAGTATTGGTAATCCTTTAGTAACTCTATGATTTTGTCACTTCAAAGTCTAACTAATAGTCTCGATTATGGCTTCCTTAGGCCCAATATCACTTCCAATATTCACCCGCTTTGTCTTCATAGGTTTATGATAGGCGTATGTGGTTTTATCCACACTGTTTAATACCTCATGCCTCCATATTGAATGGTTTACATCCATATTATCTACTTCTTCGTCATCCACTAAAAAGACCATTTTTCCTTTCTCTTTCTCAAGGCAAGTGCATTGAAATCTTTATTACATCGGCCTCTGGTTCTTCATCAAGACACACTCCTGAGTCTTCTTTACCTAATAACTCTTGAAGGAGTTCTTCACCTTGGCACTATCTCCTATAGTTAAGTGCTTTATGACTTTCAATTCTTCCTCCACCAAAGACTTTGTAGAGAAGAAGTCAAACATCTGGGTCATCCATGTAATTAAATTTTCCCAATTTCTAGTTTCTCTATGGATTTCTACATACACATACCAAACACGTGTGCATCCTTGTAAAGGGAATAAAACTTGTACACCTATAGTGAAGGTGGTAAAGCTTCTTTTCCTTCTATCCAGTGTCTCTCACACTTCGAACATGGTGTTGAACAAGTTGATTACCATGATAAGTACTTATATGAGTAGTGCATTGCTCTGAAAAACCTAGTCATATGAGCAATCCCAATTTCATTCCACCCAACAAGATTATCCCTGTGGGTCACCCACCAATGTTTTGTTGTTTCTGCGTAGTGTGTATGCTAGCAAAGTTCTTCTTTATATTGGGTCTATCCACTATTATTCCATGGAACACATGAATACCATGGGATCCCCTTCTCTGTGTAACAAGGTACAGATTTATTACCTATCCTCCGATATAACGTGATTTTGTGCCTCGGGGAATATGCTCTTTACTTTGTGCCCTACCAGCTCATAAGTGTTGTGAGCCTAATTATCATAAGAAACACTTGTAGTATCGTTAATAGATGGTGCATCCTCCCTTTGAATTAGTCCTTTTTTGGTTGGTTCAATGGTCATGGATCTCGATGGCGCATACATAAATCCTATTCATATCTTCTTCACTTAAGGGCTCTACATAGGGCACAAATTTTCCATCTGTCGAGGGATGATAACACTTTCTTCTTTGTTTTCAAAACTGATATATCCCTTGTTGAACTGAAGATCAACATTATTTACATAGCACTAAGGACACCCCAATAGAGCTGGGAAGCTATCTGACTCTGCCAGTGCTAAAACTTCAAAGTATCTAGTGAACTTGGCTCCTTGTATGGTAATGGATGCATCCTTTAAAACTTTGATAGGAGTGGCCCTAGTCTGATTGGCCATGAATAATAAATTAGAGGATAGATGTAATGGGGGTCTTCCCATTTGTACCCATGCATCCAAGGTAAGAACATTGACTTCCACGCTGTATCAATTAGTATATTACTCAATAGCCACCCATCCACAATAGCATTCAGAGTGATTTCCTTGTCATAATCCAGGCTATGAGGGGGAAGATTCACTTGTTGGATCTTCCATCCCATCTTAGTACTTATGAGTGGATTGTTTCATTTTAACCAACTCCCTAAAAGTGGAATGATGTTTTCCCAGCGTAATATTTTACACACCTCCCTCAAGTCATCTATATAATTTTGGACTGTCTTTGATGCTTTCTTGTGCTCCTTTAAGTATTGTATCTCACCTTAAATATTCCTTAGAACTTCCATGGTTTCCTGATAAACCTCCTTCTGATAGGTGGGATCTAGGTACCATGCATGAAGAACTTATTCTTTAGTGATGGTTGGTTTCTATTGCAATGCTTCCCTAGCACGTGTCACCTCAGTTTGGGTCATGATCTTTACTTGTAACTCTTAGGAATTTTCCACAAATTTGGGCATCCATTGATTTTCCACAGTGTGTTGTATCCTAACCATCCTTGTGCCTTTGTTTTATTGTTTATGTTGCTTACTTAGATGATCGTATAAGTCTATTCACTCCTCATAGCTATGGTTCTTTCTGCAGAAAGAACATACAATATTCTAGGGGCATTCACACCTATAGTGATCAAGATATCCACATGTATAACACATTCCATGAGGGAACTCACTTCTCCCACCACCACGGCCTCATCCTCTGAATCCACCATGATATCCTTGGCCTCTACCATGACCTCCTTCAAAACGCCCTCATTCTTGTCATAGCGCGGTTGATTGTGATCCTGATCTTGGTGCTCATTCTTTTTTTTAGAACTATCTATTACACTTGTCTATCATACCCCAATGTCTATAGCATCATGGATCTGACCAATCAATCTACAATCTTCAATATCATGGGTTGTGGACTGGAAAATTTTGCAATAGCAAGATACATTCTTCCTTATCGTACGTTGTAGAAAAGGATAGTGGCTAGCATCATGATTCAAATGATAGATCTCACAGTCTAACAACAATGAATGTATGGAACTGCAAGGACAACTATCCTTGGTGTGTCCCTCCACTTCACAATCTGTACACAAAATCCCTGAGCACATTTCATGGGCTGAATTCGCCAATAATTTCTCTAACTACTTTTTCATAGCTATAATTTGTGCCTCTAAGAATGGGCTAATGCCAGTGTCAATACTCCCAACTACCTTAGCACGTAGGGATGCCTCCAATGCCTCACATGGATAATTATATGTCTTATGTGACAACATCCTTCTAAATGGTGTAATCAATCCTCCAATGAACCATCGTGCATGTTGGCTTGCATGAATATTACAGGAAAGATTATATAGAAGTATTTTAAAATGGGAATCATACTCACACACACTCTCAGTAGTGCCTTTCTTGAATTCTTTAAGCGCACTTATACTCTTCTACTCAAATTACAGAATATGGAACTCTTTTAAGAATGCATCCTTCAATGCTACATAATCTATGCAATTCTGATCAAGGTCAAACTTTCTATACCAGCTGTGGGCACATCCCTATAATATGGTAGAAAATTGGCTTGCCTTGCACTCAGAAGTCGTGATCCCTTTGTACGCCATAGTATTTCACACATATGCACATGTTCAAAGCAACATCTTCTATGCCCCTATACTCTGGAGGATGAAGAGACATTTCCATCTAAATATTCTAGGGTTGGTGTGGACCTTGCCCACCTGATCTAGAACCTCTTATGTTTCCCCTACCTCTAGAACCTCTAGATCCTCCTAAACCAAAGCTACCTATGCCTCTTGATCCCGAACCTGTAGTTGGAATAGGTCATGTAGATGTACTCCCCTATGCTTTGATAGTAGTACTATCTGAACCCCTGATCGTGAAGTAGTTCCACTTACGGAGGTGAATCCAACATTCTACAAGCTCATGTTATGTGCGGATGATGTGCCCTGAAAAATACACCTCCAAATAACAATAAAGTTGTATGCCCTACCATTAATGTACTTTCTCTCTTCCCAAACTTTCTTGTTGATTAGTTGTCATACTAGATACTAGAAAACCAAGCGTAAAGGCTAGGTTATCAGGTAGTTTTAGATGCGCTCATGTGGCTCAATTCATCTCTACTAGCGCACTTCCTTATGAGGTGAGGAGGTTTCCTTGTCATTATTTCCCAGATGGGGGAGTTCCTGATGCTCTGGCTCCACGTCTTCTACGTGAGCTTTAAATCCTTCATGATCCATCTCTCTCCTCAAATCCATTCACTCTGCAACATCACACTACTTCTCTATCTCCCTCTCACGTGCCTCATTATCCTTGATCCACCTTTCTTCTCTCTGCCTTGCCGCCAACTAAATTTGACATCCTTCACCAATCTTGTTCCTACCCCCGTGCATGGTGGGGTTTATTCATCCATCGGTTTACTCTCCAAACTTAAAGATACCATTAAGATCTTGATAGCCATTGGAATGCCTTGCAGGTAAGTTCCCCTTGGATATCGTAAAAACTAGAATTTAGCTACCTCAGGACATGAATAAGTGGAAATTGAGTATTCCAAGATATATATTCAAGACAACATAGAACAACATATACATCACTCGATTCCAAATTAGATCAGCATCATAAAGGGCCTGAAATTCTTCCTACATCCAGATAAGTGTGTGATACCTCCAATTCCACTTAGATGCATAAGCAATCAGCCACTCGTATAACTCTATTAAAAAGATATCAAAAAATCTGTCATATAAACTATCATACAAATTCTGTTCCACCCACATTCATGCGCTAAACTTAGATCCAATTTTGAACCACCGAGTGTATTCTTCTTCTAGATCATGTATCCACTCTTCAACACTAGCTAGAGTTAGCTGGTACATCTTCATCATGATCCATCCTGGAAACAACCGAAAAAGAGGTCCCGACAATATAACCAATGATGTAGCCTAGAATTTACAGTAACACCCTAGATGCACTAGCACATCACTTAGCCTAGACTGAGAGCTCACCCAAAGCACGCAAAGGTACCAGGTCCCTCTTTAGGGTTGTTGTTGCAAGTTGTTAGCATGATGAAGACTTAGCACATGTAGTTCCATTACTAACACATCATTCTACAAAGCATGCCAGATCTATATCTAAGGGAGAGAAGACTTTAAACAATAATCATGATGGAATCAAGTACATGCAATATCCAATTACACACAAGAATACACTCAGATTCAGCCAATATCCTCCATTTAAATAAGTATATAGAAGCTTCATTACAATAACAGTAGTATGCGCGTGACAGATTTAGCAGCATAATCTCACTATATCTCTCTTTGTATATTCATCATCATACATATATCTACTATGTAGTTCACTACATATATATAAGGGTGGGGACTTTCCCTTCACCACTTATCTAATCCCAAAATAGGTCACATGATATTATTAGCCACATGCCGTTACAAAAATAGCCACACATGCAAGTGCACTAACAATAGACTACTGGTAGTTAATTGACAGTGATAAATCTATTTCTAGCCTATGTCCATGCAAAGTGCTTCATATCCGATCCTCCAAAAATATCCAATGCGTGGAATGCACGTCTCTGCCTTGTTTGTGTGCTCTACATATCATCTCTAAAAATAGACCTTCATGAGAAAAAATGGCTAAGTCCCAAAAGATGAACTTCTTCTCCGCACGTGTGTTCTTCCTATCCATTTGTGCCTTTGAATATGACATGTTTTCTTGCATGAGACTTTTTTTGCACTTTTCGTCAAGTGTTCTTTGATCAACATAACCTCTTCAAATCACTTCTAAAATATGTTATCTCCTTATCCACCTCTTTCCTTGGATTCTTCATCTTCATTTTTATTATCAATTCACAAGAGAAATATACACATGCTCTGATACCAAAATGATGTAGAGAAAATAGAAAATCATACCACTCAATAAGTTAGTATAGATCAAAACATCAAATACCACCTGAAAACTCTTCAAGAGGATCCTGACCACTAGCCCACAATGATTTGAAACATGCAAAAAGTTGATTATTATCTTCTAATGTTAAGGTAACTTGTTCACATGGCCTAACCAATGCAATTTGATCATCAATATGATGTAAAATACCAAAAATATCAAACTTAGTCACATCTTCAAAAACTACCTTATAGGCTTTATAAGGGGAATTATGTTCACCAAAATTGGTTAGGAGCATTCAGACACACCCAAAAAAGTAAAAACACTTTCAGATACCAATTAGGCTCTCTACTCTTATTACCAAAATTTAGGACCCAACTCCAAAGTTAAAAACTCCTTTCTCTCACCTTCTCTTTTCTAATTATCCCTTGTTATTGTAGCCCTAGATTTGGGGTTTTCTTAGCATACCTTGAGTTCTAGGAGGCTTTTAAAAAAATTAAGGCATTGATGGAAACCCATTTTTCTCTTCTATCTGCATGCAAAATTTCAAGTATCAACTCAATTATTGATCCACTAGACATTGTCTTTTTAGGCCTTCTCAAGCCCTTTCCATGGTCATTTCATGGTTTTCACACTTCCACTCATATTCATCACCTAAAACCTCTTGAATCTATTTTCTTACCTCCTTCCCAATTCTCATGCCAATTTTGAACCCTTAGAATGGACCCTCATTTATTATCATTTTAGAAATTTGGCCATCATGCCATGCTACTGATTATAGTATCGAGAAATTAGATGTATATAACTGTTTGGGTCTGAATATTATGACTCCATATTTTTATGTAAGGTCTTTAATAACCCTTAGAACATCTCTAAAAAAATTAATTCCTAACTATTTCCAAATCTCTTGCAATCTTCATTTTAATAGTTTGTTTTCTACGGGTTCTATATGAGAAATTGTCTTGTAGACCACCAAGTGATAGAGATATCTTGAAAAAGAATAAAATAAAGACTCTTACCTCTAATATATCCCAATCACATGATCTTAATATGTTATATTTAAATTTATGAACTTTAAATCATTTTCCAATACCTCCAATCACAAAACTTCCTTCAAACCCTACCTAGTGTTCCTACTAATGCCCTATTAGAAGGAAAATTAAGTTTTAAGCAATCTATATTAATTAAAGCCATAAAATCCTTATAAAATGTTTTTACAATCATGTGAAACATTTCTCAGCACAAAATAATTAATAAAAACATCCATAATTCCTTGAAACCAAGAATTTGCATTCTCAAACAGAGTTCTTACCATGTGTTAACATGTGCACTGTTGGATGATAACTATCTTCATGGTTATAAATATTCTAAAACATAAACCACATAATAAAATCCTCCAAATAAATTATAAAATAAATCAATAACATCAAATATAGTGATATCCTTCCATATTCATTTCATTCATATTCAAAATATGCTTTTATGACTAGTTTTTTTCATACATTATAATCCCTGTCCTTACAAAATAAAGGCATTCTTCCAAAATCCTCTTCCCTCTTCTAAGAATACCCTTCATCCCTCTTCTCTGACTCAAAATCATCTTCCTTATTCAAATACCTCAAATCCCTAACTACTTTGCAATGTAACTCCATCTTAACATGACTCAACTAGACCTTATACTCAAGTTACATGTTTGAGTCAAGAACTTACATTAAGGTTAACATGTCTAAACACCTAGAACATAATCTAATTTCCCTTAAGAATACTTATACAACACATTCATACAATATAATGCTTTATAGAAACCTATCAACCCATACACAATGCCAAAATTGGCTAAAAGGTGATAGATTCCTTAGTTTGAAATTTGAATAAGCTTTTAGAGGAAAAAGTTAGAAAGGCTCATATTCAAAGTTTCAAGACTTCTAATTACTTCCAACCTCACATACAAACCTCTCTAGACCCTTCAGATATTCTTATGATTAATTTTGTCACAAAATAAAAAATTTAACCGATGCTCTTGCATCATGAAACCTGGCTTAGGTAAGTACAAGTGTAAGTTGCCTTTTAAATGCTTTAACTGTGGTGAAATAGGTCATTTTTCCAATATGTTTCCTCATAAGCACAAGGGTGAATATGATAAAGAGTGTGATTAATATCATGATAAGATGGCTAAAAATTATGGGAAGGGAAATAATAAGTTCAAGAGGTTTGACACAAGACAAAGTCCAAGAAGATATTCTACTCAAAAGAAGAATGTTGCTCTTCTAAGGTAAGTAGCTAGGATGGTGTTTTTGACTCTAATTCTAAATCTAAGAATGGTGATATAGGTGATGAAGTCTTATTTATGTCCAAATATTCTATGAGATCTATGAGTGAAGACTCCATATATTTTTGTGACTCCATGCATCTAAAGAAAAAGGAGAAGAATAAGAAAATGACATAGAGATTGAGCTAATGTGTGTTCAAATAGAGTTGAAGCATGCTGAGAAGAGTAACAAGAAATTGATTTCATGATCTTGAGGAGAATAAATGGTTTAAAACCACTAAACTTGATGAGATAATCAAGTAGTTAGAGAGATAGATGGATTCTATTACTACAATCCTACACTCCATGGATGAAGAATGCATTAATTTTTAAGAAGAAGTGATCCTTCTAAGGGAATATCTATCTGAAGAAGCTAACAAGGATAAGACATTCAAAAAAATTAAAAGAGCTCTAAGGATCTTATTGATCTCTTAGATAGTTAAATTTCTGTAGGAGATAGGACAGGTTTAGGGTTCAAAGAAGACCTCAAAGGAAAAGAAGTGATGTAAGATGGAAATATTACAAGCAAGGCTACTAAATGTCCAAGAACTAAATAGGAGAAGAAGGAGAGAATTTTAAAATACAATGTGAAGAAAAAGTTCAGTAAGGCATCCCAATGCATCAAGGCATGAGAAATATTTCAATGTCTATCATTAGACTTGTAATAGTTTTGGGCGTAGAGTAAATAGTGATAACCCATTGAGGGATAGTAGAGATGATTTGTCAAAGAAAATTGTTTTTTATAATTGTCATGAGAGAGGTCACCTTTGCTAAGTAATCCCTATCCGAATCATCTAGTCAAAATTGGAGAAAGGAAGGTCCTATAGGTAAGAGTGAAATTGTAATTTTTAACTGCAATGATGTTTGACATGTTGCTAGAAAAATTTTCATGGTTCTTCAAGGAAAACCAAGATATTTCAAACTCTTAGAGTGTAGGAGAATAAGCAAGGCTGGTTATGGGAGCCAAGAGTGAACAATATCATTCCACCTAAAATAGATGTTGAAGAAAAATAAGAAGTTGTATAGGCCTACGATCAAAATAAATAAGGAAAAGGTGAGTCATATGTGTCAAATAGGTCATGATACCTCTTCATATTGTTTTTCTATACTCCTCATGTAGTAGGATGTTTCTAATAGGATTCTTAGAGACATTTACCATCTATATGAAGAATTGTGTTAAAGGGGGGCTTAAATGGTTTTGTAGGAGTGTACTCATGGTGTTAATATTTTTCATTGTGCTCTTTAAGGTCTCAATATACTTAGGATTTGTTTTATTAGGATAAATTAATTATGCATTATATGATTTATTATTTATTTTATTTTATTAATTAAATAATCATATTATATGGTTATATTATAAACCATAATATAATTGTAAGTTGTTATATGGTTTTAAACCATATTTGTCTTTTTTTTTCACGAGAGAAAATTGTTACAATTATTATAACGAGTTTATATGCTTCCTGATGTATTATTTCAAGCGATTGTGAGTATGGTTTTACCGTGCAACATATTTGTTTATCGCACATTGTTGTCAATATGTATAAATATTACAAAGACACTCCATTGTAATGGTTAATCAATTTTACATTAATAAAATATACATGATTTTGTCCCTATTTGTGAAATTACATTTGGTTTCAGAGCAGGTTGAAGGATATTGGAGGATTGCAGGTGAGTTTGAGGAGCATTGGAGAAGCTTGTGTAAGAAAAAGAGAGCCATAGTTTCCTCTACAACTTCCCAGCCCCATCCCTTGCAATACTACCATCAAATTCCTCAAAACCGCCATCAAATTCCTCAAAACCAGCTTTATTCATTGTAATTAAGGTTGAGGAGGATAAAATTCACCAAGGAAGAGATTACAAGCTCAAAGGAAGGAAGAAAAATGATTTAAGGCGTCATACACAGTCAAAACCGCCTTCATTCTTGCCCAAAACTGCGTGTCATTTTTTCTCTTTGCTGGAATTTTTCTCAAAACCACCTTTCCAAAACCATGGTTTTATGAAGAGGTATGGCTTTACGGTTTGGAAGTGTTTAATTATAATTTTCTCTTTACATATACTTGTTTAGCTTAGCGCCAAGTGGCTAGCAAAACTTTGTAAGACACTTCCCATCAAGAGAGGTCAAGGGGTCAAATCCCCCTCCCTCACCCATTGCCAAATTTGGCATAAAATTTAGTGGAACCGCTAACTTTAGCGGAAAATTAAAATTTAGTTATAACTAACTAAATTTAGCAAGAAAAACCCTATTTTAGGGTTAAAAAAATTCTCCACTCTACATATTTTTGCATTCGGAGCACTTTTTCCAAAGGAGGGCTATCTAAAAACTTAATTTTGAGCTAGTTTTTTACAATTGTTTGCTCAGCAAGCCGTATTGGGCTCCGAAGGCCACCAGGGCCTTGAAAAACAATTTTTTTGCCTGCCATTCAATTTTTCCAGATTTTTGAATGTAATTGCATGCTTCAACATATTATAATAATTTGCAAGTTTCCATAATCAACTGCAAACTTTATAACTGCTTAGAAACTGGTAAATTTGTAATCAAAAACTATATAAAATTGGTTATGTAACACTCACAAGATCCTAGATCTCATTCGTAGTGTTTGGTATATACGGTGCCTCTGGGAAGCACTTATGGGTAAAGCCATCACGACTACTACTGCACTTAATGCCTAATATAGCTGCAACAACATCATCTAGGCATCGACCCTTTAAATTGACGGGGAGTAATAAGGTCACAGTGCACACACTATGAGCCATCCCATCCGTCTGTGAATGATTACACGACATAAATCTAGACTGAGAAATTATCGAGTATATAGCAAAGTTACGCACGTGTATGAGGATATTTCTTTGAGCCAGTGTTAATAATCACACAAGACCCCATCAGTATTGTCTTGGTACCACATATTGAATTCTTTCACGTACGTTAACACCTCTTTCATGTACCATCGGGTATATAGAAAGGGCGAGATTCTTCCATGTACCGATGGGTATATCGAGAAGGGCACGTATATAGAAAGGTTTGGTATATCGAATCGACGGTATATAGATTGGGAGACCTAATACCAGAGTGATAAGAGCCAAAACACGTCGGTGATCTCATGCAAAATGGGCACCAATGCCCCCAAATTTTTTCTTCCGGATTCACAATTACTCAGAGGAAGCAACTATGCTGCATGGAAGACAAAAATAAAGACACAACTTGAGTTTGAAGAGATCTGGTCTATTGTGAATGGTACTCTAACAGATCAGCCACTAATACAACACAACAAGGGCAGTTTGATAAAGCAGATCAGAAGGCCAAACTCATCATCTTGTTTGGAGTGTCTGATGATGTGTAACCCCACATTCGAGATGCCAAAACAGCAAAAGAAGCGTGGGATAAATTGAGTATAGTATATGAGGCCAAGAACAAGAATGTCATATTGAATTTGTAGAGTCAATTACATACACTAAAATTCAAGCTAGAATGAGAAAATTGAAGCTTTCTTAAGAAGAGTTACAGAATTAAGGGCTTCACTTCTAGCCCTGGGAGAACTAGTCATAGATGATGCTCTTGTTCCCATTATTCTGAGAGCACTCCCCTCTTCTTACCACATTTTTGTCACAACACTAAACATGACAGATATGACAGTTAGTTTTGAAAAACTGGTAAACCTACTGCAACAAGAGGAAGCAATGCACAATAAGGATGATGAAGAGGAGCAGTCACTGTCTTCACATCAAAAATGGAAAGGAAAAGGTAAAGGAAAACCTAATTCCTATCAGAAGTCCCAACATCAGAATCAGTATCATGGGGACAATCAAAAGAAGAAGCAATGTCCAATTTGTAAAAGAGGACATGACTTAAAATATTGTTGGTATAACACTTATAAGATAGGTTCATCAAGAAACTATGGACCACAACAAAAACAATCTTACAAGGGACATTCTAACAACTATCATGGGTAGAAAAAGGAGAACTGGAAAAGAATACCCCAACAGCAAGGTAATATTGTTGAGCAACAAGAACAGTCAAACAATGAAGACTTCTTTTTCACTGCTCGATCAAGTGAACCATCCATGTCATCTAGTGATGTCTGGTATGTTGATTCGGGAGCCACTCGACACATGACTGGCCATAGAGACTGGTTTATTTCAATGAGGGACACGCCATCAAAAAATCATGTTTCATTGGGAGATGATTCTTCATATACAGTTCAGGGGATTGGGAACATTTCTCTACCCCTTGGTTCACGCAAATGTAGACTATCAGATGTCCTATATGTCCCTGGGTTGACAAAGAATCTTCTTTCAGTTAGTCAACTCCTAGATCACAACATGAAAATTGACTTTGATAGTCAATCCAGCAAGAAAACGTGTTTGATTCGAGATAAATCAAGAGGCTCAAAAATAATTACAAAAGCCTCCAATGTGGGATGCATGTTCCAACTTGATTTTGTTCACAAAGAAGATCAAGCACTTATAGCTAAAAACACCACCTCAGCACAATTGTGGCATCGAATATTTGGTCATGTAAGTTTCAAATATCTCAAAACACTTTGCCGGTGTAATATGGTACATGGGCTACCATCTCTTCAAAAGGATACAGACAAGTGTCCTCACTACCTAGCAGGAAAACAACATAGAGTTTCATTCCAGAGGAGTACATTTCGAGCTCATGGTAAACTTGACCTGGTTCATACCGATCTTTGCGGTCCACTGCAGCCAAGTCATTCTGGGTTCTAGTACTTCATGCTTTGTGTTGACGACTATTCATGGAAAATGTGGATTTTTTGTCTTCGCAAGAAAAGTGAAGCATTTGAAACCTTCAAAAAGTTCAAAGTAGTAGTTGAGAAAGAAATTGGTCATCACATCAAAACTCTCCACTCAAATCAAGGGGGAATTCACCAGTGATGAGTTCAGAGACTACCTACAAACTCACGGGATTCATCGACAAATTCCTCCTCCACACACACCGCAGCAAAATGGTGTTGTTGAGAGAAGAAATTGTACTATCATGGAAATGGTGTGATGCATGATCGATGATTCGAACTTGCAAAGACATTTTGGGCAAAAAGCAAAGACAACAGTGTATTTGTTGAATAGAGCACCCACAACTACTCTTGATGGAATTACACCACAAGAAGCATGGTCAAAAAGGAAACCATCCATTGCACACCTCAAAGTATTCGGGTGCAAAGCAAGCATGCACATACCCAAACAGAATAGAAAGAAATTAGACATGAAGTCACAAAACTCATCTTCATTGGGTATAGTGAAGAGACTCTTGGGTATAGATTGATGGATCCTAAGACCAGAAAAGTCTACACTAGCAGAGATGTTGAGTTTTTCAAGAAGAAGGAAGCAGAGACTCCTCCAGACTCGCAAGATGTAGATTTTTCACCTATTGTAAAAATTGAAGCTGATGTTCCCTTAGAAGATGAAAGTGATGATGGGGATGATGATGATCAGATAGAACCAAAACGATCAGGATGATATTTTCTCTAGCTTCTCAGTTTGGATGGAAAGTTCACCAAATGGACATAAAAAGTGCCTTCCTAAATAGAGATTTACAAGAAGAAGTCTACATGACTCAACCTGAGGGATATGTTGTACCTGGTCAAGAAGTAAAGGTATGCAGACATCGGAAATATCTGTATGGTCTAAAACAAGCACCGGGCATGGTACATCAAGATTGATGAGCATCTCGTACAACATGGATTTGTTAGAAATCCATACGATCCCAATCTCTACCTCAAAAAGCAAGGGGAGAGATGGTGATTGTTGTTGTCTATGTTGACGATCTAGTCATCACTGGAATTTTAGTGAGGATGATCGATGTAATGAAGAAAGATCTTAATCGATCGTTTGACATGACCGATCTTGGGCTAATGCACTATTATCTTGGATTGGAAGTGTGGTAGAAAGAGAATCATATTTTTGTTTCTTAGATGAAATATACCAATACTACACTCGATAAGTTTAGGATGATGGATTGCACACCAATTGCTACACCCATGTAGAACAGATTACAGTTATCTCATTCAGATCCATGTCCTGAGGTAAGTGCCACTCTCTCATCGGTAGTTGATTCAGAGTCTCATTTACCTAACCTACACTAGGCCAGATATCAGCTTTGTAGTAAGCTATCTATCCAGGTTCATGTAGGAACCCAAAGTTTATCATTGGAAATTAGAAAGGTGCATATTGAGATATCTCAAAGGATCAGTGGATCTTCGTCTAGAATACAAGAAGAATGACAACTTCTTCTTGTCTTGATATTCGGATTCAGATCATGTAGGAAACATTGATGACATAAAATACACTTCAGGATTTGTGTTCTTTATGGGATCTATACCAATATCATGGGGAAGTAAGAAACAACACTTTGTTTCTCATTCTTCCATAGAATCGAGTATCGTTCTACAGGAGAAGCTATCTGTGAAGCGATTTGGCTACGTCGCATACTAGAAGGACTTGGAATACCACATGACAAACCAACCACCATGTATGTTGATGATGAAGGTGTTCTCAAACTTCTTTGCAATCCAGTTTTTCACGAGAGAACAAAGCACATTGAGGTACAAGTTCATTTCATACGTGAACATTTGTTGAAGCACAACATCCAACTTCAATATTGTCCAACAGCTGAACAACGAGCAGATATCTTCACAAAATCACTTGCACGTGACAATTTCGAGTTGTTCAGAGAGTTCCTCTCCTCATCCCTTGAGGCAATGCACAATTAAGGGGGGGAATGTTAGGATAAATTAATTATGCATTATATGATTTATTATTTAATTTATTTTATTAATTAAATAATCATATTATATGGTTATATTATAAACCATAATATAATTGTAAGTTTTTATATGGTTTTAAACCATATTTGTCTTTTTGTTTCACAGGGATAATTGTTACAATTATTATAACAATTTATATGCTTCCCGGATGTATTATTGGAAGCAATTGTGAGTATGGTTTTACCTGTGCAACATATTTGTTTGTTTGCACATTGCTGTCCAATATGTATAAATATTGCAGCACTCCATTGTAATGGTTAATCAATTTCACATTAATAAAATATACAGGCTTCCATCCCTATTTGTGAAATTACAGTTTCATGTGATGTCATATAACAAGGTTGTTTGATCCATGAACAGAGAGTCATTCTATATGATGAATTGATCGAGACCATTAGAGGCGGGGTATAATGTTGCATTCCATGTATGCTTGTGTCTTGACTGGTTCTATATGATGTGTCTTGGTCCTTGATTAATGGTTTGACATGTCTTAATTATTTTCATGCATCATGGAGATCATATGAAGAAGGATAAGCACGACAAGTCAATAAAATTCAAAAGGTGAGTTATCTAGTTGATGTTCATTGTTACAAGTTTGTGTATGGAAGTTTGGGTCTATAGTGTTGTCTCAAACATGAGTATTGGGACATCAAGAGGGTGTTCAATGCTATATAATTTTAGAATGAATATTTGAGCAATGATTAAGATCTATGGAGAGTATACAAATGCATCATAAGTTGATGTATGCTTCTGATTTTATCCTTGTAGAGGTAACTATGTAGTAAGGGAAAGCATGTTTTATTACTACCTGTGTATGAATATTTATGGTTTTTTTGTATGATTGCATGAGTTGAGGGGGAGCTTGATTGATCATAATCCTTGAGATGGGTGGTTAAAAGTGTTTAAATTAAAATTATGTTTGAATAATACATCATGATAGGGTACAATATGTTGTTGAGTATTGTAATGATGAGTAACAGGATATGAATACCTCATAAGACATGAAGAGATGATAATGATCTTCAAACAAGTGTTTAAGGTATCAAGAAGGGATGATAGGAAGATTTATTGATTTTTGTAGGCACTTGTAAAAGGGGATCTAGTCATCTTATTCAACAAGTTGTGATGACATGAAAAGATGGAAAATAACGCTGAAAAGTTACTTCAAGACTGAGGTATCATATATGACATATCTCCATGGAATTTTATCAAGGTATGTTCTCTTATGTTTTCATAAGAAAATATAGGATGATGGTATGTTTTCAGGGGGAGTAATAAGGGAGTGTTTCATGTGTTTAGAATTATCTTGGAACAAGTAGAAGATTGACAAGATTTTTCGAAGGGGAGCCTTAGGTCTCTTGGTCCTAAAGATGTTTTCAATCTATTTATAGTAGAATTAAGTCATTATGGGTGTCTCTAGATGGGATAGGACTATGAATGAGTCTATCATAATGGTTTTTCTCAAGTATCAGGTATGTAACTATGTATTTCATGGTGTGCATCTACCTAGGGGGAGCTACAGTGCTCTCATGATAAGATGAAGCCAAAAAAGTTAAGATCGAGAAGAATAAGATCTTGAGCTCGCTTAATTTTTTTGGTTGATGTTTTCAACTAAGATATGTTATTAATATGTTGTTGAAGATATATAATAATTTTATAGGTATATTCCTTTTTCATTAATGTAAAAAGGGGGAAGTATCAAGTTATTTTCCATCAATGACAAAGGGGGAGATTGTTGACATGTGTGTGTGTTAGTGTTTTCATTGATGTAAAAGGTGCAAGGACATTAATGACAAAAGATGATGATAAATATTATAAGAGGAAGTTTATAGTGATGATGAAATGGGAAGACAAGAAGTGACATGGCTAGAAGAGTGGGGATGGTGAGAGTTTATTTGTCAAGTAGGCCTAACCAAGAGATCTAGTCAGCATAGGTGATGGCATATGAAGGATATATATGCATAGAGGTCTATGAAGCATGGTATAGACATGGAGAGCATGTTGGTAGTGTGTTGAAACACTCACATAGGTCTCAAAAGGTGGTTACATGGTTGAGCAGAGTTTTTGCTCTTCATTTAGACCTAGTCTATGTATTTGGTGGCTTAATGGAGCATGAATATTAGTTTCAAAATTATGTAGGCCCATGAGGGCATATAGAGGAGTGATAAATGTTGTCTCAATGGTGTTAAGGTATTTTAAGGGTTTTGGAGCATAGCCTACTTTGTCTAGGTATGAACTAGGCCTAATTCCATGACCTAGTTAGGTAAATGAGATAGGTTGAGATTATAAAGATTTAAGTATGACCAAATGAGATTTAAGGAAGTTAAGAGAGGTTTTCATAAATTTGTGGGAAAATTTTCAGGTTTGTATGTTGAGGATTTTTCATGATATGATGTTTTTAGCCCTACCGAGCTCAAGAAGGTGAGTCTCCTAGCTCGATATGAGATATTTTGTGTTGGTTGGCATGCACAAATTTTTAATGAGGACCTGATCCATTCAAGTATTTTTTATGGATTGAATAAGGTTTTAAGAGTTGGAATGAGATCAAACGATGTCTTTTTCTTTATGAACAATCACTAAGAAGCTAAGGTGGTCAAAAATTGTACCTAAACCCTATTTCATTAGAGATGGAGGAAATAATGTTGGTATGGGCTTAGAACTCATTTGATCATCAAATTTTATGATTATAAGATAGAAAGGACTCTCCAAACTTTTTGATGGTGGTGATTTGGAGTCTTGATAGTAGGTGGAGCCCACTCAAATTTGCATGTTTTCAGGAAAGTTTTCTTTGCTCCTAGGCTTTCCATTTGAACTATAATATAAATTGATGTTATGAATACAATGGAAGCTAGGATACATGTTTGAGATGATTTCAAACCATGGTAGATCCATTTGGATGTTTTCATAGGTCCAAAATTCAAGACCCGGTTTTTAGGTCTAATAGGCAGTTTTTAATAGTCATGGCTCAATGAGGTTCTTGGGCATGTGTGTCCTAAGTAGAAGTGTATAATTCATATCATGGTATTTTATACATCTAATTCTACATGTTACATGCTTTGGTTGAGTCGTGCAGGTTATATTGGTTGGCAAAGATGAGGTCATAAGTTGACCTACTTGATAGGTTTAAGGATAATGAGGGTTCTTCGATGAAAATAGTCCTGGAATAATAAAATCTTGTCTTGATTCATGATATATATCTATTATAGAGTAATTAGGGGTTAATTTTTCTCCTATTAGATTCATTTATAGGTCTTTAAAGTGTCATCACAGGTGAGAGAAGATCAAGTTTCCAAGACTAGTTTCTGGGAATCATATGTATCATGAAGGACAAAGATGTTTTGATGACTCTATAGGTTGATTCATGATAGATAATGTGGTTTATTATGTTCCTTGGGTCATTTTATTTCTAATGATTTGTTACATACCATTTTTGAGGTTATTTTTGTGAGCTTGGTCTTTATCTTTAAAGACTAGTCTGCTAGAGGTTCCCAGATTGAGTAGGAAATAGTCTTAATTGATGGTGTCATGAAGAAAATGGATGATTAAAAGATTCCTGAGCCTTTGGAAGGTTTAAATAGGATGTATTTGATATATTTTAATGTTTTTGAGACATTATGGATCTTCTTTGTTCGATTAGATTCCCATAAGCGTTTGATGGAGATTTAACTAGCCTTTTAGGCCTAGTTGTGTATGTTGAGAGTCTTAGTCTAATGCCAACCTATATGTTTCTTTAATTTGATTTTATATTATATTGTAGATGTATTTTATTATTGGTATGACTGAACTTAATGGTCATGGCTTACCTAAGGTGTTTGTAAGTATGAGTAATGTATATAAGTGTGTTATATTTGCTCATTTGAGCTAGTGGATGGAGTAGAGTTGTGAGCGAGCTAGAGGAAGTAGAAGCGAGTGTTATAGGGATCTAAGATAGAGTTAATAAGAATCATGATAAGGTGAAAAGGGAAGAGTATAAGGTGTTTAAGGTCATTAGACCTAATCAGCTTATAAAGGATCAATATAGAGCGAAGTAGGAGAGAGAGTTGTTGGAGAAGTTTTAAGGTGTATGAGCTAAATTTGTGATCACGATATATTATTTGAGCAACAAGCCATAGTTGATCTTAATATTTTGGTGGCTGAGTTGATGATTCATAATCCTATGGGGTTATAGCCTCCTTGCAGGTTTGGTGCTTTGATAAATAGGTGTTTGTGCTCCTTCCGATTTAATATAATTTGAATTAAATTTGATTGTAGAGTCACTACTTAAATACTAAAATATAGAAATGATACAAGAAAACTAATATGTAAATATGAAACCCTAATCAAAAGAGATAGATGAATAGACTTAGTTGATATACACTTGATCTATAGTTGATTTGGGACTGGGAAAATTATTGAACAAGTTGGGCAGAGTATCGTTACTACTCACCGTAAATTCTAAAATACATGAATGATGCCGGAAACAGTGCCTATGACAAGTCAAGGGAACTTGGGTGCTGGAGACCACTTTTGGGAATTGGTGACTACATAGGATCTCAAGATCTACTTTTGGTGTGTCACAAGGTCTTCGTTGTTGTTCTTTGTTAATAACCTAAGAGTCACACAATGATCACCAAGGGTACAAGTTGTAACATGAAAAAGAAGAGTTCAATTTCACAATCCCACAAACCACATCAAACCTAAAAAGGAAAATGCATAATGGGGACTCAAAATAACCCTAACACTCACCCTAAGAGTGAAATTACAACTGAGCATTGTACTACATCTCAGACTCCATGTAGTTCTTGTGTGCCTATGAAGAAATGATGCCCTAGGATGCCCTTGTGAAAATTTCACTTGATAGCGGGCTAGATTTTCTCTATAATGTAAATGTGTGGATGGAATAGAATAAACTTCCCCTTCCTATGATGTGTATGCATGGTATGTATTCCCGACTCTTGTCCCTTGAATGGATGATAGATGGATACTTTGGAGTGCTTTAAGTACCTTTTGGATGCAAAATTAGGTGATGATAGTAATGATTAGTGCTTGGTACCTTATTTTTAACACATAACCATGTATTTATAAGATTCCCTTGTTTCAATTTTGTAATTGAAAACTAGAAGGCCACCCCATAAGTGAAAAATATTCCTAGAAGATAAAAGAGACCCAAAAAGAGTGAGTGAGGTAAAAATGGTCGTGGTGCCTGTTGTATATATCTTCCCAGGTAGATATAGACAAGCAGAAGATTATAGAAATCAAAGAAGCTCAAATCCCTGACATTTATGCCCTTGGCGCACAGAAATGGCACACGACACGGAGTGTCGACAGAGAAAAGGATGTGCCCTTGGCGCACAGAAATGGCGCACGACACGGAGTGTCGACAGAGAAAAGGATGCACCCTTGGCGCACAGAAATGGCGCACGACACGGAGTGTCGACAGAGAAAAGGATGCACCCTTGGTGCACAAAAATGGCACATGACACAGAGTGTTGATAGGGTAAAGGATGTTCCCTTGGCGCATAGAAATGGTGCACGACACAAAGTGTCGATAGAGAAAAGGATGCGCCCTTGGCGCACGACCACACGGAGTGTCGACAGAGAAAAGGATGCGCCCTTGGTGCACAGAAATGGCGCACGACACAGAGTGTCGAAAAGGAAAAATTTGTGCCTTGGTGCATGTAAGAGGATGTCGACACTCACATGGATGCACCTATGGTGCACCTCTAGGATGCGCAACATTTTGAGCGCCGACAAGAAGAAGCCACTGCTAAAATATTGACGGCCATAACTTTTTACTGGGAGCTCGGATTCATGCAAGGTTAGACTTTTTGGAAAGCTTACAAGGTCCCTCTGTCCAACTATGACTGGATATATTTAATTGGGTGAGAAAAATTCTTAAAAATTCAAAATACAGTTCGCCACTTTTGGGTTCATTTGGGGTTCTCACCTACCATCATAATGAGATAAATTAAATGCAACCTAGGGGTGGTTGGGGTAGTTTTGGAATTCCTCTCTCTCTTTCTCTCTCATTCTTCCTATAAATTGTAAGGAGGGATTCTTTCTAAAGGTTGGACATTCTTGTTTTGCCCCTCCCTTCTTATCTTTGGCAGTAAACTTGTGGATTTCAAACCTCCCATTCGAAACCGTAATGCAACTTTTCCTCTTGGCATTTTGCAGGTGTGTTGTATCATCTTTGAAGCAAATTAATGCATGTCTCGTGGATGATTCTCAACCCTCTCTCGTGTTCATTTGCATCATCCCGATCTTTCACTTTGTGAATCAAGTTATCTCAGTGCATGATCTTGCATTTTTTTTTATGGTTGTGTTTATTGGCAAGACAAGTGTTCTTCATTCCCGGTGCATCACCTTTGTAGTTTAGGTTTTATTTTATGCATTTTCTTACCCTTTCTCCTTGGCAAGTTAGATTAGATTTTTAGTAAACCCTCTGCATTTTCTACGTGTGCATCTGAACAAAGGAATAGGAATCGGCCTTCATCCGAGAGCTTTTCCGTTTTCAAACGCTCCACACTTGGGAAAAGCTCCATGTTATGCAATCATACTGAGAGTCTCAACCCATCGAGTTGTAGAGACATTCAGGGGTGCTGCGATTTGACATCAATAGTTTTGGCATGCCCGGTGGGACAAAGAGGTCATTCCACAGTTTTGAAGGGATTTTCAAGAAATTCGGACTTAAAAATTGCAGGTTTTATGATTTGCTTTTTTCACCTTCCAGCTGAACTTTGAAATCAATTTTCAAGGGCTTAACTTGCTCAAAACAAGTCAAAATTTCACCGATTGATAGATCGGGGATAGTATTCAAAAGGGTATTCTTAGATTTTGAGATTTTGACTTTCAAAATTTCATGGTTTTTTTATTTTCGGATTTGGTTTTCTAAGTCCGGCATTTTTGGGTTTTTCGGACTCATTCCAAATCAAGTTCCATACTCTAAAATATCAAAAATACAGTCTTTCAAAATTCTATTTTTAAATATTATCAGGTTTGGTGTGTAACTTGGCAGAATCTAGCCTTTTGAGGCTCACTTTCTAACACATCTGGCGACTCCAAAGGGGATAGAATTCAGCGGTGTAGTAAAGTAAAAGTTGCCTGCATATGAGAAGAATTCAAACCAGGTCCAATACTCGAGAAGAGGGGCTATTTGTCCACTTGAAACTTTCACCACGTAGAGGAAGGAGAGGAAGAAGACCACAAAGATCACCATCTCCACCTAACAGGACTCTGTCTACACCTCCACCTGGTAGACCTTTTCTCGCATCGACTAGGGTTCTTAGGCCAATCATAATGGCACATCTACCACCTAATCCCTTCTTCAATTTCACGGGTAGTAGTCCACTTGCCCTAAATGCTCATAATCAAATTCCGATTCTGACAAAGACTAAAGAATATACCCTATTTCACAGAGAAAATCATACTACTCCTATTGATCACATCCAGGATATTGCTAATGCATGTGCAATCCATGAAATAAATGAAATGGATGTTGCGGTCAAGCTGTTGGCTTCATCTTTCAAAGGCAAGGCCTTACAATGGTTTAGGAGCCTTGCAGCAGGGTCTATTATGAATTGGAACCAACTTTGTTGAGCTCTTTGCAACCAGTTCGGGGAGAGGGCAGACAATTTGTCCTTATTGGAACAATTGACAACAATCAAAAGGGCTCCTAACGAACAAATGACAGATTTTAACTTCAGATTCCAACGGACATGGGACAGGATTCCAATAGCCATTAGACCGACCGCTGAAGGAGCATTCCTTTATTTCTTAAAGGCTATAAATTCAGACATAGCCATGATGATCCAATCAATGGGAGGGACAACGCTGCTAGGGGCCTACGACACAGCTATCAGAGCAGAGAACTATTTGATCCAAGCTGGCAAGCTTGCACCAAGGCCACCAATGCCTCTCTATCCGGATATGGGAAATCCTATAACCAGTCAAGCACCAGAGTTGAATCCCATTCCAACTCCTAGAAATCAAAGCAATAATGGGGCATCAACTTCTTCAGATACTTCAAAGGAATTGCAGGAGGTTATGAAACACTACGGGTAACCTTGGAAATTAGCTTGTGACTATCAAAAGACAACAAGCTCAAAGTGCTAGAGCATATCAGCCTCAAGCACAATACCAAGCTAGGCCCCCATACCAACAAAATAGACCACCACCTCAAGCTGCAAATCAAAACCAAAACCAAGGACAACCTCAAGTTACCAGGCCATTTTGACCGTATGATCCAAATGTAACGACATCCTCAAGAGCTTTGGTCCTAACACAAAATAGCATGGCACAGGAGTATGACCTGGTGTTACCCTTGTAATCTATCTCACAATCAATCAGCATGTTTCAATGGTGCACTAAATCAGGCCTTGATGGTGCAAACCATTGGTGTTCCTCAAGAACCAAACCAGGAGGAGAATCAACAAAGCAAGAAATACAACAAGAAGGACCTCCAACAGAAACCACATTGGCCAATTGGCAAACGGAAGACTTCGTGGAGTTAACAAATAGCCTTTTCAAGGCATGGATTCCAACACATGGTCAAAGAAGATAAATATAGGAGAGGGACAACCGTATAATCCAGTTACTTCTCACCCACTCCTACACAACAAGGGGTCGATGAGACCAAACATAACTCCAAATGTGTAAAATCAGCCTAAGGGTACTGTTGTAGCAACACACGCACTGTTGAAGCTCCGTAAAAGGTGTGCAAACAAGGGATAGCAAAAGGACAATTCATCCCCTTCAACATCATTGATCAAATAAAGAAGACACATGTGAACATTTCCATGTGGGAATCACTTACGATCCCAAGGCAACGAGATTTATTGCAAGCTGCAATGGCTAATTGGTCTGCCACAAATGTATCAAACCAGGGACATGAGAAAGTTCTCACTAATGCAAAGGCAACAGGATGGGTGCAGACAAGCAAGAATTTGAAGCCTCCACCATTTTATGTGTCATTGGTTGTTGGAAACCACTTGGTACACAACTGCATGATAGATTCAGGAGCAAGTAGTTCAGTGATGCCAAAGCAAATAGCGGATCAACTGGGTTTGAAATATGAGCCAGTGCTGAAAGGAGTAGTACAACTAGATGGAATGGTAGTAGGAACTATTGGAGTCATCAAGGGGTTAAGCCTAACACTACATTCCTGTCCTAATGTTACAGTTCTGCAAGATGTGTCTGTGATTGACCTTCCACCACTCTTTGCGTTGTGTCTATCAAGAGACTTCACTGCAAAAATCGGTGGATATTTATCTGCAGATTGGTCACACATGATTTTTAGGACAAGGTATGGAGCCAAAGCAACAATCAGGTCAGAACCAATTGCCAATTTCCATATTGAGCCTCATGTACCAAATCCTATCAATGCAAATTGCTCGGCTTTTGATCAGGAGGAGTGTTCAAGTGATCTAGAAATAGGTACTAAGGTCGAGGGAATTCCTGATTTAACTTTGGATGAATGGGAAAACAAGAGTCATGAATTTGACCCATACAAGGAAATTGAAGAATCTGAATTGGGTGTGTATTGTATACACGAAGAAAATTCACCCATTCCCGACATCATTCAGCCTGAACAAAAAGATGAAAACAAAGTTTGGAAATTATTTTTCGATGGTTCGAGAAGCGCATAAGGTGTGGAGGTGGTGCAATGTTGATTTCACCACAAGGACATCAAATATTTTTCAGCTTTTCATTTCAGTTTTCTGTTCAAACAACACAACCGAATATGAAGCATTGATTCATGGAATTCATTGGGGCGGAAAAGGGGCATAAAGAACTTGCAGGTGTTTGGAGATAGTGAGCTAATCGTCAACCAAGTTAGGGGACAACATGCTACAAAGAACGACTTGTGAAGAGCTACAAGAATAGGGTATGGGACCTCATTGAGGATTTGAAGCTTTCAACATTGTGTCCATACCCGGGAAGAAAAATGAAGTCACGAGATAGGCTCGCATAGCATTGGAGCAACATTTGATGTGATTGACGACATCGAAAGGAAAAAACATAGCCACATATCCATGTGATTGTGAGGCCAAATAGCCCAGATAATAACACAAGATGGCAGTGTTTGAGAACGATCAATGATCATCAATTTCTTATAAGAAGAGGCTGAATTCTTAGCTAGGAATCGGATGATTAGAGCAGAAGATGGGGATCAAGTAGTGCGGCACACAGACAAACAAGCTTTCTAAGGTTTTAGTAACATTGGAGTCTATCTTCAACCCTAACGCACTGGGCCCGTAAGGAAAAGGCTAACATACAGTCAAGAGAGAAGATTGAGCCAATTCGGTTGGGGAAGGAAAAACACTTCAAATTGGTAAAGTGGCCACTTTGAGCAGGAGAAATCAGATTTCATACTGACTTTGCCAAGAATATCCAGATGTCTTCGCTTGGAGCTATGAACACTTAATAGGATTCGATCCAAATTTGGCACAACATACCATAGAATTGGATCCAGATGCTAAGCCCATCAGGCAGAAGCAGAGACCAGTCAACCCTCACATTGAACCTCTAATGAAGAAAGAGCTAAATAAGCTAATAGAGGCAAGCATTATTTTCCCGATCAAGCACTCAAGCTGGGTCACAAACTTGGTTCCGGTCAGGAAGAAGAGTGGAGAAATCAGGTTGTGTGTGGATTTCCGAGACCTAAACAGGGCATCTCTCAAAGACCATTACCCACTTCCTTCAATGGAACAAATATTGCAAGTAGTATCCGGTTCAGAGAGATTCTCTCTCCTAGATGGCTACTCAGGGTACAATCAGGTGATGGTGAAAGAAGATGACCAATTCAAGACGGCTTTCACCACCAAATGGGGGACCTATGCCTACAAGAAGATGCCATTTGGGCTATCAAATGCTGGGGCCACTTTCCAAAGGGCAATGGATATGGCATTTAAGGGGTTGATCAATAAAATAGTTCTAATATATCTTGACGACATCACTGTATTCTCAAAAAATGCAGCGGATCACCTCTGTCATTTGAGGCAAGTATTTCAGAGGTGTAGAAGATTTGGGGTATCATTGAATCCCAAAAAATGCATATTTTTGGCTCACGAGGGAAAACTTCTAGGCCATATTGTTTCAAAGGAAGGGTTGACGATTGACCCAGAAAGAGTTGAAGCAATTTGAGCATTGCCATTGCCAAGTCACAAGAAGGCTCTTCAAAGCTTCTTGGGAAGGATCAATTTTGTCCGCAGATTTGTTCCAAATTTTACTACTCTTGTGAAGCCAATAACGTTGATGTTAAAGAAGAGTATGGCATTTAAGTGGACATCTGAAGGCAAGGCAAGTTTTGAGGTAATAAAAGAGGCTATATCTCAAGCTCCGACTCTCGTCAATCCAGACTTCTCCAAGGACTTCGTGTTATATGCCTTTGGTGGTGGGGACACAATTTCTACAATCCTAGTACAACAAAACAAAGGAGGATTAGAACAACCAGTTGCTTTCTTCAGTCAAGGCTTGGAGGAATACGAAACTAGGTACTCTTTCATTGAAAAGCATGTCCTTGCAGTAATCAGGAGCTTAAAGAAATTCAAGCACCTAGTCTCAAACAACAAGATCCAATTATTGGTCTCTCATGCGGGAGTCAAGGACTTCCTTCTAAACAAGGATCTAAATGAGAAACGTGTAGGATGGATAACTCATGTCATGGAATATGACATTGAGATCAAGGTCACAAAACTAGTACGTGGAAAGGGACTATGTGAGCAGCTAGCCTTGAGTCAACAAGTTGAAGCAGGTGATGAAAAAGAGACTGCCTTGGTACTACAGGATAATCAAGAACAAGAAAATGATGATGTGCCCACTCCTGTTGGACTCAGAATGTGATACACTTCCTACAGATAGGCCTATGCCCTCCAGAAATGAGAAAAGCAAAGAGGAGATACTTCAGATTACAAGCCATTCCATATGTGCTTGTTGATGGTGTTTTGTTTAAGAAAGACATCAATGGAGTTCTATTGAGGTGCATTGGGATAGGTCAAACTGAGAGGGTGTTACGATATTTTCATGATGGAGATTCTAGAGGACATTTTGCCCCACGAGTAACAGCTCTCAAGATAATGAAGGCAGGGTATTATTAGCCGATAGTCTTCAGTGACTGTTATACATGGATAAGAAAGTGCAAGAAATGTGCACTCTTCACAGGCAAAGAAAGATTAGCAGCGCTCCCATTGCACCCAATTTTGGTTGACCAACCATTTATGCAATGGGGATTGGAATTCATTGGAGTCATCAACCCAAACTCGAGCCAAGGCCACAAGTGGATTCTCACAGCAACAGACTATTTCACCAAGTGGACCGAAGCAGTAGCGCTCAAAGAGGCAAGTGAGTCTAATATACTAGAATTTTATGAAGGAATAGTGACCAGGTTCGGTGTGCCGGCCACTATCATATCAGACAATGCATTGGCATTCGTAGGTTCCAAGATTACAGAATGGGCTGTCAAGAATGGAATCTACTTGAGCACCTCTTCCAATTATTACCCACAGGGTAATGGACAGGCAGAGTCCACAAACAAAAATTTGCTAAGAATCATCAGGAGGACTCTGGATGAAAATCAAAGAACATGGCATACCAAGCTAAAATCAGCATTATGGGTGAACAGAATAACACCAAAGAGGTCTACAGGTAATTCCCCTTACAAGTTGGTCTATGGAAAAGAGGCAGTATTGCCTATATCATTAGAACTGCCTACATTGGAGTTCATGAAGCAGTTGGAGTTGGCTGAGTTCGAACCAATGGAGGCTAGGTATGCAGAGTTGATGGAATTGGAAGAAATTAGAGAACATGTAGTTCAAACAATTGAGAAAGATCAGGCCTTAGTAAAAAGATGGTTTGATAAGAAAGCAAGAGCAAGGACCTTCCAGGAAGGGGATTTAGCTATGAAATGGGATGCAGATCGGGCAAAGCCAAGAAGGCATTCCAAGTTTGATGCCATTTGGAGTGGCCCCTACATGGTCATGGGGTGTAAAAGTAGTAATGCCTTCCAATTGTCTACATTGGATAGAGAAGAATTCCCGATTCCGGTTAACGGAATCCATCTTAAACATTGCTACTAAAAGGAAAAGGTTTACCCTTGTAAATATTAGCCTAGATTTCAATTCCTCTAAGTGCGTATGCACATTGTCTTGTTGTAGTTAGGTTTCTATTTCCCTAAGTGCTTTGGCACAGGTTTTGTTGCTCCTAGGTTGGATTTCTACAGTTCAGCGTGCTCTCAAAGAAGGGGTTGCGATATCAGGTTCGGGACCGATATCAGGTTGGTTTCAAGTTATTGCTTATGACTCCATGCCCAATGGATTGCTAAAAGGCCACTGATCTTCTACCTAGCAGGCAGGTAATCCCATTGAGTTGCCAAATTGTTGTATATATCTTCCCCCAGGTAGATATAGACAAGCAGAAGATTATAGAAATCAAAGAATCTCAAATCCCTGACATTTATGCCCTTGGCACACAGAAATGGCACATGACATGGAGTGTTGATAGAGAAAAGGATGCGCCCTTGGCGCACAGAAATGGCGCACGACACGGAGTGTCGACAGAGAAAAGGATGCGCCCTTGGCACACAGAAATGGCGCACGACACGGAGTGTCGACAGAGAAAAGGATGCGCCCTTGGCACACAGAAATGGTGCATGACACAGAGTGTTGACAGGGTAAAGGATGCACCCTTGGTGCATAGAAATGGCACACGACATGGAGTGTCAATAGAGAAAAGGATGCGCCTTTGGCGCACAGAAATGGCGCATGACATGGAGTGTCGACAGAGAAAAGGATGCGCCCTTGGCGCATAGAAATGGCACATGACATGGAGTGTCAACAAGGAAAAAGTTGCACCTTGGCACATGTAAGAGGATGTTGACACACACACGGATGCACCTATGGCGCACCTCCAGGAGGCGCAACATTTTGAGCGCTGACAGGAAGCAGCCCCGGCACAGATATTCAGACGGCCATAACTTTTGACTGGGAGCTCGGATTCATGCAAGGTTGGACTTTTCAGAAAGCTTACAAGGTCCTCTATCCAACTACGACTAGATATCTTTAATTGGGTGAGAAAAAATTCTTAAAAATGCAAAATACAGTTCACCACTTTTGGGTTCGCTGGGGTTCTCACCTACCATCATAATGAGATAAATTAAATGCAACCTAGGGGTGGTTGGGGTAGTTTTGGAATTCCTCTCTCTTTTCTCTCTCATTCTTCCTATAAATTTTAAGGAGGGGTTTCTTTCTAAAGGTTGGACATTCTTGTTTTGCCCCTCCCTTCTTCTCTTTGGCAAGTAAACTTGTGGAGTTCAAACCTCCCATTCGAAACTGTAATGCAACTTTGCCTCTTGGCATTTTGTAGTGTGTTGTATCAATTTTTGGAGAAAATTAATGCATGTCGTGGATGATTCTCAACCCTCTCTCGTGTTCATTTGCATCCTCCCGATCTTTCACCGTGAATCAAGTTATCTCTGTGCATGATCTTGCATTGTTTTTTTTTTTTATGGTTGTGTTTATTGGCAAGACAGGTGTTCTTCATTCCTCGGTGCATCACCTTTGTAGTTTAGGTTTTATTTTATGCATTTTCTTACCCTTTCTCCTTGGAAAGTTAGATTAGATTTTTAGTAAACCCTCTGCATTTTCTACGTGTGCATCTAAACAGAGGAATAGGAACCGGACTCTTCATCCAGAGAGCTTTTCCGTTTTCACAACGTCCCACACTTGGGAAAAGCTCCATGTTATGCAATCGTACTGAGAGTCTCAACCCATCGAGTTGCAGAGACATTCAGGGGTGCTGTGATTTGACATCAATAGTGCCCATAGGGGACATGAGCACCTTGGTGTTGGTGTCTGAAGTCATGAAAGATAAACAAGTAAATTTTTTAGTGGGTTGTAGGATTTGTAAGACAAAATAGAAAATAAAAGACAAAGAAAAGAGGCCAAAGATAGTTGTCAACCACTAGTTTTCTTTCTTAAGAATCATATAAATGCTTGTAAGATTTTAGGACCTATAAATGTACCAAAGTGTGTGATTTTGTGTTTACATTTTCCCCCACTTTATGTTGTTTAGTGAATAATTAATAAAATAAAGTAGATAAGAGATGTGTACCTTCATATCCATATAGAGTGTTTGGTGAATAGTGTGTGGAGTGGACAAGTGAAGCATGGAGTGAAGTATGGAGACTAGGAAAGGAAAGTGACTATTGAGTAGATGAAATATAGTTTAATGATGTAAGTGCATAAGTTTTTGTGTGTAGGAATAGGGTGGGTGGAAAGCACGAGAATTATAGCAGAACATGAGCGTGCCCAGAAACAGTCGAAAACAAGACTTAGCCAATTTTCGCGGGTCAAGGCTATTTTTGGACATAGAGTATGCAGAGCACGTAAGTATATGAATACTTGTAGTTCACACAAGGCTATTTTGGGTTTTGCATTAGTTTGAGCACCATGTAGATTCTTAGTCTAATAATAGGATCTATTCTAGGAGTTAACTAATAGAATATTTGTTATTAGCATTGGCATGCTTTAATATCCTCTTGTAAAGGTGCATGGCTATTATTAGCATGTAGCCTATTTTTGGAAGGTGCATAGAGGTGAAGGGAAAGTTCCCATCCATGTGTGTGTGTGTGTGTGTGTGTGTGTGTGTGTGTGTGTGTGTGTGTGTGTGTGTGTGTGTGTGTGTGTGTGTGTGTGTGTGTGTGTGTGTGTGTGTGTGTGTGGTTTACATGGATTAGAGAAACCGATTCACTGTAGAGTTATGTTGCAGATTTGTTAGTGCGTGTGACTATGAAAACTAAATCTTGATGTATGAATATTTTTTGTTTTACTGTATTTAATATAATATATCATCCTAGTTGGATATTGGTGTTAGATGTGGTGAGTATGGTTCTTGCATGGTAAATCTCATTATAATCATTTTCAGTCAATCTTTCATATGGTATAGATCTAGATATGGTTTATGCATTGTGAAATATTTACTATCTATTATAAATATGGATATATACAAATGAAATCATGCTAAGATTCTAGACAAGAAACTCTAAAGAGGGACCTGGTACCCTTGCAGGCTTCGGGTGAGTGCTCAATTCTAGGTGAGTGATGTGCCAATGTGCTCTAGGTTATTTGCGCAAAGTGAATTCTAGGCTACATCATTGGTTCTATTTTTGGGACATCTTTCTCAGCTTTTTTCATGATGTTGCATGATGAAGACATATTGATTGACCTTCACTAGTATTAAGGAGTGGTTAATAGATATGGAAGAAGAGTATGCTCACATGATTTAGCTTGGATCTGATTTTAACGCGCCCACTTGGGTTGAGAAGAATCTATATGATGCATTGTATGAGACATTATTTGTTATCTTTCCTATAGAGTTGTATGAGTGGTTGGTTTCTTATGCATCTAAGAGGAATTGGAGGTTTCACACACTTGTTTGGATGTAGGAAGAATTCAAGGCCTTGTATGATGTAGATCTAATTTGGATGTGCTCTTTGGATATTTGTTTCCATGGTGTTTTGAAAAGATATATTCTTGAGTACACAATTTAAAATTACTCTTTCCCGAGCTTTCGAGTTTTAGTTTTTGTGAACCCAGAGGATCATATTTGCGTGGTATCCCACTAGCGATCAAGATTCGATTGTAACCTTGGATTTAGAAAAATCGATGGCTAACTAGAACCCATCACATGGGGAAAGAAGCGAGGTTTATTAAGGATGGTGGACACAGTGATAGAAAGACAGAGAGAAAAAAGTAGGATTAAATTCAATGAGGTGCATGAGAGGGATCTAGTGAAGAAGCGAGATATTGTGGAAAGAATGGTGTTATAAAGAGAGATGGCTTGTGAAGGATTTGGAGCTCACGTAGAAGACATGGAGCCAAAGCATCTGGAACTCCCCCATTTGGGAAAGCATGGTAGGGAACCCTCTTCATATTTTGATGAAGGAATGTCTGAATATAGAACATGGGACGCAGGCATGCATCAAAATCTACCTAGTGACCTAGCCCTTACACTTGGTTTTCCAATTTCTATGATAGTAAGTAAATAGCAAGCTAGTGTGAGCAGTAGAGTTACACTAGATAGAGTTAATTTTAATTCAATTTCAGGAGTTAATTAGGGAGCTTATTCATCTATGGTGTAATCATCATCTACTTTATTTGGAGGACCTATTGTAGGTATATTTTTTGGTGCATCGCCAGCAAAGAACGTAGGCACGTAGAACCTTGGAATCACATCTAGAAGTAGTGTAACTTCACATACAATTGGCATTCGGTTTAACACAACCCTCAGAACACAAGGCAATACATCTTTTGGTCCATTAGCTATGAAGGGGGTGCATCAGGAGGATCAGGTGGCTCGAGCACTAGCAGATCTGATGGATCTAGAGGTGGTGGAAATACAGGAGGAAACAAAGGAGGTTCGACTATGATGGGAAAGGGTCACACCAACCTCAGGAAATTTACATGGATATGTCCCTCTATCTCCTAGATTATACAAGAATTGAAGATGCAACCAATCATATGCATATGTGTGAGATACTATGGCACGCAAAGGGGATTATAGCTCCAAAGTGCAAGGCAAGTTAGTTTACAACTACGTTGCAAGGGCAGGTGCACAACTGGTACATGAAGATTGATCTTGATCAAACTTGTGTGGACTATATAGCATTGTGAGATTTTTCTTAAAGAAATTTTATATCCCTGAGTTCAAGAATAAAATCATAAGTTCTTTCAAATATATTAAGCAAGGCACTACTGAAAGTGTTCAAGAATATGATGCTTGGTTCAAGACTCTCCTATCTAATTTATCTTATGACATCCACGCAAGCCAACATGCATAGTGGTTTGTTGGAAGATTGATCACGCCTTTTAGAAAAGTGCTTTCTCATAAGACTTATACATATCCACATGAGGCACTTGAAGCAGCCCTGCATGATGAGGCAGTAGGAAGTGTGGACATAGCAGTGAGCCCATTCTTGGAAGCTCAAATTGTATTAATGAAGAAATAGTTAGAGAAATTATCTATTAATTTAGTGCATGAGAAGCGTAGCAGTGGGATTTGGTGTATAGATTGTGAAGTAGAGGGGCATACTAATGATAGTTACCCTCTGAAATCAGTGTGCTCCTTGTTGTTGGATTGTGAGATATGTCACTTGGACCATATTTCAATCCGGTTCCCATTATTTCAGCATGCGATAAGAAAGAATGTGTCCAATTACTATAAGATTTGTAGGTCCTCGACTCATGATACTAAATATTACAAATTGATTGATCAGATCCATGAAGCCATTGATATTGACATATAACAAACCGATGTTGCAAATACTTCTAAATAAAAGGGTGAGCATCATGACTATGATCACAAGTGGGGAATTCGATGGTGCCCATGGTAGAAGCCGAGGTTACAGAGGTAGATTCATAGGTCGAGGTCATGGGGGTAGAATGAGAGATTTCCCTTGTGGGACTTGTTATACATGTGGATCTCTTGATCACTACATGCATGAATGTCCACATAATATTGTGTGTTCTTTTTATGGAAATAATCATAGTTATGAAGAATGCACGGACTTTTATGAAAACTTAAGAAAGAAACATAAATAGGAAAATAAGGGTGCAGCAATGGTTAGAGTACAATGCATCGTGGAAGACCAATGGATGCCAAAGTTAGTGTCAGATACTAAGTTAGTACCTATAAATATTACTACACGTGATGAGGCTACACATTCCAGGGAAGTTCTGCAACTGAAGCCTACCATTACTAAGGAGGAAGTCATGCATGCTAAGTATCCATACCCTATGCATCAAAAGGAGGTTTATCAAGAAACCATGGAGGTAATTCAGAATTTACATGGTGAGATACAATGTTTAAAGGAACAATCATGGAAGTTGGAACAAAATAAAGTATTTGATCTCCATCAGATAGATGTTGATGATTTAAAATAGGTTTGCAAGATGTTACACCAAGAAAACATTATTCCTTTGTTGGGGATGTGGTTGAAGGGAAACACTTCATGCACTAGGATTGAGCATGAGAGACAACTTCTGCATGTTAATCTTCCTCCAAACAGTTTGGATTATGACAAGGAGATTACTCTAAATGTTGTTGTCAATGGTTGGCTTTTGAGTAACATCTTGATTGACACAAGCATGGAAGTAAATGTACTCACTTTGGATGTGTGGGTTTAGATGGGAAGACCTCCATTATAGCCATCTTCCAATGTGTTGTTCATGGAAAATCATACTAAGGAAACACCCATTGGAGTTTTAAAATATGCATCCATTACTATACAAGGGTCTGAGTTCACTGGGGACTTTGAGGTCTTAGCGATTTGCAGAAGAAGACAACTTTCCTACATTACTTGGGTGCCCTTGGTGTTATGCAAACAAAATTGACTTGTGCTTCAATAAATGGTATATCATATTTGATAACAAATAATAACGTGTCATCATACCTCTGATAGATGGGAATTCTATGCCTTATGTAGAGCCCTTAAGTGAAGAAGACTTGAACAAAATTTATGTGCATACCATTCAAGATCCAAAGTTACTTGAGCCATCAAAGGAAGGAGTTCTCCAATGGGATGATGCACATTCAATTAGCGATACTAAAAGTGTTGCATATAATAATTAAGCACACAAAACTTATGAAATGGTTAGGCATGAAGTATAAAGTGTAGTTACACATGTCAATAATCCGCATAGTATCAAGAATTTAGGAAATAGCCAAGTACCAAAGTACACATGAGAAGCTAATCTAAAATTATTTTTGTTTGTTATGGAAGTTCAATGGGAATTTCAGGTGGAAAAAAGGAACATGTTAGTATATACTTTGTGTGGGATGGAAACACATTGGGGGATGGTTCATAGGGATAATATTTTAGAGTAGAGAGAAGTAAGAAGTTCTTTATCTACTCATTTTATAATAAGTAATGTGCCTACTCATATTTATGCATTTCATGGTAATGATCTTGTTTACCACCATGTTCAGTAGTGTGAGAGACTCTAGAAGGAGGGGTAGGAATCTTTACCACCTTCTTTGTGGGTGTGCAAGTTTTATTTCACCTTGTAAGGTTGTGTGCACATACATGACATGTCTATGCAAACAATAAATAGGGTGATTGGAAATGGTAGGGACTCATTCAAGCTATGACTCGGACCTTTGATTACTTTTCTTCTAAACTGATGGTGAATGAGGCATTGTTGGTTATGAACGGCTTAACTATGGGAGATAGTGCAAAAGCTAAAGAGTTACTTCAGGAATTTTTAGGAGAATTACACCTAGTGGTGCACTTTGAAGAGGAATAATCAGATGTTGAATAGCTCAAGCATACCTATTTAGAATGAGAAAATGGTAAGACGATCTACATGGTTGATGATGAAGAGGTAAAGAACCTAGACATTGAGCACACAGAGGTCATGTGCAAAGTTTTGGATAATGCAAATGAGAAGGCATGCACCTACCATGAGCCTATGAAGACCAAGAAAGTGAAAATTAGAATGGATGTTGAACCTAAGGAATCCATTATTGGAGATTACTGGTCTGACTCTAAAGTTTCTAAAATCATTGAGTTGTTGCACAAATTTCAAGACTTGTTCCCTAGAGGCTATCATGATATGAAAGGCGTACATGAATCGTTGGGAGAGATGAAGATAAAGTTAAAAGAAGGTGTACACCCATTTCAGAAGAGGCCATATAGGATGAATCCAAACTTTCATGTCAAAGTAAAATAAGAAATTGACAAAAATTTAATTTCTAGAATCATTGTACCAATTGAGGAGCCAGATTGGGTGAGCCCTATGGTGATTAGTATCAAGAAAGATGGCAGAATCAGGATTTTTGTGGATTAAAGGGAGTTAAATGTTGCATGTGTGATTGATCCCTTTCCCACACTATTTTCTGAGGAAATATTGGAAGGCATTGAAGGGTGCAAAATATACTCCTTCACTGATGGATTCTCTAGATATCATCAGGTAAGGATAGATGAAGAAGATCAAGAGAAGACAACTTTCACCACTAAGTGGGGAAGTTTTACATACTTGATTATGCCCTTTGGATTAAAGAATGTGCCTATAATATTTTCATTCATAGTGGTAGAAACGTTCCAGTATTTTATTCACAAGTTCTTGCATTTGTATTTGGATGATTGGACAATCTATGGGCTCATGAAATATCATTGTGATAATATGAGGATGATGTTCGAGAGGTTCTTTCAATTAAGCATCTCCTTAAACATTAAGAAGTGTATATTTTTCACACCCTTTGGAATTTTTTTGGGGCACATCATCTACAAAGAAGGCTTGCTAGAGGATATTGCTAAGGTAGTTGTTATTTTGGGTTTAGAAGAGCCTCCTAGCTAGAGTGAGGTGCATAGATTCTTTTGGCACATAGGTTAATACAAAAATTTTATAAAGGGATATGCCAAGATCACTGTGCCCTTAGAATAATTACTTAGGGGAAAAGGAAAGTTCTATTGGGGTGAGGCACAATAGTGCACATTTGACACATTAAAGGAAAGGCTTACTACAACACCTATTTTGCACTTTCCTTCATGGCCCAATCCTTTTCATGTTCATGTAGACGCCTGTGGCATGTCCATTGGTGTCATATTAGCTCATCGTGGAGAAGGGATTGTTGATTATACTATCTTCTTTAGTAGCAAAAAGTTGACTCAGTAGAATAAAATTATACGACAAAGCATGTTTCTTCTCTATGATCTGCGTGCTTCATAAGTTTCGACAGATTTACTTGCTTACCCATTCATATTTTATACAAATCACATGGCATTAAAGTACTTGGTGAACAATTTTGTTTCACGAGGGGCACATATGTCATTGGGTTCTTTTGTTTCAAGAATTCAATTTTACAATGGTGGTTAAGTCAAGTAAGAGAAATTTTGGTTGAGACCATTTATCAAGGATTCAATCAAGAGAGGATGCATAGAGCATTGAGGACACAATTTTGGATTCCCATTGTTCAAGTTAAACCACATACCCTCGAACTTGGAGGATATTGTTGTATTTTTACACACAAGTGTGGCACCCAAGGAATGAAGGCTTTAGAAAATAAATAACTTTTTATTTGTGTCATGCCTTACATATTGATCAATGGAGACTTATACAAGTTAGGTCATGATGAATTTTTACACCGGTGTGTGCTTGAGTATGAGTGCAAATAAATTATGGTAGAGGTTTATGGTGGTATTATAGGTAGAGACTATGTAGGGGATGCCACCGCACGTAATATTCTACTAGCTGGTCTATGGTAGGAAACATTGTACAAGGATTGTAAAGCATATTGTAAGGCTTGTGACCATTGTCAGCACCTTGGAAAGCCTAGGCAACGAGATGAATCCCTTTGAGACCTATTACTAGTGCAAAAACTTTTGAGAAGTGGTAAATTGACTTTTTGGGCCCTACTTGCCCAACCACGTGCAGATAGGATCACATTGTATTATAACTTTTATAGATTATCTTACAATGTGGGAAGAAGCTACACCTACAAAGCATTACACCGTAGCTAAAGCAACAAGGTTTCTATGGGAAAATAATTGGTAAAATATTAATAGCAGGTATGTTTTCCTTTAAATTTAACAAGTGATATGGGTACTCATTTCCTTAATAAGACTATCAGGATATTATTGGATGAATTTATGGTTGCACACCATAGGAAAACCCCTTATCACCCTCAAGAAAATGGAATATCTAAGGCCTTCAACAAAATATTGAGCCATACCTTGACAAAAAAATTTGATGTTGGAAGGCAAGATTGGGATGACAAGATTTTTGTGCTACTTTAGGCATAAAGGAAAACCTACAAGATGTTGAATAAGGCAACACCCTTTCAGCTAGTTTTTGGTGCATAGGCAGTTATCCCCATGGAATTCATGTTACCTTCTTTTTGTATTACACACACATGAAGTATAGTTGATGAGCAAGCATTGGAATATGACAAATTGATGTAGTTGGATGAAAGGCATGCCATAACAAGATAGATTTAGAAGAAAGAAAAATCTAGGCAGAAGGCATGGCATGATAGGTGCATCAAGGATAAGAAGCTTGAGGTTGGGAAAATGGTACTTCTGTATGATTCAAATTTTTTACACCACTGAAATCTTAAGGTGCATTGGTTGGGACCATATGTTATCACTTATATACTTTATTTAGGCACTTTCCAATTAGAGGCGCTGAATGGAACATAGTTACCCGATTACTTCAATGGGAGTAGGCTAAAGCCCTACTATAAATAAGTCTTCTTGGTGTTTGTAATAAGGCAATATTGCCACTTAGATTAGGTTTCCCTTAATGCATTTTATTTATATGTGTTTCCTTCATCGTTGTTATGCTTTTTCAATTTAGTTTAGTGTTATGTGTAATAAGTACGCTTGCATGCTAGAAGTTGATTATAATTTAAATGATTATATGTGTAGAGGACCGTGCATACCCTTAGTGTGGGGTGGTTTATATATAGGGTCCATTACCAAGTTAAATATATTTAATTTTCATCTGAAGATGGGTATGCATAAGGAAACTTTTGTATGCAGTGCTTTTGGAAGGGTGAAGATAGAAAAAAATTACTCCTAAATGAAGACCACAGATGGAAAAATGGATGCACAAAGTATAACAAGAGGTAGGTTGCAGCAGTGGAAACTACTTGGAAAAAGGCACAGTGGTGAAGTACTTCAAAGTGCATGATGGTGCGTGGAATAAGATCTATGGCCTAGAAGTAGAATTTGTGCTAGAAGGTTATGATTATGGCACGGAAATGAGCAATGCGGAAACATTGATGAACGATGCATTAATGTTGGGATTGGTGGTAGGTGAAGGAGAAATAAATGTGATAACTTTTATATATATATATATAAGGAAGGGTTGTGAGGCCATTTTTACCTTTGTGATTACAAATTTTTGAGCAAGCTAGAAAAGATGGTGCTAAAGTGTGAAGAGCTACAAACTATGCGATGATATCATATTTGTGCACGGGATTGACTTGCGCTCCTTTTGGAAAAGAGTTTCAGCGAGAGGAATGCAAGGAGGAGAAATCAAGAGCTAGGGTTTGGATTGAAGCTAGGGCACATGGTTTTGAGCTAGGGCATGTGGATTGAAATTACAGAGCTCGGAAGAGGTAAAAATATAGCACCTTTTAGTTGTTATGACACCCAAACAAGCACCTGGAGCTGGTACAAGGGGGAAGAAGAAAAAGGAAGCTGAAATTGAAGTGGAAGATACCCCGAGAACATATTTTCCAAAATGTAGTACCCATAAGGGGTTCTCATGGGTTTTGATTGGGATTCACACATTTATCATTACAAGGTCAACGACTACAATCATAGGAACAAGGATACTAAGGAGGAGCTGGAGAAATTACTGGTATTAAAGACCAATAAGAGAATAGTCAAGGATATGGAAATCTAGGATGACATGGGAAAAAAATTGTTGACCAAGGTAGGAGTCTTGCAGTTGTATGAGCTTTCATACTTTGGAAAACTTGAAAAGCTATATCAATGGCTTATGAGTAGATTCCATGAGGACTTATTCTATTTTGTTGGGCATCAAATGAGGATCACTATGCCTTTTATTGTAAGTTTGACAAGGCTGAGGATTTCAAGTGTTGATCTTAGTAGTGACCTCAATGATAAATAGGCCATATAAAAGACGAAGAAGGAGCTTGGGTACACCAAAGGAGGATGTGAGATAGAAATCCCTAAGTTGTAAAAGTATCCAGTCATTCAGGTAGCAGCCCATCTTTTGACAAAGCTGAACAATCAAGAGCGTTGGTCTCAGGTTAACAAGGCTTGGCTTCATGTTGCGTGCAAGATGACAAAAGGTGTTGTATACAACTTGTCAAATTTCATTATTGAGACAATCATTGAAGAAGCACAGGAAGGTGAGAAAATAGTTTTGGCGTTATACTCTTGTCATTGGTTTTTGTCAAAATTGGGGTGCCCGATGGGCCATAGGACAATGTATGGTAGTTTCCTGATGTAAAAAGTCCTTGGTGGAAATATTTTCTAAGTATACTTGTGATGGATCAATGAGTGGACCCTTTGAGGAGTGAAGCATACCAAATTATTTTCTGGTGCTAGTAGGAAAACAAGTCCATATTGCAGTGCACTAACACTTTTACATTGGGTGCTTTGGGATGAAGGAGGGAAAATAGAGCCCTTGGTGCAAGCTTTCATATGCCTTCATAGTGCACTATTTTTAGGCATTTTTACATAGGTTCTCATATGCACGCAGACTGGTGTTTAATGTTGATAAGGTGGATTGTGACTACCACACACTGAGGAAGTCTTATGTGTATCCAAGTAAGACTTCTTACATTGAAAGAATGATATCATATGACATTAATATGAAGGCTGTAAGTTTGGCTATTGGGAAGTTGGGTGTGGCCCTTGTATATATATATTTGAAGCCTAAGCTACAAAATGGCAAGTATTTGGAGAATGAGTTCAAACTTCTAGGCCCACCCAAGGGGAAGCATATAGTAGGCACCTTAGAAGATGAGGAACCAACCTTGCCTTTGATTGAAGAATAAGGAGAAGAAGAGGAACTACATGAAGACAATGGTGGTTTAAATCGTAGGGGTCATAGGAAGCCTACTGATGAGAAGGAAAGTGAGCGTGTAGATTCTTCTCCACTAAAACAAGAAAAGGAGGTATTAGAGATACGAGCATTAGAGGAAAATATAGACTAGACCACTAAGGATCAACAATTCAAAAGGGTGTTTAGAAGAACAAGAAATCATGGCATAGGGTCATCATAGACATTAAGGAGGTCACCTAGGATTTTTTCATAGAAAGTAGAGCCTAAGAAGAAGAGAATTCATAAGATAAAGCTTAAGGACGAAGAGGAGGATGAGTTTGGAAAAAGTGTGCTGTGTACACCAAAGTGCAGCTTGAGGATATAGAGGAGCCTCGTGATGAGGAGATGAAGAATGATGAGGAAGGGCTAAAAGAAACATAAGAAGAAAAGGGTGAAGGCCCAATTCTGGATTCAAGCACCCAAGTTCCTAAGGGAAAAAGAACAAGGGAGGAAAAAAAGGCAAAGACTATGTGACTCCCGCAGTTGGATATGTGGATGATACTAAAAAGATCATACGCATGCACTTCTAGATTATTGTGGAAGCTAAGGACTTATATGGTTGGGATTTGATGGATGCAGAGATGGAGAACATGCACACACTAAAGTAGTTTTCATGGTTAATGCAGACTCATATGGATGAGCCTAATTTTGACGTGTGTGAAGAATCATGTGTCTTGTGTAGAATGAAGAAAGCACCTCAAATCCAACATGTAAATGTTAAGCCAACTGTTATGTTAGACAAACAAGTGAGAAATTCCTTGGTAAAGGTATTTACAAAGGTTGCATGCACAAACATATATAAAGTAGAAACTATCAGTGGCAATCGATGGATGAAAAAAGGATAGGAATGTAGAAATAAAGTGACTCACATAAAAAAGGAAAGGGATGAGGAAAAAATAGAAGCCTTGATTAGTATGGCCAAGGATATTGGTGATGATATTCTTAAGGTACGACCACATTTGGAATCTCAAGTTCTAGAAATATTCCTTCTGTAATGCACTATATACGCACACTTGTAAAAATGGTCATAGATGAAGGGCCCGTGCATATGCCTACACCAAAATATCCTAAAGAGGAAGAAGCAAGGGCCAAGGCCACCATTGCCAAAAATATTGCTAGTTATGAATCCTTACTATAGGCCTTAAGGGATGAGCTTTAAAAGGTTGATCAATCTTTGAACATGTGTGTGGCACTAGATGCAATGATTAGGATAAGGACTATTGAAGAAGATAATGATGTTCAAAAGGAGATGAAGGATGATACACTCAGGCACGTGGATAGACTTGCTCTAGTGAAATAAAAGTGAAAATCCCTCACAGCAGCCCAAGATCCACACAGGATAGGATAAATGAAGTTCAAAAGTTTTATTGCGTAGAATATGGATTTTATGGAGGGAATGATGTCTAGCATGGCTAATGTTGTCAGGGTTCTACAAAATGAGAAAGAGAAAATAACTCAAGATGAACTAGATGCCATTGTGATAGACATCCCAGATAAGACATGTGAGGTGTTGAGTGACTGGAAAGCACTGGAGGTGGACGTTAAAATTGAGTATCCATAATTTATCGTGCAAGTAGAGGATCGAGTACCAAGTGACACTTCATTCTTTTTCATTCCTTTATTCCTTATTATTTATTCTTTGAGAGATAAGTTGGTTACTCATCGCCGAGGGTAGAAATTCCATTAGTGTGGGGTAATGTTGAGAAGATGAAATATATCTCAATGATGTAAGTGCAGAAGTTTTGGCGCACAAAAATAAGGCACGGGGAAAGCATGGAATTATAGCAGAACATGAGTATGCCCAGATATAGTCAAAAACAAGACTTAGCCACTTTTCATAGGTCAAGGTTATTGTTGGACATGGAGTGCAGAGCACGTAAATATATGAAGACTTATAGTTCATGTAAGGCTATTTTGGGTTTTGCATCAGTTCGAGCGCCATGTAGATTCTTTTTCTAATAATAGGATCTATTCTAGGAGTTAACTAATAGAAGATCTGTTATTAGCACTTGACATGCTTTTTTATTCTCTTCTAAAGGCACATGGCTATTATTAACATGTAGCCTATTTTTGGAAGGTGCATGGGATGAAGGGAAATTTCCCATCCCTATATATATATGTATTGATTTGTACAGCTAGAGGGACCGATTTATTGTAGATTTATGTTGCAGATTTATTAGCGTGCATGACTAAGGAAACTGGATCTTGATGTATGAAGCTTTTGTGTTGTACAATATTTAATACAATGGATCATATTGGCTAGATATTATGTTAGATCTGAATGAGTATGGTTCTTTCATGGTAAATCTCATTATAATCATTTTTTATTCAATCTTTCATATGGTTTAGATATAGATCTGGTTTATGCACTATGGCTTATTTACCATCGTTATAAACCGGATATATATGAATGCAATCATGATAACATTCTAGAAAAGAAACTATAAAGAGGGACCTAGTACCCTTGCATGCTTCAGGTGAGCACTTAGTTCTATCTCGAGTGATGTTTCAAAGCACCTTGCATTAGTTGTAGTGAATTCTAGGCTACATCAATGACCCTAGGGGTGAAGCGTATGTATTTCTTGTACTTTTTTGTGCTTGTATTCACTTTTGTATGTTACTTATTGTTATGTATTAGGATAGGTTTGCAAAAGAAGAGTGAAAGAGTATTCAAAATCATGTATATGATAAATCAAAGAAAATTGTGCATATGTAAAAGTACGTAAGAGTGTGTATAGGAAAGTGTACTCTTGATGTAATAATGTGTAAAATGATAGAAAAATGCCTTGAAAATGTTGTGAAGAGAAAGTTTTTTGGGAGATCGCATGCCAATAGTGAGTTATTTGGGTGATCTCATACCAATTGATTTAATGTAATTGGAAAGAAAGAAGTAGATAACCATTTAATATTATTTATTTCATAATGATACAACATGATATTGAGTTGATAACTCATGCCATTTCGTTAGAACTCGACCATGTAAACTATGTTCTCTCTCCTACATCATGTAGGATGAAGTATTCATTATAAAGTGATTAATTTGATTAATACGCATGATTTCTTCATGAAATGATTGATATATATATATATATATATATATATATATATATATATATATATTTTATATTTTTATTGTACTTAATTAAAAATGTGAAAGTATTACTTCAGAGATTGTATAAAAAGGCACTTTGCCTTATGTATTATTATTGATAAAGGTTTATTAGTATTTTAAAGAACATGAAATTATTTCATATTATTATTAAATATAAATCACGTGGTTTATAATATCCTATTATATTATAAAAAAGTGTATAAAATCTATTATTACAACATTGTATAAATATCCTTGAGTAATGTTGTTTACTTATATTTAATTTGTTATCCCGACATCATTATTACTTGAACAAATATGTATTAAATATTCATTATATGACAATGAAATCAACAAGATGAGAGAATGTATTATATTAGTGAACTTTCATAAATGAAAACATTAATACAACATTATAAATTAACATTTTTATAAGTTTATCATGTATGAATATTATAATATGTAGTATTTATAAGTTATAAACTGAAATATGCATATTGTTTTCCTTTTAACTAATCCAGAGGATAATTTGGAACTTTAAAAGTTCCCTAAATCTGCTAAAACCATGAAATTATGGAAGAGCATTCCGAGATATTTTCAACAAAAGATAAGGAACACCGAAAACAAAGAACATATGCTCCATTCATCGCTAGTCTAAGTTTGGATAAATTTGGGACAATACAGTCAACTAGCCAATTTGGATGCGACACATGGAAAAGTGAAGTTTGAACAAAAGTGTAAAATTTGGTTTTATGAATTTAGTCTTCAACGTTCATTTATGGACGGGTGGTCCCTTCTATTTTCTTGTTGGGACCCTCACTCAAGGTCAACACACTTTTTTGACAGCGGAGTTTTTTTACTACCATTACTTCATATTTACATTGCCACAAATTTTTATATATATGCCACGAGTGTTCTTGCACAGGATAAATGTGGGATATTTTAGGGCATTGTAATGTAGGGGACCGATCTCAAGCCAAGCTCCAAGGGCCATCTCAATGAGTTGCTACGGTGTTTAAACAAACCTCACTCTATTTTCCTATCACACCGCTTGGTGCTTACCAACCCACTCCATACTTATCTTGGCCTAGTCATCCACATCCATGGCAAGCTCACACTTATCCTCAATCGCTTATGTAAAACGTATTCCATGAGGAACTCGTCACCTACGTGGCATAAAAAACCTTTCCAAAGCCACGTACATGGCTTATCAAACATGGCATAAACACCACCACCCACATGGCTCGAAAAATGTGGACCCAAAGCCAATGACCTAATCCACCCACCTATTTTTAAACCATTCCCTCACCTAGCACCATGAATGAATGTGGGATTTTCCCCACTTAGGAAAATATAGAGATAAGGGAGGTTAGAGGTGCTTGACCCCCTAACCTCTTAGGTGACAAAAATGAACTCTACTACTAGAACAAAATAGCTCGCCAAGCTATATATTGAGATCATTTTTATTTAAAGGAGGTTTTTAGCAGGCATGTGTATGGAGGTACAATAGATGGTTTTTGAAAAAAGAGTTTTTGAGCCATTTAGAGGTCGAACCAGACTTTGGAGCAAACTGGGAGTTGTGTAAAATTTAAAGATGATTCTAGTGATCTAATTATTTTTCCATTTTAGAGTTCGTAGACCAATTTTGTAAAGCCTTTTGTGCATATTTTGTATGTAAAGTGAAGTACAATCAACTACAAAGCCAAAAAAACACAGAGAGAAAATCCTTATCATTATTATAGCTTAAGGGACTTATGACAGTTTATAAAGATTCATTATTTGATTTGTAATAATTTAGTTGTATTTGCAAGTCTAAAAATTAATGGACCAGTTCTAAATGAACATGAGGAAATAAGAATTCTCAACCCCATAAAAAATATTGTGTCATGTGTTTCTAATTTTTATTTTTAGATTTCAGTATATTTTTAGTTATTTAACTCAAAAATCAGTTTTGGAAGAAAATTAATCAGTTTTGACAATTTTGGAAAAATCGATTAAATTGAGTAAAATTAAATTTCAATAGATTTGATCAAACACGAAATAAGGGAATTTAAAACTAGTTTTGGATCAGTCATAATTCATTTTTAAAAATCATATTTCGATCAATTTTGGATTAATTAAAGTCCTAAAAGTTCATGAATTTTTAAGGTCCTAGTAAATAATTAAAAAAAAGTATTAAGCGGTGTTTACGGATCATGTATTAGTATCAAATATGGATGATTTAGTGTTAGATTTTAGTTACATTTGGATTTCAGTTTTGATTTTCTAATCCAATCATATTTTGTAGAATTTATGGCTTGATCTTCCATTTTAGAAGTGTTGTGGAAGTAGAGGTGCTTGCAAATAATCGTGGGGAAATACTTGAAGAGAGAAAGACAAGAAGAACTAGAAAGTATCAACAAGAAAATTCAAGAAGAAAATACTTTCATAAGAAACAAGTTCTATTCCCTCGAGGAATAAATTTCATGTTTGAGATCCGAGCTCAAGTCTAAATACAAGCTATTGATAAATTTGAAATGTGGTGAACTAAAATAGGAATTACCTTTAACTTCAAATGCGTAAAACCATGATCGATGAGTGCACTATAAGTTATTCATCCATGATTCTTCTTCCCATTAAAATTCATATTTAGGTAATGATGCTTTTGGTTTATTTTAAAAACACACTAAAGGTATTGGATCTCGATTATTAATGAAAATGATATTTTATGGAAGAGGCCTTGGTGAAAATGGAGAAGGTGTTATTAACCCAATATAGGTCAAGGATCATCCTCATTTTACAGGTATAGGTTTTCCTAGTTTGGGAATGGAAATTGGAGAATCCTCCAAGCACACTGAAGGAAGATGAGCTTTCGAAAAAAATTGAACCCCCACTATTATTGCAAGATGGATTGGATAAGATATCATAGCGAAGAGGTAATGATCTTCCACCTCCTTTTTATCATAATCATAAGCATGAGATAAATTGTAAGACTTCTGATCCACTCTTTCCATTTAAGAAATTTGGCTTTGAAATTTAGAAAATGTGGAATGATTTTCCTTGCACTTTTTATGGATTGCATAACCATTCTATTTCCATATATTAGAAGAGAAAGGAACTGATGAAGAATCTTATGCTATTCATTAAGAACATGACAATTGATAAAGACCAATCTTGTAGCTCTCAGTAAAGAAATGATAGACATATTTCCTCATCCCAGTAAGGATAAGAGGAACTATTGCACTCATTTTTGTATGAGTGGACACAAGGTTGAGAAATTATGGAAACTTCATCCAACAAGCCATTTGAGAAATGGTAAGAAAAATTTGGTTTACAAGGTAAAAGAATTTGTTAATCCACTAGCTAAGAATAAAACAACCTTGGATCTATCCATAGATTATCCACAGATGAGTCCATTTTATTTTGATATGGATAATGAAAACTCATGTGTTTTGGATAGATTTATATTTGCATAGCTGTAATTGATGAATAACATGCATTATTTTTAGAGCATTTTGTGGGATTCCGATGAATGATAAAAGGAAAAATTCCCATATATTCATTTTACTTGAAATTTGATAATGGTGTCACCTATAGGGAAGATCTAAGGGACAAGTTTATCATACTCAGATTATACTTCTCACTTGTTAAGGATGAAAAAATCCATTTTTATTATTAGTAGCAGAGTATGCAGATTCAAAGGGCATGTGTATAATGTCTATTTTTGGAAATTTACATTTTAGTATCTGTTGTTGATTTTCATTGTGCAAATATGGGCACCATTTTGGTATTGTAATTAATATACAATCTTATTGTGTCTACACAGGGTATTTTCACATACATGAAGACCCTTATTTTGGGAATTTATTTGTAACTACCCTATGTGGTTACAATTAGTATGTACATTTATTGCACTAACAAACTAGTTTGTAGATTTTGTCTGGTGATATTTTGTAGTGGATAGCAGTTTCACCATTATGGGTATGAAGACATTTTTATTCTATCCTTCTTATAATTTAGAACATTGGGATTAATATGTTAATGGAAGATTCACATGATTCAATTTTGACTATAGATATTTTTGGCATGCGTGTCCTAAACATTCTAAATCGTGATATTTTCATTGGTTGATAATTTCTTGTACACTAGAAACTTGATATTTTTGGCATGTAATTGTATTTTTACACCGATGTTACAATGATTGGCCTTATCAAAGAGTATAAAATACACAATTTCCTCTTTTGTTGTATTTTTAAACTGATCTATTATTTTTGATGAAAGTTAAAGTTACTAGGAATTGAGTTCATAACTATTGCAAAGATTGGAAAAATCATAGAGTATTAGGGGAAAAATTCCTATTCGGTGAACAATTGTCTAATTTTCACTTATTTTCTTTTGATTAGTAGATCAACAATTTGCAGTGATTTAACCCATAATGCTATTTCTGGATCCTTTATGTGTTTGTTTTTATTAGATTAGGTAATAAGAAGGATCAACTCCCAGAGGCCTTACATCAAAGGATTACATTGTGAAAGCACCCAAAAAGAGGAAAAAGAGAGATAACACCTGAATGAGTTAAACAAGATTAACTCAGAAAAGAGAATGTCTAGAAACCAAACCACAAGATGAAACATAACAAAACATTATGCTAACCATACAAGGATGGTTTGTCAAAAGACAACAAAAAGTTTAGAAACAGAGAAATAAAAACTAATTTATCTTTTGAAATATGGGAGGGGTTTCCCGAAGTGTAAGTGGGATCCTCCTAGTTGTGCTCATGCTCTAGATACTTTTGAGTCTTCTCCCCATCCTCATCCTCGGAACTATTGATACAGAGTTGAAATTTCCTTTTCTTCAAGCCCTCTTCCACTTCCTCCAACCGAGTCCACATATCTTTCACCATCTTATCCATCTCTAAAACTTCCCCCTTATGTTCCTCTGAGAGATACAAATCTGTTTGGTGGCCTCAATGTTTTCTATCATCCCTTCTCTCATATCAAAGTTACCCTCTTCCATAACCTATACAATCATCTCTAGATGCTACATTATTTTTTTAAGGTCCTTGTAATTCTGACCTTCTTCCTTGATAATTTTTCCTTTCCCTTTGGAGGGACCTTCATCACCATGATCCTTCCTAACCCTAATTTGTCATCCTTCCTCCTCCCTATATCCAATATGGGTATCCTTTCCCACACGCATCTTTTCAGTCACTCCACCATTGTAATCTCATCATCCTTTATGTATTGTGAAATGCGGGGAAGATTAGAAAGATTTGTGGGTGAAAATTAATTTTTGTGGAAAAAGTCCTTCCCACTAGGGAGGAATGATCCGTATGACAATTTAGAACTTTTAAAGTTGTGTTCAATGAAAAGTTGTAAAATCCATGGATTTGGGGTAAGAATCTCTAAAGAAACCCCAAAGGCTTTTAACAATCTGATCAATGGACCATGTGATAAGAAATGAGCAAGGTTCTCTTCTTTGCATACATTAATTTGAAATAAACATGCAAACTAAGCAAATGAAGTTAATCTCTATTCTTTGAAATCTTGAAATAATGAACCTAAGAGGATCTAAGCATTTAGTTTATGTGTTAAGAGAAAGAGATCTCCCCATTAATGGCTTCAAGGCCAATGAATCTTCCTTTTACTCCATATTAATGCTATGAAATACAAGATTAAATTCTTTTAGCTTAAATGAAAGAAGATGAAATATAAACTAAAGCCTAAACAAATTGCTATAATTTTTGTTAGGAAGAAGAGAGAATTATTAGGAAATGAAGGAGGGGTATAGCCCTATTTATAGTTTTTGGTTTGGAAGAAAAGGGAGAATCGGATGCATGTGGGACACAAACTACAGTCCAAAAAGCACTTTTAGCAAGTCAAAGTGTGATTTGAATATGTTTAGGGTAATTAACCTAGGTTAGATTAATTAATCTCTCTTAGAGAGTAATTAATATTTGGGAAGGGTTCTCGAAGGGCTTAATCAATCCAAAAAGTGGATTGATCTTTCGGGAGCTAATAGAAGCAAGATAGAAGAGAATAAGAAACTAATGTAGTTAGAATGAGGCTATAACTACTGTTTAAATGGTTTATAAGCAAAAGAATGACCAAAAAGGGTGTCATAAGGAGGAAGTTAGATAGGTCCAATTGGCAGTCAATTTACAAAGGGAAGGAGCGTTAGTGCACCATTAGAAATAATAGTGTATTGATCAAACTACAGTGTCTACATTTTCCCCTCTTTTAGGTGATGTAAGCGACGTCTCTTCAAAGAAATTAGACAAACACAAACAAGTAGAAATTTTTTAAAGGGGTGGAAGAAAAATTAATAAGACGAAGGATGACGGATGCCCCCTCGAGTTTCGATGGGGTGATGAAAAAACTCGATCGACGATCGAAAAACAAGAAAAAAAGAGATAAAAGTGTTCAGAGAAGAGGAGAAACTTGAAGAAAAGAGGATATTGAGCTATCTACAAATCAATTGCTAATAATATTTTATCATCATAATGTTTAGAATCCTCCTCATGGGTCCTTATTAAAATATGAGCATGCGCAATGAAGAATAAAATGACATGAAAAGCCAAGATACAAACAATCATCTTGTGCTAAAAATGACCAACTCCATGCAACATACACGAATGTAATACAATACAAGAAATAAACAGAATCACCTGACAGGGAAATAAGTACAATCACACACACTTAAACCAACAACGTTCAAGATAGTTGCACAAATATTTTGTTATCAAGATGAAGTCCCAAATGTTATGATAAACAAAAAGGGTGAAGAATGATTCCTAAGCAAGGTGTATTGTGCAAGGAGGAAGATGGAGGACACTTCCATCCTATGAAAAAGTAATGTGCACAATGAAAATAGTACCAGGAAATTGTTAGTGCCCCAAAGTACAGACAAAGTAAGCAACATAGCTTGTGTAGGTGATTGAAGATTTTGGTGATGCGTGAGTCATTGTTTCAAAATGTTTGAAAACGTCAGCAAGATCTGGGATGAGTGTCATGTAATAGACATAGATTGCAGCCGTAGATGATTGGTTTAACCAATTTTGAGCCATTTTTGATGTATTCAATATTTTTGTGAATTTTTTTGTTTTTGATCGGTCAAAAGAATTTCAAAAGATCAAAGATCTCTTAAAAATACGCATGAGGGCGATAGTGGGAAGGAAAAGCTTGTCAAAAAGCTTAGAATATATGCCCACAAGGAGAAAGATGGGTTGAGAATAATTTATTTAAAATAAATTAGTAAATAATTATCATGACGGGGGAAATAGATAAAAAATAGAGGAAAAGGTGCCTGGAAGTTTCATAAATTATCTCAGTGTGACGAAGAAGTGACTCGTTGGATGGCACGAAGTGCCCTAGCGTGTGAAAATTAGTAAAAATATATATTTTTAATACAAAAATAATTATCACAATAGGTAAAATAAGGTTAGAATGATCACGGTGGAGAAAACATGCCCCAGGGGCATCGCGATGGGTTAATATACTCACCTGGGGTTGGTAAAACAATCACGACCAATTCATTTTTACTAGAGCCTTTGTAAAATTTTTACCGTGAGTGAGAGAGATAGCATTGGAGTGAGATGGCGAGGATACCGAGGAGGACAAGGCACGCGGATGGCATCCGGGAGTACATGAGGGACCCAGTGGATGGACCATTCGTGAGTGCCCTAACCCCCTATTAATTATGCATTTAATTCCTATTTTACAATTTTCTAGGGTAGGCACAAGAAATTTTTACTCATGTGCATGGGCATACACGTTAGATTGACAAGTACGCACACGTGTATGCATCAAAACAGCATACGAGACACACATGTGCATTTGTTCACGGGTGATAGGGACACGTACATGTACCTATTTGGTAGAAGCGGGTATGCACATGTGTATCTATTGGGAAAAATGGGTACATGCATGCGTGCCTTAGTAAAGAGATTAGGGGGCGCAGTGTCAATTAGGTTTTGAATGGTCACGTACTCCGTGTACGTCAAATCGGGCATGTAGGCATCATATTGGGTGTGTATGCGTCCTGTATGACCTATGCAAAATAGGGGAAGAAAGGTTTTCATGTGTATGCATTCAAAAGGGTGTGCAGTGCCAAAGGAGGAACGTATGTACTATAAGTACATGAGAAAAGATAACTGGATAGAAAATAGCCAAGTATAGAAGAACAAAGGTTAGATTATTTCAAAAGAAAAGAATAGTTAGTAAATTAGATGTATTAAAAGCATTATTTTTCCTTAGAAAAATATACATAAATGTTAGATACCTAACACTTGCATTGATTTTGTAGCATATGTTACCCGTTCTTCAAACTCATGAGCACTATGGCCGATTAGCTATGATAGAGGTGCAATTTAATGAGGATGATAGAGTTACCCTGGCGAGCCTTTTACATGTGACAAGACTGGCTCATTTGGCTGAGATGGCCTAGATCACTTTAGATCACGGCCTTTTGACAGCCATAGCAAAGCGGTGGCACAACATGAGCCAATGCTTTCACCTCCCAATTGAGGAGATGACCATTACCTTAGAGGATGTATGATGCATCATATGGGTCCCGATTCAGGGACAACTTATTGAGACTATGAGCTACTGGATAGACATTCAACGTCATATCACACATTTGTTTGATGTTCTTACTATACCATGACACGGGATGTCCATCAGACTATCTTGATGTATAGATGATCCGAGTCGACCGCATAGTGGTCTATCGATGGATCTTGTCGGTGGAGTTATACTCCCTGACAAGATTGGTGCTTCATTTCCACTTGGACTCCTGGGAGTGATTCTTGGTTTGGTGGAGGGACATACCTACTACTGGGGTCAGTGCATTCTAGCACACCTATACTGGGACCTTCATTTGATCACATACTACTGTCAAAAGATGGTAGGACCTGCTCACTTGTTATAGATTTAGGTGTGGGACCACATTGCCATTGGTCACCCCTTAGGTATTCTGAGAGTTCGTGCTCCTAACGAGCCTTCTACGATGGGTAGGGTCACAATAGGGGATGATGTGTGACTCTTCATGGGAGTTACATACCACTACATACACGAGTTAGATGAGCTGCACCAGGCTTCCATTGTATGGAGGCCTTATAGACATTTTTAGTGGCTAGAGGATGGTCTAGAGCTCAACATTGCTACCATTGAGCACTTCATCTTGGGCAGCCACAACTATATGTGGGAGTTATACGAGTAGATCAGTACTAGAGGTAGCTTGGCCTTACCCAGGATGTTCCTAGGCCAGATAGATGGTATGCTCATAGAGCTAGAGAGCATTTTGATATGGGTCCATAGATTGCTCGTGATAGAGCATTGGCTAGTTTTTATAGGTGGCACCTGCTATTTGGGTGCCACTGAGACAGATTAGAGATCCAGAACTACGCTGGAGTATGGGCCATGGTACCACGGTGTTCTCCCATGCCATTTGAGCATTCATGAGTGGCATATGATGTCATGTGATACCTCCTCTAGTGGGGCCTCCTAGCAGTGGCGAGGGTGGAGATGATAGTGATGATGACGATGATGAGGGTGGGCCCAATGCGCACCAGCATGTTAGAGGTAGGGGATAGGGTCCCATACCATAGTAGCCATAGGGATAGGGCCCTAGGCCCGAGCGAGATAGATATACAAGGCCATGGACATAGATTTGCCCCCAATGGGCATTCTAGTGGGATTTATACCCCTCTTCAGTAGGTATTACCAAAGCAGGGGCCACCACCTGATATTCTAGAGAGTAGTAGCGTTGGTGGGTAGTGAGCTACTCTTAGCAGTAGTTATAGGCAACCATTGTTGTACAGTTACATGTGGCTGGTGAGAGAGACATAGCGAGGACCCAGGTACATGCCCTCACAGCAGAGTGAGATCAGGATCTTGCCCAGGTGAAAATGTTGATAGTAGAGAGGATCAGGTGAGCGCACAAATTTCCTAGGCCAGTGATAGTGCTACATGGTAGAGTCAGATGTGAGAGTTTTTGCATAGGGTTCTTAGATATAGAGCCTCCTACACCAGTCCCAGACTCAAATGCAGATGATTATTTCTCGGAGGGACCGTGCACATACACAGCCATAGGACTATCTTACATAGAGAGATCAGGCACAAGCCTAGGTGCATGTTATCACTGCAAAGAGAGATCAAGAGGTTGTTGCCTTGAAACAAGCCCACCTAGGAGTTTGCTAGTGAGATGCCTCCCTATAAGTAGCTCTCGCTTCTGGAGATGTAGACTTGATACAAGATGCCATGAGATCCGGTGGCGAGGCTATGTACTATAGGACTGCCTACTTGTGGTAGTTTCAAAGCAGTCAAGCATGTAATCTCATTTCAATAGTCAGAGGCTAGTGTGATAGGCTCTAGGTCACAGAGATCAAGTCAATCGGCGAGGTCAGCTAGGTAGCCTATGCCAAAGGAGCTGGCTAGATAGGGGCCATCTAGATAGTTTGGTGGTGCTCCTAGTGTAGGTCCATCATAGCCACCATTATTTCATCAACCAGGTGACAGACCTGGGAGCCCCTGGCGAGGGCAAGAGCTATGGTTGAGCTCTACATTCTTTTTGTTGTACAAATATCTTGTATACATGTCTCTTATCAAGGCCAATTTTGATGTATAGTCTTGTATATCATTATTTTGATGATGCCTCTTGATGAAGGCTCGACTCTTTTTGATGCATGCCTCTTTTTGATGTCATATTGTATCAATGATGTATTATTTTGAGTACTGGCCTAGATAGTTATACATGTATAAATGGACATTTGATGTATTATTTGTATGGTGGATTTATGATGTACATTTGTTCTTTCCTTTGTGTATGTGGCATATCTTAGATTTAGAAATGTATGTATTTCCTACTTTCATATTTGATGATGTATCTGTAGATGGCACCACATGTTTTTAGATTCATGAGTTATTTCTGAGTTTTTATGCTAGCACTTGGGATGATACTAGATGATATTGGTGTGGGGGATAGATTTGTGATTATGCGCAACCCCTCTTGCCCCATTGATGATACGATATTTGATGATTAGCTTAGCATACATGCTTGATGTAATACTTAGCATTTTTTGTATATATATGATGTAGTGAATGATGTTAGAAATGTGATGGAATGATAGATGATAGATGTGATAACAAACAACTGTGCAAAAACACACAAGCAAAAGTTAACAAAACTAAACAAATATACACATACTACTACTAAACAAACACATGCACAAACCTTAACAAGAGATAAAAATGAGATCTAATCTAAGCAAGTAAAAATGAACCCTAAAAGGATGCACATAACAAACAAAGAAATCTACAACAATTGTTTACAAGCATGAGAGCCCTCAAATGTATGTAATGCAATACATAATTTAAATCAAACAAGATTCAAAATTAGATAAGAAAATGATTTATTAAAAGAACTAACAATTCAACAGACTAAGTACACCAAAACTATACAAACCAAAAACTAAAATTAATTAAAGCACTATTTTTTTTTCATGCGGGACAACATTGACATATTTTCTAATGCTTTTGGGTTTATCTAAAAGATAAGTTTTTTGCAGCTATGTTTTTCCATTGTTGTCTAGGTTTCCCAAAGATAACGTTGTGAGACGAATGTAGCTTTATCCCCGAAAAGGAAATTTCCCAGATGTTTAGATTTTGCGGATCGTTTTTGAATATTTTTGTATTTTCCAAGGTCATGTTTTGAAAACAATGTACAAGAACAAAGAAGCATGGATGCCTCCAACATTATGTGGGAATATATAAACGGAATAATGCCACGCATGTATGCGCAGAAGATGACAAAAATACTTGCATGCTCATTGTAGATGGGAGTATGCTAAGGTGATGTCCTCCATGCAGATATAAGAGTCGACAAACAAGATCATAATAAGGCAAACGTGGTCCTAGTAGGGTTCTAGACCTAGCAGAAAAAGGTCATATCTAAAAAGTGGTAACGATCACCCGTCCTTCTGTAAGAGTAACTTGTGTCAGTGAATCCTCCTTGAGTGTAAAAACTAGTTTCCACTCAAGAACCGCCTCCCGTGCCACAATTGCATGGTTTTCACATGAGGACGACCTGCTTTTTCTTTACTATTTTCTCATTTTTCCATTTTTTTGCTTGTTTTTTCTTTGTTTTCTAATTTTTAGTTTTTATTTGATATTCCCATCATGTTTAAGTATAGAAATGCTTTAAGTGTATGGAATTCATAGGTTTCAAAAGCTCTTCACCATCTGAATATGCAAGTTTGTAGGGCCCTGATCCATATTTTGTAATTACAACATAAGGACCTAACTAGTTAACCTCAAACTTTCCTTCATTTTCTCTATCTTTGACGGTGTTCTTCTAATTTTCTTTAAGAACTAGATCTCCTACATCGAATTCCTGATGAATGATGCATTTTTAATATCCTCTGGACACTCTGTTCTGATATACTTTTAGGTGATTAAGCACTCTGATATGCCTTTCATCTAATAGTTCTAACTCTGCTAGGCAAGCAACTCTATAGTCTTCATCTTTATCAAGATAGTCTCTGAGAGATATTATCAAAGAGGGAAGCTCCACTTCCAAAGGTATGATGGCTTCAATTCCATAGACAAGTGAATAAGGGGTCACACCAGTAAAAGTGCAGATGGAAGTACGATAGGCCCAGAGGGCGGGATGTATCTGCAAGTGCTAATTACGACCGGTTTTACTGACCATTTTCTCCATAATCCATACACGGGTCTTATTAGTGGCTTTACGTACATCCATTACCTTAAGGGTAATAAGGGGTAGACCACTTAAGTTGGATATGGAAGCGTTGACACAATGTTTTAACCATTTTATTTTTGAAGGATTTACCATTATCAGTGACAATGGCCGAGGGGATCCCGTAACGGCATATGAGATGGTTCATGATGAATTTTGAAATCTATGCACTGGTGACATAGGTGAGAGGGATAGCCTCTACCCATTTGGTAAAGTATTCAGTGACAGTGATGATGTGAGTATGACCATCTAATGAAGAAGGGTGGAGCTTCCCTATGAGATCCAGCCCCATTTAGAGAATGGCAAAGGCGTTGCAATAGGTTATAAGGCTTGTGATAGCACTTGTATCAAATTTCCATATTCCTAGCATAGCTCAAACTTCTTGACAAAGTGCAACAATAATATTCCATGGTATCCCAATAATAGCCTACTCTTAATAGCTTTTTAGCTAAGACCATGCCACTAGTATGTGCTCCACAAATACCACTATGTACTTCCTTAATTGCGTGGATAGAATTAGTAACATCCAAATAGCGAAGTAGATTCCCATCATAGCCATGATGATAAAGGGTACCTCCTAGGAGGGTATAACGGGCTATGTGGTGAATAAGGGATTTATTTTCAGAATGGGTGATGTCAGGGGGAAAAGTGCCATCTTGTAGGTATTAGAAGATAGGGTCATACCAAGGGGATAAAGGACCAACAACTTCACATGCCAAACATGACTCCGACATATCATATGCAAGTACCTATAAATGTTCCATGAAGAAAGGCATCTTGCTTTCTTCAGGTGCTATGTGTAAGAGAGACCTAATAATAGCCATAGCATCCACGAGATCTATTATGCGACCTTGGTATTTGTTCAAATATGACTTGTGTGAAATATTCCTTCAAAGTTTCAACCATTTTCTTATATGGAATAAGCTTTTCATCTTTAACCTTGTACTCATCATTAACTTGTTTTATGATAAGTTGAGAGTCTCCAATGACTCACAGTTGTCTGATGTTCCATGTAATAGCTAGCTTGAGGCCAGTAATGAGTGCTTCGTACTCTACAATGTTGTTTGTACATGAGAATCCCAACTGGAATGCTCATGGAATGACATTTCCATTGGAGTGATGAGCACCACTCCTGCTCCAGATCCATGGAAGGTAAAAGATCCATCAAAATGAACTGCCAGTCCATAGATTCCTCAATATACATCATAGACGCATCTGGTAAATCTAAGCATAGGGGTTCCATTCCTAGGAGAGGAGCTTCTACCAACTAATCAGCTAGTACTTGTCCTTTTAAAGACTTCTGATTCACAAAATTGATATCAAATTCACTCAGGAGAATGATCCAATTAGCCATTTGGCCTGTGAGGGCAGGTTTGGATAAAAGGTACTTGAGAGGGTCAACTTTAGATATGAGCTTGGTTTTATTATTCAGGAGATAATGGAAAAGATTTTGAAATGTGAAGACAACCGCCAAGCAGGCCTTTTCTATTTGGGGATAATTCAACTCGTATGCAATCAAGGTGTGGATAAGATAGTAAATTTCTCTCTCTTTATGGGCTAAGTCATATTGGGTAAGTAATGCACCAATGGCAAACTGGGTAGCTGAAATGTATAAGAGGATATGTTCACCGAGGGTAGTGGCATTAGTACGGGAGGGCTGGAAAAGTAATTGTTTGAGTAACACAAAGAATTTTTAACAATCGGGTCCCTAATTGAATGTGACATCTTTCTTGAGAAAATGAGTAAAGGGGTGGCATTTATCTACAAGTTGTGAGATAAAGTGACATATTTCCTTAATCTTTCCTTATAGACTCCTTAGCTTCTTGAGAGTGGTGGGTGGTGGCATTTTTGTGATAGCCATAAATTTTACAGGATCCACTTCAATCCCTCTTTGTGAGATAATGAACCCTAGGAGTTTTCTAGATAAAACACCAAAGACACATTTCTTAGGGTTCAAATGAACCTTATAATCTCTTAGACGCTGAAAGATATGCCTCAACACTTCATGGTGTTCTTTTCTATTTTTGGATTTTGCTAGGATATCATCAACATAATCCTCCATGATGTCACGTATCATATCATGGAAAATAACTATCATGGCCCATTGATAAGTAGCCCCAACATTTTTGAGCCTAAAGGGCATGAATTTGTAGCAGAATGTTCCCTAAGGGGTGATGAATGTTGTTTTATGTTGATCTTCCTCCGTAATTCGTATCTGGTTATAACTTGAAAAACCATCCATCAAGGACAACATTTCATATCCAGCAATTGAATCAACTATCATGTCGATATTAGGTAGGGGAAAATCATCTTTTGGACATGCTTTGTTGATGTCATAGAAATACGTGCAGATCCTTATTCCAACAGGTTTTCTCTGTATTGGAACTATGTTAGAGATCCATTCTAAATAGTCTATAGGTTTTATGAAATCAACAGCTAACAACTTTTCTAATTCTTCTTTGACTAAGAGTGCCACTTTAGGATGCATCTTTCTCAACTTTTGTTTGATTGGTTTGGCATCTAGGTGCACAACGAGGTTATGCACAACTAGCTCGGGGTACAAACTAGGCATATCTGCATATGTCCATGCAAATATTTCCACGTATTCTTTTAAGAGCTCTACAAAGGTCTTTTGTTCCTGAGCTGAGAGTGAAGCTCCTAATTTGACTATTCTAGGTTGCTCCTCTAAGCCAATGTTAACACCGATCATTTCCTCAATAATCCTTTTAGAAGCATCTTCCATCCATGTAGGATCAAAGGGAAGAGTAAGATTGACCTCCTGGGGTAGTTCATGATCATCTTTGAATGGATAAATCACTTCATCTTTAGATTCTTCATTTTGTTTGTCTATGAGCTTATCAAAGAGTCTGTCACTATGGGATTTCTGTTGAGCCTTCTTTCTTGGTTTCTCAGAAGTAGGTATACTTTTAGTTACAACCTTTTTATTCAACCATCCACACATCTCTGCTTCTTCCCCAAAATAGGCGCAGGTGTCTAGTTGAATCTTAAATCCTTTCTTGTGGTCTCTAGCCGGAATAAAGTCCCTGAGTCCCATGAACTCTATGAATGCCTCATCATTTTCAAAGAAATCCAATGGCACGTGAAGTTTTGATCCCAACCTATAAGTTCAGGATATACAAGGGCTACTGGACATTTATTTAGGGGATGGATTCGGATAAGGTATGGACCGACGTGTTTGAAAATAGGTTCGTAGAGGCAAGGTCCTCGTTTAGGCTACATGGGGAATCTACGTCATTATCAGAATGAGATGAATCATCCTCACATTCAGAAGAGGTGGCATCATTCTCAAAAGGTAGAGCATCATGGGGCCTTATGCCAAGGCCATATTTATTAGTTTTAAAACAAGGGATAGGGATAGGCTCCACGCATTAACGCCACATCCAAACCCGCTATAGACCATGATAAACATCATGTGAGGACATTTGGTGTATTGAGGTGCTTGATTGCATGAAGCCATGGTGCCTTCTGGCACTCTGCTGGTTGGGTCCTCTAACATTTTCTCCTCAGATAGGAGGCCACTATGGACAAAATTTTCCAATGGTTTAGAACATTGTTCGCACGTTCTCTTGAAATGAAAATAGGGCATACCCCTTGTCCTAGGGGATGCGATCGATCGATATCAACAGAGCCTACTCAAGGTGAATGGCCTACTTGGGCCATATTTTGCTGACGTGGTCTCCCATGAAGCAAATGGATTAACTAATGAGGGAAAATATTGATTGAAAGGTATGAGAGAATCTGAATCTATTTGATTCTTCATGGCCTTCATTTGTAGTGGGACAACAATGTCCATAGAAGGACATTAATAAGATGCACGAGAAAAACTGTGCAAAGCCCTACAATGTGGGAAAGGTTCTAGGTCACCCAAAATGGTAACCACGCCCTTCATGACATAACTTGATGTGGCGATGAAAATTTGATGGAATAGTTTACATGGCATGGATCCATGGACGTCCCAAAAGCATGTTGTATGGAAGGTCCAAGTCAAGGACATGAATCGTTGTGTCATGACATGTGGGTCCTACTTCCATGGGGACCACTATAGTCCCTGATGACTCTCTTTCTTCATTTTCATATGTTTTGATTGTGATAGTTTTAGCACCCGACTCACTTTTCGAATGGCCTAGCTATTTTACCAGCTTCAAGGTGTAAATATTTAGACCAGATCCCCATCTACAAGTACTCTTTTGATTTTTGATGGGTAACCACCACTTTGAGATATAATGGCAAGTTATGCTCTGGGTTATTATGCGAGATTGTAGTATGATCAAAAGTAATATGATCATTGGTGTCTAAGCGTGCAATCATGGCTTGCAGGTTTGTGGGATCTATTTCTATGGAAACCCCTTATTTTTGCAAAGTTTTATACAATATGTTCTCATGGGCATTAGATATCTTGAGGAGATCAAGGATAGATATCTTAGCAGACATTTTTTTAATTGCTCTATCAAGTTATACTAACTTTCCTCAGGGGTAGGCACTAGGATATTGTATGATTAGGTGGGCATGTCTTGTCCCATCCGCGTAAATATTTTCTAAAATCTGAATGGCGTTAATCTATTCATTAGATGTGCTAATGCATCCAATGAGGGAGTCATAAGGACTATCATTTATAGGGTACACATAGGTAGATCCTATAGTCATTGGAAGTTTGCCCTTGATCTAGTTTTCTTTTCTTCTTATCTGCATGGTCGGGGAAAAGGTTTCGGTAAATACCCATTTTTTCATTCGAACTCTTACCAGTCTCAGGGGGAGACTCTACAAAAATCTTCCCTTCCTCTATGAGGTCTTGGATATAATGGCATAATCTCAAACATCTATCCGTTTTGTGTCCTTTAACATGGTGGAAGTCGTAATATTCATTGTCTTTGAACCAAACCGGTTTTGGAGCGTCTTCCGAGATATGGTATTATGGCGTTGGATATTATACCATATTTACACCATCTAATTGTTTTAGGATGGTAGATAAGGATTATGTCAAAGATGTGAATGTACATTTTGTAGGTGCTTTGGGACGAGGCCCTTGTGAAAGCTTTAAGAGTGGGCATGTCTGTACGGCTTGGACTCTCTTGGAGTCTGTAATGCCATCACCAACAACATGTTTATTCTTATTGAAGAATTTAGGTTTGTCTGTGGATTTGGCTTCATGTTTGTTTTTAGTAACGGGTTTAAGCATTCCTTTGGCAATGAGCACTTTCTCAATTTGACTACCTTTCTCTATGACTTCTTCAAAGTTCGAGCCACAATGCATTTGCAAGTGAAAGGCTATTTCTAGGTTCAAGTTAGGAACGAATATGCTCACTAACTATTTTTGGGTAAGGCACAAGGAAAGCAACTAGCTAACCCATGCCATTGTTGTAAAAATCCTACAAATGTCTCATTGGGTTTTTGTTTTGTGTTGCATAGATCGTTCATCATAATGTCACTCTCCATATTATAGGAGTAATGCCTTAAAATTTTCTCTGCTAGCACGGGCCATGTTGTAATGAAACCCTTAGGTATGCTATAAAACCATTCTAATCCCACGGCTCCTAAGCTGTGAGAAAAAAGTCATATTAGGAAATTATTGTTATACACGACCTCTTGGAAAGCCATGTAAAAGTATTTTATATGATCACGAGGATCACTTTTGCACTTATACTTATCAAACTTGGGAATATTAAAGTGTTTTGGGAAAGGCTGTTGTAGTATGTCCTTATCAAAGGGGTAAGGACATAGTTCTTCATATGAATATTTTCTGTTTTGGCCTACATTTACTGTTGTCTTGTATGTCATGAGTGTATATTTCATAGATTTTAATTCATCCTGAATAAGTTGCTCTTTAGTAGGAGATATTGACCTTTGGGCCTGAGTTGCCTTGAAGGTATAGTCCATATGCGGATTAGATTGAAACTTGTTAAGTTTGTTTTTGTCTTTGTCTTTGCACATGTTTCTCTTTGAAGAACCTAGGTTTGTTAATTTCTGACTCAACTTCAAGATCTGTTTTTGGAGGATCTCCTCCTCAACCAAGGGATCCTCTTCTTCATCAAATTTTAGAGGAGGGGAGGCCTTCCACTCAGTTTTCACTTTACGCGAAGCCTTAAAGTGAGGTTTACATGATGGTTCACCTTCGACAATGGCCTTATGTTTCCCAGAAGTGGAAGCATACCCCACATCAAAAGGATTATTTGTGTCTAAGATGAATCTTCGCTCTCCTAAGTTAGGGTTAACAACCTTTGTTTCTTCTTCACGCTCATGTGGAAGTTTAGCTCCTAATGCCAAGACTCTTGCAAGTACTTGATCTTTTTTGTAATATAGGATTTCATTGAATCTACTTAGGTCTAACCTTTGTTGTTCTCTCGAAGAGTCCGAATCTTCTCCACTATGATCAATTAACGTCTCGTATCTTTGACTTGAGAGAAGAGTGGTCCTAAATTGTGACCACTAAATGGGAAGGTGTCGAAAGGGTTTTCTCCCACATCCTGTTCATTTGATTTGGCTACCATTTTTATGATTTTAGGCATCACTAGTGGATGTTTGTATGTAGCTAGCGTAACCCCCAAAGTGTATAGTTTCTGCAAGCCGTTCAAGGTGGTGTTGGTATTTATACTACAGTGTATCCTAGATGTAGTTTTATGCAATTGTCTTTATCAAGAAACACTCATATGCATACCTAATGTTATGATCCACTCAATTTTGTTATTGTCAAGCCTATACCCTAAGATAGTGACAATGATGTATCAATATGTAAGTCAAGTTAGAACCCCAACAAGGTCTAAGCACTGACATGATGTTGTCACAGTCCTTCGACAAGGTATACTTAAAACTAGTTTAAATGTCGATGAAAGCCAAACCTTATAAAAAATGGAAGTCGCGAATAGATATAGCGTAATAATGTCACCATGATACATTAATCGAGCAAGTAAGGTGTTAGTACCATGATAACTTTATTAGGATATATGTAAGGCGTTATCAACACTTCTCAAGAAGACTTAGATGGCGTCGAAACTGAAACCAAGTAATAATTATATCAAGGAATTTTTAATCATGTGAGCAGTGTAACCACGTAATAAGGGGACTTATACCATCTCCTCACAAAATGAGAATACGATGTAAGTACCGAGATTGTACATCTAGGATGCAAACAAAACTATCAACTCAAGAAGAGGCAAAAGATGAACTGAATAAGCAGTGGTGAAGATGATCTTGAAATAAATATGGAAGGAATTTTATAAAAGATATGAAAAGCATACCCACACACCTTAGACATTTAACAACCCATCCACAAACATGGATGGGCGTAAACAGACAAAAAATTGACAAGTACTATCTACGATAAAAACACACAATGTATGCTCCTTTCTCACCCTAAACAATAAGCGATGACAATGCAAGGGTACTGAACAAAAGATGGAAACAAGCTAAGAAACACTTAGGTAGATATTTTCCTCATCCGAAGACAAGAATAAAACTAAGAAAAATTGGGACGTAGCTTAGTTCCGTGATGAAAATACACTCAGTTCAAACTCACAAGGGTTCTTTTCCTTGTTTCAACAAACAAGGTTTATATTCCAAATGAGTTGTCACTTTGTGATGGCTTGACACAAAAAGGACCAAGAAAGTGGGTTCCTTGACAAAATTACTTCCTTAATAAGTTCTCTCAACTAGGTGTTACAAGGTTATCTAAGAGCGAGGTGTGATTTACCCAAAAAGTTGCTAATGACTAGTTTGGGAGTATCTCAGCTTTTTTCCCCTTTCAAGTACAGTGGGAAATGAATGCATCCATCATATACTCTTACTAGGGTCACGATACAGACAACTTGCAACTCTAACTCACAAGGCATACTAGTCAAGTGGGTAAGTGGAGCGCTTCTTGTTTCATCCACAAGGTTACATAGTGGTGGACTACTTTAGGGTTCCTGGTACCACCCCCATTGTTATAGCTTAAGGCGTTATGCCAAAGGGGTTATGTTCCAGTTGAGCGGATAGGGACATACCCTTTTCTGAAACCTACAATACAATGTTTTGAATGTGGTGTGTTTTTTATCTTTCTTAGCTTAATGTGGTTTTAAGTAGCACACCATTTGGCAACCTATAAGAGCACGTGTATTAGAAGGTTTGTGTTTTTTTACGTCTTTCTTCGACAAGCGATAGGTCCTGTAGACAACAAGTTTTAGTAATTTTCCAATTCATAGGTTGATGTCAAGAAAGAGAGTTTCCCACTTTGCTTTTGATTCCTAAGATTGCCAAAAAAGGTGCAAAGGAAGAGCATACACAATCGTGAAAAACTCTACTGAAATGAAATTTTTACTTCAATCTTTATAAAGCAAGTGTTTTTTGAACAATTTATATGAGTTTTGTATTGGTGTTTTTGATCTCCAAGATCACCTTGGAAGACACAAGGAGAGAGCATACACACTTCTACAAAAACTACTTCTAAGTCAAAAACAAAACACTTTTAATCTATGCAAACTGAAATGTTTAAGAAAGAACCTTGTTTTTCCAATTGTTAGTCCTAAAAACCTACAGTAATGGATTAGAAGAAAAGTTTTTGCAGACTGTAAAAATTTTCAATTTTAACACAAACACCTACATGCCTATACCGACACTAGCGCTTCTTAGCTAATGATACGTGCCCCATGTAACAAGTATGCTGCAGTCAAAAATTAATAAAACCCAATGCAGTAAACATAGATGCTCACAATATGACAGAGATGTGCCTATATTGACATAGATGCTCAAGTTCTGTAACGCCTTGATTTTTGTAAGTTATCATGGTAATTACTTTTCATAATATTGTAACTGCTGAAATGAAGATAAACATGTTAAGATATATCTTTGATCTTAAAGGAATGTGTTGCTAATCTGGACCCTTGTTTGCTGTAATTTGTTTACTTGGGATAGAAGTTATTATTGCTTGTGTGATTGCTGATGAGACAACAGACTTATCGTATGCTTGATGAACTCTATTTGCTGATTGACAACACACCTTGAATCAATTCCATTGATCCAAGGTATGTTGTGGCTTCTTGTGATCGCTTTGTCGATTTACTTCTAAACCAGACTGAAGGTTGATATAAAGGTTATGACACGATTACAGGTATGAATATCTGGTACATAGATGCCAATGAAAAAGGTTTGATTCTCGAACCACACACTATTGTAATGCTAGACAGTGTAAGACGATAAGGACCTGGATGCAAGTGGCACAGGTATGTGGAACATGGGACGAAACGTCCTGCATTGTGTTGAATACGACTGTCAGGCGGAAAGACTTGATTGGAAACTAATTAATTAAATATTAGGAGATTAAACCCTAACCTACCCCTAAGTTTTATCTTATACCCTAACTACTATCCTATATGGATTTTAGATTTTATAAGGGTGAAATTAGATATAAATTCTATTAACCTACGAACTAGGTGAATGACCTAGATATGGACTATTAAAATCCTAAACTAATCCTAACCTAAGGAAGGGGATGCATGGACCCATGTGGAAGGAAAGGATAAGGAGGGAAGGTTGGAAATTTATTAGGACAATGAATGGCGTCCTTACAGGTTGCAGCGCCAAAGTTTGGTGGGAACATGGGGAAAGTTGGAGGCGTCCAACTAGTTGTGAAACTAAACCATGATTGCATGCAAAAATTTGAAATTAGTAACTCGCCAACTTGAGTCGGCGGTGGCGTGAGGAAAAAGGAAAAAGGAATGCATTCAATGCATTTAATGGCATTGGTCTTAGTGACCAGCTCGCCTTGGAAAGAGGATTGCGAAGGAAGTTTGTTTGTTGTTGTGTGCATTGGGTTTTTAGTTGCTCTGCATTTGTTCCTCCATGGTTCTGTCGAACCTGCTGTAATTTGGTTATTATCTCTATTCTTGGAGAAGTGAGGCTATTTTTGGAGCCTGTGGAAATTAGGGGACTGGTTGGAAAGCCTAGCCGAGGACGCCGTGGAGAGAAACAACTCCAGTGGGCACAGTTTTCTTCAAATCGCAAAAAAAAAAAAAAAAAAAACAGGCATGTTAAGCCCTTCTCCTTAAACCGTTTGCTTTTGTTTAATAGTCTCATTAAAACAACCCTACTCTTATGATGGGGGTTTTGGCTATTTGATTCGATTGTTATGTTGAAGTGATTTTGGTTGAGTCATTTTTCCTTGCTGAGTATGACTTGGATAATTCTTTTGTGAAATAGGTGAATGAAATAAGTCTGTTCTTGAGGGGTGACTTAATTTACTGATGTTGTTGTTTTGAATGGAATGGTTGATTAGTTAATGTGATTTTCAGGTTGAAATGTCTGTTGGGAAAGAATTCGAATTGGGTATTTCTTTGCAATGGGTAAATTGAATGAAATTGTTCAAGCTATGTGAGTTTGTTTTGACAGTGTTGGACATTCATTCTATTGCCAATATGGGTTTGAGTGGTGGAATGTACATTAGCTTTGGGTATTTCTTCGCGATGGGTAAATTGAATGAAATTTTTCAAGCTGTGTGAGTTATTTTTTGATGTTGGACATTCGTTTCATTGCCAATATGGGTTTGAGTGGTGGAATGTATTAGCTATGCGTGCATTATTTCTGAGTGCTGTGCTTTTTTTTGTAAAAATGGAAGGATGAAATGATTCGTATGATGTCTGGTTTGAGCTGTCATTATAAAATGAACTCGACTTGAGTATTCTTGTTGTGTTTTGAGGAAAATGAGTGTTTTCTTATTAAAATAATTAATGGAATGAATTTTTCTCTTCCTGTTGTTTGAATTCTAGAATAATGGCAGTAGAGCTTCACTGTGCATTACGGGTTGAACTTTACGTGGGTACAATGAAAGTGTGATTTTTATTTATGAATTGTGTGCGTTGATGGATATAGAAAGCTGTGAAAATATTTGACAAGGTGGCTGTATAACTGTTCCTCTGGTTATAATACCGTGTAAGAGGTATGAATTCTTCTAGTAACAGTAAGAGCATAGTAGCATCTTTACATTGTTTTCTCTATGATGGATACGATGTTCTACCTACTTGTTCTTGGTATTCATATGTGCCTGATTGAAAGGAATTTTTGATATGGATGGGAATAGGATAGCCAGTCTATAGAATGGACTGGGTAGAACATGCAAGTTATATGCGTTGCATCTTGCTGAACTCAATATATATATTTATATATAATATACAGATGATAAATTCTTTATTGTTTTCATTAAAAGCAGAATATGAATGGATTTATTCCTTGTGCTGTTGGAAAGTGAATTCTCTCATTATTAGGATGAAAGTGTGACTTGTTGTGATTGTTGTACAATCTACATGTTATAAAGACGTAAATGTCTATAGAGTGAATTATTTTAAAGGGAAATATATTATGCGGAAAGAATCATATTGTTGGATCATGTCTGTGCTTAAATAGCGGATATTTGGTTAAACAGTGCAAAGAGGTAATATGATCCTTCTTCCTTGTATTCGATTAATGATTTTATATATTTCACTTGAATTGTTACCATTGATTGGTATCACGCTGGATTAAATACTCAGTGTAGCTAAGAGAAAAGAAAAAGAGTGTGGATGGATAATTTGAATTAGTGTTCAATTCTTCTTTCATACCATTGGTAAATCTGTAACTGTTATGAAATGAATTTTGTACTGCCTTGCTTTAAACATCTGCATTTAATTGTTGTTTACTTTTCCCTTCAGCGTTTGATTGTTGAAATTAGACGGGTAGCATGAAAGGAAAGGGAATGGTTCTGCTGGAAGTCTTATTTAAAAATCTAATTGTGAATCTTTCTCTAACTAATGTAAGGGAATGGAAATTACAGCATTTATGATTAGAACAGCAGTTTGCATAATTGTATTTTCAGTTCTTACAGATGTTTGTAATTTGGAAATGTTAGAAGGAAATTACTTCTTGTAATAATTATTCGGGAAAGAGGGCAGTAATCCTTTGTCTGATTGGGATGGTAATTAGATGATTGAGTTGTTATGTTGTTCATCCTTTTCGGTACTTAATTCTTGGATGATGTTCATTTTTAACGTTTCATAAAAGCAGGGTTCTTTTATTGAGACAGTTAATTAAAAGCACCTCATTTTAAAGACAAGTGCTTAATATGCTCAGTTCAATGAACTGACCCGTGCAAGTAATTTTGCAGATGAAACTTGATTACAAACGAAGACATGGTTGTTTTCTGATACTTCTTTTGATTAACTGAAGATGGATTGTATTGATAGCTATTACTCCTCTATGAGGAAATGAGAAAGGAAGAAATTACATCCTTCTATCTTTATGAGTTGTAATGTTGTTTGATATAAACAAGTCAGATCGTTTGGGTGGAAAATGTATAGATTGTAAATCGATGGATGAATACAAGTAAAAGTGTGATATTTTCAATAATTGTATCATTTTGATATTGTTGAATAAGTTTGAGAATATAACATTATTCCTTGACTTGGAATTATTCAAATGTTAATGGATGAATTTAAAAGGAAATAACATCTATTCTTTACACGAATGCAACTTTTACGTTGAAATGTGAAATTAGTTCATACTTGGGTTAAGATGAATTTTGAATTGACATTAAAAAGATTTAGAGTAATTAACCTAGGTTAGATTAATTGATCTCTCTTAGAGAGTAATTACAGTTTGGGAAGGGTTCTGAAGGGCTTAATCAATCCAACAAAGTGGATTGATCTTTCAGGGAGCTAATAAAAGCAAGCTAGAAGAGAATAAGAAACTAATGTAGTTAGAACAAGGCTATAACTACCTGTTTAAATGGTTTATAAGAGGAAGAACGACCAAAAAGGGTGTCGTAAGGAGGAAGTTAGATAGGTTCAATTAGCGGTGTGTCATCAATTTTCAAAGGGAAGGAGCATTAGTGTACCATTAGAAATAATAGTGTATTGATCAAACTACAAGTGTCTACAAAAGTTGCACAGAATCTCCCAAAACTATGAAAATCTTGAAGATAATTATGAGATATTTAACGATAAAGTATTAGGAACACTAAAAATAGAGAAAATATGTACTAGTTATTGTTGGTTAAAGTTTGGTCAAATTTGGGACAAAATAGAGTCAAGTGGCCAATCAAGACGTGACTCATGGAAAAAGTGAAGTTTGAAAAAGTGTAAAACTAGGTTTTTGACTTTAGTCTTTGAAACTCATTTCTGAGACAAGTGGGCCCCTGCTATTTACTAGCTAGAGGCCCTCATCTACAAATCGACACACTTTTTAATTAGATGGGTGTCTTTTTCACCATTACTTCATATTTACATTTCCACATAGTGTTATTGTAGGATAAATGTGGGATATTGTAGGACATTGTAATGTAGGGGACCGAGCTCAAGGTGAGCTCCCAAGGCTAACTCAAAAAGATGTCATGGTGTTTAAACAAGCCTCACTTTATTTTCCTTCCCACCACTTGGTGCTTACCAACCCACTCCATACTAATCTCGGTCAAGTCATCCATATCCATGGAGAGCTCAAACTTATCCTCAACTGTCTATACCAAACATAGTTCACGAGACACCCTCCACCTACATGGCATAAAAAACTTACCAAAGCCACATACGTGGCTTACCAAACATGGCATAAACACCGGAAACCACACATGTGTCTCAAAACAATGTAGACCTAAAACTAATGACCTAAGTCTCGCACCTATTTTTAAACCATTCCCTCATCTACTACCTGGGGGGATGTGGGATTTTTCCCCACTTAGAAAAATATGTAGATAAGGGAGGTTAGAGGGGTTAGACCCCCTAACCACTTGAGTGAAAAAAACCAACTCTATTTCTAGACCACAATAGTTCGTCAAGCTATATAATGCATTCATTTTTATTTAAAGAAGAGTTTTAGCAGTGCATGTGTATGGAGGAAGAATAATAAGTTTTTGGAAAAAAATTGTTTGAGGAATTTAGAGGCTAAACTAGACTTTGGAGTAAACTAGGGAGTTGTGCAAAATTCAAAGATAATTCTTATTATATAATTGTTTTTCCATTTTAGAGTTCGTAGAACAATTTTGTAAAGCCTTTTGTGTAAATTTTGTTAGTGAGATAAAGGAAAATAAACTATGAAGCGAAAACAAACACAAAGAGTGAATCCTAATCATTATTAGAGCTCATGGGTTCTCAAGAATGTCTAACAATTTTTAAAGATTCATTATTTGATTTGTAACAATTTAATTGTATTTACAAGTCTGAAAATTAATGGATCGATTCTAAATGAACCCGGGGACATAGGAATTTTGAACCCCATAAACAATCATTGTGTCATGTGTTTCTGATTTTTCTTTTCATATTTTAGTATATTTTCAGTTATTTAACTCAAAAATTAGTTTTGGAAGTAAATTAATAAGTATTGACAATTATGGGAAAATCAATTAAATTGGGTAAAATTGAATTTTAATGGCTTTGATCAAATAGTGAAATAAGGGAATTTAAAACCAGTTTTGGATAAGTCATAATTTAGTTTTTAAAATCAAATTTCTATCAATTTTGGATTAATTAACGTCTTGAAAGTTGATGAGTTTTTAAGGTCTGTAAGCAGTTAAAAAAGTAAAGTATTAAGCGGTGTTTACGGATCATTAATAATGTTGATATGTTATGAAAATATAACCATATTTGTTTTACCTTTGTTGAAAAACAAATACGTCGTTAGTAAAAAAGTATGAAAGGTACATTATAATCATAAGAAAAAGTACATATGTACTTAATTAATCTAAATGTACTAAAATGATTAAATGACTATAAATGATCATAAGTACTATTTATCTTATCATTATGAATTAGTTTATACTTATGATTAACTAAGTTAATTCAATCATCATAGGATGACATAGTTTACCTTATGATGATATCGTTTTATGTATTTATAGACGGTGACTTAATGAGTTACTATACACCTATATACTGAAGCGGATTACATAAGATATTCACAATAATTTATTCCTAGGATGAAAGAATAACGAAATAACAAGTAAGCGTAGATGTCATGAAATAAAATTTTTGTTGTATGAATCTTGTCCATGCCACATTTCGGGATGGATACGGGGGAGGATAAAAACATGTAATGACATAGGTCATTATGTGAGCATTATCTATCCCATGGGGATCCTAAGATGGGAATGAAAAGATCCATGTGATTTGAGAATCGAGTCATGATCCCTGTAGCTTACGAACTAAAACTTAATTTCTAATCAACACAAAATAATCTTGATAACTATATTGGGATAGTTATGTGGTGAAGCTGAATATTGTTTTGTAGGATGATGTGCACTCTTGAAACCGGCTTGCTAGTGCAATACCAAATAACTATGGCCATAATAGTGTAAATGACTGATTGCATTATATGTTCACCATTTCTTCCTATCAAAACTATCTAGAGTTGGATGGACTTTACTTTAGTGACTTGCCAATTGACACTAAGAATGTGCGGAGTTCCTAGAACTTATAAAAATGTTTAACCAAGCTTATAAAAGTATACATGTTCATGTAGAGTGATTAAGTGAGATTGGGAAATAAATAGGACCCTTACATTTGCACATTGTTAATGTATGTTGTCAACATTGATTCTTGAATGTTAATAATGTTGGATTACTTTGTAGTGAGCTAAGTAATAATGATATTCATTACAATTGATTATGCTATATTTTATCTACCGCGTATTGAAAATCATTGAAGGCATACAAATGTGTTTAAGGATTTTTATAAAAAAATCCATTTATCGATGAAGTAAAAAAGGGTGTTAAAACTATAAACAACCTCTTGACACACCATGAAGAATTATTTAACGTGTTCTCTTGGATCATATTTTTCCTTTACATTTTCAAAATTAGGAACTTCAAATGATGATGGGAATGGTATGCATAATATGTACTTTTCAAATAGATAAGGACATAATTCCTCAAAATCAAATCTAATTTACATTATTTTTGCATCCGTAGGATGGTTTCTTTCATGTTTTTCCATTCTTGCACAAATGGAGAATTTACATGTGGGGTATTCATAAAATTGTTAAAATTTTTATGGGTTTTCTCTTTCTCTTCTTCATTAGAATCATTGGTGACTTTTGAAGCCATGTGAGCAAGTTGTTTAGTCATTTCATTGATTTTGTCTAACAAATATTCATTTGATGTGTTTGTGGAAGTGTTATATTTCTCTTTATTTTGGCTCAATTTAGAGTTCACCTATAAGATGTTTCAAATTTTCATCACCAAAATCCGAAGGCAATTTTACTCCCATATCTAAGAGGTGAAGGAGGAATTGACATTTCTTCTATCATAAAAGTGCATCAAGTTGTGCTTGTTCTTCTTCTGAAACCTCAGGTTGTTTGTTTTCTTCCTCTTCATCGGAACTATCGATACGAAAAGGATTTTTGTCATTTTTACCGAAGAGGTCATAATTTCTAATTCGTATTTCCACCATCTTCTATAAAAAATAGATAATGTGGAAGGTGTTTGAGAATGTGGTGGGATGTGCTTAGAGTTTGGATAAAGTGAATATCCAATTACCTAAGACTTCATATTGAAATGTGATTACGTTTAAAATTTTAACAAAGTGAATGTAAAAATATAAGATGTAGGTGTTAAGATTGAATTTACTTACACATGATAATGTGAATATCAAAGTATATGAAATATATTTATCACATTGTATTTTATTATGCAACATAATTTATTTGGGTAGGTTGGTCCATCTCCTGTGTACAACCTAAGTGCTCACTGAAGCACGAGAACTCTACCAGTCCCTCCTTGTGTCTCGAATGTCAAGATGTATTCCTACAAATAACATTTTACGACATGAAAATATGTATCATATGAAGGTTACATCCTACAACAATATGCACAAATATATTTGATCAATTGAAGGAGACTATATTCATTGTACTCATGATGTATTACATTATGATAGGCTCATCTAATCTCTATTAAAAACTCATGCGTAAGGTAGGACTCATACATAGACTCACTCATACACCTACACCTACACACACACACACACACACTCTATATATATTCCCTCATCTCCCTTACATGTGCATCTACACACATATATATAGGGTGGGAACTTGTCCTTCACCACTTACATGCTTTAATCTATACTTAGATTACTCCTATACATAGTTTGCATGCTTGTGATTTCCTATATTTAGGTTTCATCTTATGATTATCCATGTGCAGCCTTATTTAAATCTAGAAGTTCCATCTTTATCGTGTGCACTATAAAAATATTTTTCCCCTGTGATATAATTATATATGTGCTTGTCCATGCATAGTTTGTGTTTATTCATAGCTTTGCATGTGTTTTATCATATTCTAGACATGCCTTATTAATTATTTTATCTATTTATAGATTTTCCTTGTTCATCATGACAACCCATGATTTTTACTTTTTTATCTTTATTTGGAAATATGGCTAACTCTTGATTCTATTGATTTGTAAAAAGGTAGGAACCCCTATTGTTTTGAATGTTTATGAAAAGATCAATTAAACTTATCAATTTATAACCTTTATCAACTTGAAACTGATTGAAAATATGATTTAAATTTTTGATTCAAATGTGTTTACAAATGGATTTAAATATGAATCGATTGTTAAAATCTCACTTATTCTAGTTATACATTCAAATCAATATGATTTCCATTATACCTAATTTTACTGATTTCATATAGAATTTTCGTTACTAATTATAATTACATTCAAATTAAAATATGATTTAATATCTACAAATAATCTAAAAACCAAATGTAAAAATAAAAATAACATGACACAACATTGTTTATGGGGTTCCAAAATTTCCTACGTTCTCGGGTTCATATGAACATATCCATTAAAGTTAGTTTTGCAAGTACATTAAAAAAACTTACAAATCAAATAATGAACCTCAAAACCTATAACAAAAGACTATGAGAATTGAGATATATGAAAAACTTCAACACTTTCTCTCTGTGTTTGTTCCCGTATTTGCAAGGTGATCTTCCATCCATTCTGCATCATAAATGACGCAAAAATTGTTTAAAATGAAAACATAAAAACTACAATTTGGAAAATGAGTATACCAAATAGAGCATCTCTAAAATCTGGAAACTTTTCTAGTTCACTTTAAGACCTGAAAATTCCCTTAAGTTACTCAAAAATTTAATTTTCCAAAACTTCCTCGTTATGATTATTACACAATCATCAACATTTCCTTATTAAAATAGTGAATCACCCTTATATAGATTTTAGTCAAAGTGGTGGTGTAGCTACCAAAATTATTTTTTGATAAGGGTGAGATTGGGGGTTCAAACCGCCCTAACCTCCCACTAATTGCATTTTCCAATTTGAGATTAAAAGCCCACACATATCGCATATGAGATGGGCAGTGTATATAAATTTGGATGACTGGTATGTTGTATTGGCTTTTGGACCACTTTTGGTTGAGGCCACATTGAGCAGATGGTAGGAAGGTGGCTATGTTGGGTAGATGAATTAGCTTGCCAAGATAAGTATGGAGTTAATGGGAGATAAAGAAGTGTGGTGAGTTATTGGCAGGAATTTGGGGTCTTCCAAGTAGCACGAGATATGTGAGGAGATGGAGAGTTGATGAGGTGGTAGGTTGACCAAGATGTCAAGCTAACTCAATGATTTGAGCATGGTAACTCGATTACATGGTAAATATATATAGTATAGTTTATAATTACAATGGATAAAATCCCATATGCATCTTTGTGGTGAATAAAAAAGGAACTTAAATATAAAGTTTGAATATAATGATATGAAGAAATGGACGCAAAGGCACCCCTCCAAAAAAAGAGTGTTTCGACCTTGGTGAGGGCCCCCAACCAATAATTAGAGGGGCCCACTGTATGATAACAAATGTCAAAGACCAAAGGAATAAAACAAATTTTTTTCTCAATACCACATTTCTAATTGTGATTGTTTGATTAGTTTACATGGTTAGTGTGCACACATCCATGTCATCTTGAACCTTCATGTAGTTCCATAGTTTTACAAGATTGCCAAAAATTCTTAGTGTGTAATAACTTCGCATACAACCTATGTTTTCAACTTTCAATATACTACCGAAAATCTCTTGAATCCATCTATCACACTATAATGATTCGAAAGATTTAGGGAAACTCTATCCACCGAATTGATCTCAGATCACACCTCCCCACTAAGAAGGATTTTATTCCACAAAAAAAAATTCACCCACAAATGTTTCAGTCATCTTCCTACATATCAAAAACACATACATGATCCATATAAATAACATTATGGGAAATATTACTACAAATTGTTGAAAATATTATCACAAAAAAATGATTAGTTTAAAAATAGACATTGTTTTCCAAAAGAGACAAATGTCAAAGTGATACTCTATGATTCTACCATTGTCTACAAATAACATCTATTAGTTTAAAAATATAAAAATGCTAACAATAGCTGAATTTCTAACTGAATCCCTATAGAGCAGTCAAATACTAGTAGCTGCAACTACCATAAAAATGATCATTTTATAAATAGACAATTATTTTCCAAAAGAGGAAACTATCCAACTGATACTCTATGACATTGAAATCACTATAAACATAATTCAACCAAAATAGATAAGTATAAAAACATCTATATGTCAATAATAAGTTAGTGTACAACGACCTCGTGAAACTAAAAATCACTACAAATATCACAAACATGATCTAGTATGTTTAGAATACACACATGCAAAAATAGATGAGAGTGAAAACTAAATCATGTGAAAATATTAGTTAAATATCTATCCCAAAACATTGCACTACAAACAAAATAGGAGTAAATTGTCTCCACACTATTTTGTCTACCAAAAATGGTGAAACTTCCATCCACTATAAAGATCACCGGTATAACTTGCAAACCAATTTTTAATGTAATCAATGTACACTCTAATTGTGACCAGATATGATGGTTATAAATAAATTCCCAAAATAAAAGACTTGATACATGTGAAAATATCTGTGTGGATATAACAAGTTTGATATTAATTACAATATAAATGGTGACCAAATGGGTATTATAAGCATTGTATGCAAGTGAATAAACCAAGCTAAGTTACTTAATGAAAAATAACACCAAATAGTCTCCATAACTAAGATAATCTATCAAAGCATCATGATAAAGCCATGTAAGGGAAAAACTAACTAATGCATCCAATTAAACATGAAACACTAAGCCATCCCTTGTTATTTTTATGGGATTTTTAAAATGTAGTTGCTCCTTTTGTTGAGCCAATCATGATTATGAGTGATCAAAGGAAGGATATCTCCATGTATTTTTCTTCCCTTACTACTCTTTACAAGTAGAGGATATAATGGATGCTAGATCAATAAGATTTTCAAAGTAGAAATGCTCTTATCATGTGCATATAGTGTAAATATGTAACACTGGTGTAAGATTGGAAGGAAGGTACTAGGTTGTTTATATAGCTTTCTAATTTGGGAGAAGCTAGAAAACTAGAGAATGTGGGATAAAGATAAAGTACAATTAGTGTTGAGAAGACATATTATTCTAAGGAGTAGGTACACAGAAGATTCGCGTGTGGGAACAAGGCACATTTGAAGGCACAAAAGGATAGGAAAGGAAACACGCACCAAGACAAGATGATTTAGGACTTAGCCATTTTTATGGATGCGGGCTATTTTGGCAGTAACTTGCAGAGCACACATCGGGATGGATACTTATGCAACACACAAATTCTATTTTGGGAATGATCATTTGATAAGTGTCATGCAGGAGTTTAAGATAATAATAGGATTACTACTTCCAGTTAATTGTAGGATGTCTATTATTAGCACACTTACATGTGTGCATGTTATTGTAAAGGCGCGTTGCTATTATCAGCATGTGACCTATTTTGAGAAGTGTGTAGGTGGTGAAGGGAAATTCCCCACCCCTATAAATAAGTAGTGAACTATGTAGTTTAGATACACACAATTATTGTAGAGTTATCCTAGTGGATCTGATACGTGCATAGCTTATGGTATTATTTTGTAATGTAAGAAGCTTATATGTTTTACAATGTTAATGTAATGGAGTATATTAGATGGATAATGGTGTTAAACATGATTATAACTAGTTTTTGCATGGTTAATCTTATTATGGTTATTGTTTCATTCAAGATTCTCTAAGATCTAGATTTGGAATATGCTCTATGGAATGTTATGCTTATTTATAGTTTATGCTCTATCTTCATCACACTAACATCCTACACAAGAAACTCTAAAGAGGAACCTGGTGCCTTTTCACACTTCGGGTGAGCTCTCGGCTCGAGCTAGGTGATGTCTAGCGTGCTGGGTTTTTCTAGGTTTTATATAGTGGATTCTAGGCTGCATCATTGGTTCCATTGTCGGGACCTCTTTTTAGTTGTTTTCAGGATGTTTCATGATGAAGACGTATCAGTTGACCTTAGAAAGCATTGAGGAGTGGATAAAGGATCTAGAAGAAGAGTACACTTAGAGGTTCAACATTGGATTTGAGTTTGATGCACGTGCGTAGGTGGAGCAAAATTTGTATGAATATCTATATGAGATCTTCTCTATTATTTTTTCGGTAGAGCTATACAAGTGGTTGGTTGTTTATGAATCTAAAAGGAATTAGATGTGTCACACACTTTTCTAGATGTAGGAATAATTTTAGGCCCTTTATGATGTTAATCTAATTTAGACGCGTGATGTGGATACTTGGTTCTATAGTGTTTTGAATAGCTAGATTTTGGAGTACTAAATTTCAACTTATTCTTTCCTAGAGGTATCTAAGTTCCAGTTTTTACATTATCCAAGGGAACTTATTTGTAAGGAATTCCATTAGTAATCAAAATCTTGATGGTAACCCTGAAATTGGAAGAAAAACAGATGGCTAGCTAAAACCCACCATACACGGGGGAAGGAACAGGTTTGGTGAAAGATGATGGACCTAGTAGTAGAGAGGAAGAGAGAAGAAAGGTGGATTAAGTATAATGAGGCATGCAAGAGGGAGATAGAGAAGCAACATGATATTACATAGTAGATGGCATTGAGGAGAGAGATGGCTCATGAAGGATTTGAAGCTCATGCAGAAGGCGTGGAGCTAGAGCATCTAGAACTCCCCATTTGGGAAAGAATAATAGGGAACCCTCCTCAACCTCACATGGGATCACGCTAGTAGAGACAACCTAGGGCGCGGGTGCACATCTGAATCTACCTAGTAACCTAGCCCTTGCACTTGGATTTCTAGTATCTAGTACCACCTGTAGTCAGCAAGCTAGTTTGGGTAGTAGAAGAATAAGAATAATTTAGATATCAAGTACCTCTATGGCAAGGAAAATGTCTTCTTTTTTGTTTGGGGGAAACTTCTTAGGCACATCATTAGTACGAGAACTCAAGCACACAGAATTTTGAACTCACTTAAGAGTAGTACCACTTCGTAGACTATAGGAGTTCAGTTTAGTACTATTGTTGGGACATAGGGAATTACATATTGTGGTCCTCTTCTAGATATAGATAGAGGATCAAGAGGCATAGGTGGTTGTAGTTCTAGTGGATCTGGTGGTTCTAGAGGTAGAGGTAACACAGGAGGTTCTGGATCATGTGGGCAGGGTCCACACCAACCTCATGATATTTACAGGGAGATGTCTCTTCATCTTCCAAAGTATAGGGGCATAGAATATCTTGTTGAGAATGTGCACACATGTGTGAGATATCATGGCATGAAAAAGGAGATTCTGACTTCTAAGAACAAGGTAAGTCATTTTGCAACTACATTACAAGGACATGCACACAGTTGGTACAATAATTTTGAACATTATCGGACATGTATAGATTATGCAGCATTAAAGGATGTTTTCCTTAAGGAGTTTCATATTCCTGAGTTTGAGTAGAAGAGTATAAGCGCACTCAAGGATATTAAGTAGGGCACTACTGAGAGTGTTTGGGAATATGATGCCCATTTCAAGACATTGTTGTCTAAAATTTCTTATGATATTCATGCAAGCTAACATGCACAGTGGTTTGTTGGGGGATTGATCACACCTTTTAGGAGGGCGTTGTCACATAAGACTTACATGGAATGCGAAGCACTTGAAGTAGCTTTTGAACTGAGGTAGTTGGAAGTATAGAAATTGGTGTGAGCCCATTATTGGAGGCATGATTGTAGTTATGGAAAATAATTTGGAGAAACTATCAGAAAATTTAGCACATGAGACTGTCTTAGGATTTGGTGTACGAGATCATGAAGTGGAATGTCATACCAAAGATAGTTTTCCTCATAGATCGAGTGTGTTCATTGTTGTTTTACTATGAGATATGTCATTTGGACCATGATAAAATCCGTTTCCTATTATTACAACACATGATAAGGAATAATGTACTTGTTATTATAAAATTTTATGGTCCACGACTCATGATATAAAAGACTGTAGGTTGATTGGTCAGATCCATGTTGGCATAGATATCGGTGTGTGATAGACTGGAGTATCAAATAACTCTAAAGGAAAAAGTGAGCACCATAATCGTGATCACACTCAAGCATGTTATGATCAAAATGAAGGGATCTTTGAAGGAGGTCATGGAAGAGTTCAAGGATACCATGGTGTATTTGGGGGCTAAGGTCATGGTGGTGGATGAGGTGAGTTACCTCATGGAATTTGTTTTACATGTGGATCTCTGTCCACTACAGGAAATAATGTCCTCAAAATATTACTTGTTATTTTTGTGGGAAGAATCAAAGTGATGAGGAATGCCCGAGACCTATATAAGCATCTTAGAAAGAAGCATAAACAAGATAAAAAGGTACAGGGATGGTTAGAATACAATGTGCTATGGAAAATCAGTGGATGCCAAAGCGGCAACATAACACGAGGTATTACCTATGAATATTACTACACACACTAAAGTTTTGCATGCCCAAGAGGCATTACAGTGAAGCTTATCATCTCCAAGGAGGAATTTTAACATGTATGGTTCTCAAACCCCGCACATCGAAGGAGGTTTATCAAGAAATCAAGAAGGTACTCGGGAATCTTCGGGGTGAAATATAATGTTTGAAGGAACAATCACAAAAATTAGAACAAAATAAGGTAGCAAAGACAATTCAATCAAATATTGATGACTTAAAAGAGGTATGCAAAATGCTATGCCATGAGAATATCATTCCATTACTAGGGACTCGGCTAAAGGGAAACTTTTTGCACACAAGTGTTGAGACTGGATGGCAGATCCTACATGCTAATCTTCCCCCTCATATATTGGATTATGACAAGGAGATCACTCTAAATGCTATTGTGGATGGGTGGCTCTTGAGTAATATATTGATTGATACATGCGCGGAAGTTAATGTGCTTACTTTAGATGCATGGGTATAAATAGGAAGACATCCATTACTGAGACATCCTCTAATGTATTGTTCATGACCAATCAAACTAAGGACACTCCCATATGAGTTTTAAAGGGTGAATCCATTACTATACAAGGGGCCAAGTTCACTAGGGACTTTGAGGTCTTAGCACTTGTAGAATCAGATAGCTTCCTAGCTCTACTTGGGCACCCTTGGTGTTATGAAAATAATGTTGATTTATGGTTCAACAAGGGGTATATAAGTTTTGAGAACAAGGAAGAAAGAGTAATTATCCCTTTGACAGATGGAAAATTTGTGCCTTATGTTAAACCTTTGAGCAAGGAAGACCTAAATAGAATTTATGTACATGCCATTCGAGACCCGAAGTACTTGAGCCATCAAAGGAAGGAATCCTCCAGTGGGAAGATGCATAGTCTATCAGTGATACTACAAGTATTACTTGTGAAAATTGGGCACATGGAACCTATGAGATGGTTGGGCATGACTTAAAAAGCGTATTTTCATGGAGAAGTAAGCCTCAATGTATTCAGAGAATAGGTAATAACCTTGTACCTCGGTATAATGGAGAAAGAGATCCTACAATATTCCTACATGCCATAGAGGAGCATTGGACAAATCAAGTGGAAAGAATGAATATGTTAGTATATACATTACATGGGACAACAAGTGTGTTGATGGATGGTTCATGCAGGATAATATTATGGCATAGAATGAAGTCGAATTTCTCTCACCACTCAATTTTTAAGGAGTAATGCACCTACTATGATATTTATATACCATGGTAAATAACTTGTTTAGCACCATGTTTAGTAGTGTGAGAGACTCGGAAAAGGCAGGAAGCTTTACCACCTTTAATTTGGGTGCATAAACTTTATTCCACTTTATAAGGTTATGCACGAGCCTAATATTTTTATGTAGATATGCATAGGGAGATTGGAAATTGGTAGGAATTGATTACAGGAATGACCCAAAATTTTGACTACTTCTCTACTAAACCTTTGGTGGAAGAGGCATTAAGGGTTATGAAGCACTTAACTATGGGAGACAATGCAAAGACTGAAGAACTCATTCAGGAGTTACTTGGTGAGGTAGACTCAGGAGCATGTTTTGATGAAGTAGAAGAGATAGATGCCACACTACTTAAGCACGCTTGTTTTGAAAAATAAAAAGGAAAGATGGTCTACATAGTGGATGATGAAGAAGTAGAAAATATGGATATAGATCATTTAGCAAGTACGTGTGAAGTGTTAGACAGTGTAGATAAGAATGCACATGCCTATCATGAACCTATGAAGATAAATAAATTAAACATTTGCACGGATGCGAAACCTAAGGAGGAAACATTTACGGATTATTGGTGCGATTCTCGAAGTGGAAAAGATAATTGAGTTACTACGAGATTTTTAGGATTTATTTTGTAAGGACTACCATGAGTTAGGAGTGCATGAGTCATTAGGAGAGATGAAGGTTAAGCTAAAGGAAGGTGCACGCCCGATCGGGAAGAGACCTTACAAGATGAACCCTAACCTTCATATAAAAGGTAAGGAAGAAATTGACAAAAAATTGAAATCAAGCATCATCAAGCTTCTAGAGGAATCATAGTGGGTTAGCCCCATGGTGGTTAGTATAAAGAAAGATGGTCTGATCAGGATTTATGTGGATTACAGGGAATTGAATGCTACATGTGTGACTGGTCCTTTTTCAACACCTTTCATAGAGGAAATATTAGAAGGCATTGTAGGGTGCAAAGTTTATTCTTTTACAGATGGATTCTCTAGGTATCATTAGGTTAGAATTGCATAGGAGGATCAATAGAAAATGACTTTTCCATTGAATGGGGAATTTTTCATATCTTGTGATGCCTTTTGGTTTGAAAAATACGCTGTTGTATTTTCACACATAGTTTTTAAAGAATTCCAATATTTTATTCACAAATTCTTGTAGGTTTACTTGGATGATTAGACAGTGTATGGACTTGTTAAGGATCATTGTGACAATTTGTGCTTAATGTTTGAAATATGTAGACAGTTAAGCATCTATTTAAACATCAAGAAGTGTATGTTTTTGCTATACCTTCTTGAACTTTGTTAGGGTACATCATTTACAAGAAAGGTTTGTTAGTGGATCCACCTAAGGTTGCAGTTATTGTAGGCCTGGAAGAGCCTACCAGTCAGAGTGAGGTGTGAAGATTCTTGGGCCACACAGGGTATTATAGAATTTTATCAAAGGATATGTGAAGATTTCCGCACCCCTAGAAGAGTTACTAAAAGTAAAAGGGACGTTCTATTGGGGAGAACTGCAACAATGTGCATTTGAGGCATTGAAGGAGAGACTTACAACAACACCCATTCTATGTTTTCCTTCATGGAACCAACCATTTCATGTACATGTGGATACCTCTAGCACAACCATTGGCACAATGTTAGCTCAACTGGAGAAGGTATTATAGATCATCCTATCTATTTTTCTAGTAGAAATTTGACTCCTACAGAGAAGAATTATACAACAATAGAGCACGAGGCCTTGTCGATGATCTACGTGCTACATAAATTTAGATAATACTTGCTAGCAACACCTTTTGTATTCTATATTGATCACATGGCATTAAAATACTTAGTAAATAAGCCTGTTTTACAAGGGCACATATGTCAATGGGTGTTCTTATTTCAGGAATTTGATTTCACAGTTGTGGTAAAACCAGGTAAAAGTAATTCTAGCCCAGACCACTTATCAAGGATTCAGTCAGGGGAGGACGTGCAGACAATTGAAGATACAATGTCAGATACATAGTTTTACGGGTTACATCATGCACCTTTTAAATTAGATGGATGATGGTGTTAAACATGACTATAACTGGTTTTTACATGGTTAATATTTTATGGTTATCATTTCACTCAAGATTATCTAAGATTTAGATCTATAATATTGTGGAATGTTATGCTTATTTATAGATTTGAGTATGCTCTATCTTCATCGCACTAACATCCTACACAAACAACATTAAGAGGGACTTGGTGCCTTTGTGGGCTTCGAGTGAGCGCTCATCTCATGATGGGTGATGTGCCAACGCACTTTGGTTTTTCTAGATTTTTAGAGTACATTATAGAATGCATCATTGGTTCCATTGTTATTGATGTGTTTTTATGCACTAGTATGGTGCCATAAGGAATGAAAGAATTGAAAAAGAAATAACTTGTAATTCACTCGAAAACCTTTATGTTGATTAGTGGAGATTTATACAAACTAGGTAGAGATGAAGTATTACGTCGATGTGTCTTGGAACATGAGTGCACATATATCATGGAAGAGGCTTTTGGTGGTATTGCGGTGGGCATTATGTAGGTGACACCTTTGTGTGTAAGATTATACTCACTAGATTATGGTGGGAGACCCTATACAAATATTGTAAATCATATTATAAGGCATGTGACCACTATCGGTGCCTTGGAAAACACAGGAAAAGAGATGAAATCCCTTTGAGGCCTATTTCTAATTGAGATCCATTTGAGAAATGGGTTATAGATTTTTGGGTCCTATTTTTCTAGCCGCGTGTAGAACTGGATCACGTTATATCATCACTTGCATAGATTATCTTACAAGATGGGCGAAGCAGCACCTACAAAGAATTATACAACAACCGAGGTTCTTATGGAAAAAATTTCTTTACTAGGTATGGATGTCCACTTTGAGTTTGATAAGTGATAGGGGCACATAATATTTGAATGAGACAATCAAGATATTATTCAATGAATTTATGGTTGTGCACCACAAGACTACACCTTAGACATCATCTCATCCTTCTAGGAAAAATATACATCGTCACTTCTACCTTTTACATACACTCTCTTCAAGAATAATTCTTATTGGCCACACATTCCATTCGATCCTACTTACTTGACACTATTTACACACATGATTGTTTAACTCGGCTTGGGTTTACACTCGATGATATCTTACCTCCATTGCATTCACCACATATATATCATGGATATGTTTGCATTACTATTGTTTATGGTCTCCAGTATTTCATTTATTAGTATTTTTTTCACGCTCTCCTTGCACTTCTCCACTGACACTTGGGAAATCTTGGCTTGACTACATTGGTGGCACATTAGATCCTAATCATATCGACATTTCATTCCCCATGCCCTTTGGTCATGTTTTCATTTACAATGACTCATTTCTCGGCTATTCACAAAACATTACTCATTGGTATGCACATGGATGTCCATTACCACCCTTCATTGATGAATAATATGCAATGGTTATGTAAACTTTACGTCACAATGGCTCTTTATATGATCAACCACATATTATTTCTTACCAAGTCTCGGATGCATCACCATTCGGTTTTTACCATGACAACAATGATCTCTGAGATGATGTTACTTGATCAAACTTATCATCATACACTTGGGGAACATCATGTTTATTCCCCTCCCCTTCTATATTTTTCAAGTGTTTCACACTTTTTGTATTCCACTTCTTAATTATCATATAGTCTTTCACGGGCGTTTTGCACATCTTGATACATTTATATTGTCATTACCCAATGATGTAGTCTTGTGCTTCAGTTCACACTTGACTGTTGAGGGAATACTACATACATAAACCTCACACACTTATTGCATGCTTGAATTATTTTCCTCATAGCTCATATCGCACACTATGTGCATTATTCACTCTATACATTCATGATGTATCACTCGTGCATCTACTTTTACACACTGCGATCATTACTCTATGTCATACTCTAGTTCCATGGTTCATACTGATTGTTGAGGGTCAAAATTTAAAATGAATCCCACCACATTCACTCGCACTCTCTACGCTATACACTTTCACAATTGCATCTTCCTAGCTCTTGATTCAAACCATTTCCCGATGACACACTCTTATTATACGGTTCATTCTCGACTATTGAGGGGGCATATATAAATGAACCTCACCACATGCATACTCATTTTCATAAAATTTCGGTGCATGTTATTCCTATCATTCACTTTGTAATCCATTCCATCTCATCTACAAAGATACGGGATACCTTGGTTATATTTACTCTTGCTTTCTTATGCTTACATGTACACTTTTTTTCCATGCTAGATCGATATTTTATATGTCATTATATTTTTATATACACATGCATGTTCACTTTCCTTCTATTAATGATCACATTATTTTCACATATATTTACATGTAGTATGGATGTTTGGTATAGTACCTCATACCGGTCCACAACGGATCTTGGGAGCATCCACTTTTGTATACACTATAGGTGATATTGTTTCATTTTTATAGCACATTACTATATCGGATCATACACATTTAGACATACATTTTATCTTCCTAACATTCAAATGGGTTCTTCATGTGTAATGGTGCAGTATCTCATACGAGCCCCACAACAGCTCCTGAGAGTATCCATTTTTGTATACTCTACGGGTGTTATTGTTTCATTTTTTATAACACATTACTATATCAAATATTACATAGTTAGGCATACATTTTATCTTCCTAACATGCTAATGGGTACTTCATGTGCATATTTTTCTTTATAGGTATATTTTCTTCCATGGTTGTCCCATACATTGCCTGCCACTATTTTCTCTTGTCTTCCATTGTTTTCCATTGATTGAGGGATTTTCCTTATGTCTTGTATGTTTACTGTTTGCGTGTTTTTGGCCACATCACCTCGATTGTTTTGCAATATCATGATTGATGTCCCATATTTGTAACCCACATTTTTTGGTCTACATTTTCTTCTTGTGTATTATCTTCTTATGTGATAGCTTATACATTGTCTTTTTTTCTACTAGCTTACATATTGTCTTCTATATGCGTATTTATCTTATTTGCACTAACACTTGTTTTCTAGTCACTTTACTTGTGTGTTCCTTCGTTTGTACTAATCACATTCCCTCCCCTACAAGTCATCAATTACAATTCATCATTCATTCCTCCTTTGGGTGGCATACTCCTTAGCGATGTCACATGCACCCCAAACAAGGGGGCATCATCGGGCAAATCAGTCACCCCATTCAAGTAGTTTACTGAGTCATATTTTAGAACCGGTATAACACAGTCATCAATCTCAAGAATGGCCCGAGAATCGACTTGGGTTTTAGCACAACACAAACACGGTGCCAGGACATGACAGTAGCACACAGGTACCCACGACCCTTCCTAGGCACTGTGACCAAGGGATATCTACACATTTTCTCTTAGTTTAGTACAGTTTTTGGTAGTATACATAGTTGCTTTTAAAGGACACACCGTCCTTCAAACACCCAACATGCATGAATTATACCTTCTTCTACTCTTGTGTTAGATCAAAATGGATTGGATTTGTACACACCATCTGTAGTGGTGTTTTTGCTTTGGGGAGAAATTAAAGGTTATAGAATGACACTAGACTTTTCTCCCTACACTTCTTCCATACTTGCATGACTAGTGTGAGATCGCCCAAAAAAATCGTACTTCACACAACCGGTGTGAGATCACCCAAAAAACTTGTTCTTCTACAACATCTTCAGCATCCTTTCTATCTTTTCACTCATCACGAGATCACATGCACATATTCCTTTTTACAATTTTTACATACTTTTACATGTTTTAATCAGATTTTCCAAATACATGTATTTGACTACTTGTTCATTCTTCTCTTTTACTGAGTTTTCCTTATGGGAATTAGTCGTCACATCAATCACACAACATCAAACACATCAACATCATGTGACATTAACAACAAGTACAACATTAAATTTACACATATGCTTTCACCCCTAGGGTCATCATCATCTTTTGCACTTCCTCTTCTAGCATCCACGCTTCATATTTTTATCACTCCAAGTATTTTCTTATCTGTTTGACACACTTTTCATCATCAATCTACATGGTTATCAGGTATGTATCTCTTATCTACTTTATGTCATCAATCATTCGTTGAACAACATATATTAGGGGAAAATGTAGGCACTAAATCACGCACTTTGGGTACATTTCTAGGTCTTATTCACATACTACTATTCATATGATTCCTAAGAAAGAAAAGTAATAATTGACCACTATCTTTGGCCTCTTTTCTTGCTTTCAGTTTTTCTTTTTATTCTTAAACACCTTCTTTCCCAATACGACCTTTGACACTTCATTTATTCAAATTCTAGACACCAACGCCCAACTAGGACACCGGTAGCTAGGTGCCCCGTCCCCCCGGGTGCCCCTAACCTCTGTATGTTTTTCTTACATATTTTGGGTCCTTTATAGCCATTTGGGCATCTTATTTTCTTGGTAGTCAATCTTTTTGGGGTTATTTAAAAAATTTAAGAAAGGGGATCATTTAAATATAAAGTTATGTGAATATAATAAAATACCAAACACTCTAGATTCATGGAGCTGAAGACACGTGAGGGTTTCATGATTGTTGTTTCTAAAAATTTAGTTGTATAATGCCTATCAACTAGCTATAAATATGTTGATCTTACACCACCTTTGCATGCAAAAGAAAAAAGGTTTTGGCATCAAATATGGTGCTTGGGAAGACATTTTTAAGGTACCTCTTGACAAACATGTGGGTCCACAATCCTCATGCATCTTTGTAGAACATATCATTATTTAAAAGCACAAAAGATAAGGAGGGTGTGACCCACATCCATGTGCCTGATGGATGTCTGCATTGAGAAATAGAGAAAACGAATCTTGCCCTCGTTGGAAATTTCTTGGGTGTTAGACCCAATATTGATATCATCAGAAAGTGGGCCATGTGTCACTAGCTAAATGACCAAAGGTGATTTGGTTATCAAAACCATGTCAAGAGGTTTCTTTCTCACCCTTTTCAATCAGCAAGCTAATCTAGAATCAGTATTACTGGGTGGACCCTGGTGTATAGGTAACATGGGGATCTTCTTAAAAATATGGTACCCAAGATTTAACCCTAATACTGAAAATATACATATTATTCCTATATGGTGTAGGATTCCAGGACTGCCCTTGCATTATTGGGATGATGAGATCTTACTTCATATTGCAAGATTGATTGGTTCTCCAGGTCGACTAGATTGGCCTATTAACAATAGATCCAGACTAGCCTTTGCTAGATTTTACATCTCTTCTGAAATGGAGAAATAATTTCTGAATACATCATCCTTCAATCAAAATTTGGTTCATGGCAACAAACAATAGAATATGAAGCATTTCAACTAAGATGCAACAAATTTCATAAGCTTGGATATTTTTCCAAGAAATTCCCAGAGGATAAGAAACATAGGGGTGAAAAATGCCATGGTTCTTCGAGGAAAATTACAAGAATCCGAGGATATCGGAAAAATAAATTTCCCTAAAAATACAGAGAATGTTTTAAATCAGGAGAAATCCTAGGTAAAGAAGGTGTAAATCTAGAATGCAAAGGATAAGGAGATTGAAGGAAGCTTTATTCTGATAGATCTGAAAAATAAAAGGAACAAAAAGGGATTCAAGGCCATAATAAGGTGACCACCGGTTTGTAGGAAGTGAGGCCAAAAATTCCTTAATAAGGGGAGAGGATGATCTGTAGGGAAAAGACAAGATTAGTGATATGGAGATCCAAAAACCTATAAAACTAAACATGTAAGTGGATGAAGTAAATGAAAAAGTTTACATTCATCTAATAGTCTCAAATCAGGAGAAGGTGGAGGAATTGTTTGTTGATCAATCGATTTCTTCTCCTCATGAACAACATAAGGAACCGATGAAAAGCAGCAATCTAACAGAAAACATAGGGCAAGAGATGAAGCTTCATGCTGAAATAGAGGATCTATTGGACTTCATTCTAAAATATCTAAATGAAGACAAAGGGTATTTGGGATTGGATGAGTTCATGAATGAGGAATATCTGCAGGATCTCCTATGGCTGAAAAGCTTGTAATAACACAACAGGAGGATTATGAATATGGGAAAGAGGAAGGGGAGATTACCCCAGCTTTCTCAAAGGTACTCATTGATTGTGAGAATGATTTGAATAATGGATTCATTGAAGTTAAAAAAAGAGAAGAATGAAAGGCTTTGAAGAGATACATGAATCTCTGTATAGTGATAAAAAGAAAAAAAAGGATAATTGGGAAGCCTCCACTTCAAGGATCACTAGATCATATGCTAAAAGGGTGGTAGATATTGGAGCTAATAGTAAAAAAGGAAAGCCTTCAAAAAATGAATTAAGGAAGAAAGAGACTAAGAAATAAATTGCAGATGGAACTCAAAGTCTATTGAGTCATCTAGAAATTGTTTCCCCCAAACTTTTTAGATGAAAATTCTTTCTTGGAATGTCATAGGACTAAATGGAGGTCCTAAGCAAAGGATTCTTAAGGAGCTTAGAATATCTAGCAGACCTAACATTCTCTTGATTCAAGAAACTAAAATGAAGACTAAAACTATGGAAGAATGTAAAAATAACTTTTGGGAGAATTTTGATTTTTCTTCGTGGATTCACAAGGGGCGTCAGGAGGTTTAGCAATTTCTGGGACAACAAATTTGTTCATGGTAATGTGATTTTAGCTTCTCATAATCATTTAGCTATAAAATTTCAAAATTTGGAGAATAATTTATTCTGGATCCTTTCCAATATTTATGCTCCCAATATTGTTGTTGGTCGTAGAAAATTATGGGAAGAGTTAATATGTTTTAGAAATAGCTTTCAGAATTATAATTGGTTGGTCATGGGGGATTTTAATACCCCCTTAAACCTCAAGGAAAAATATGGAGGTAGCTCTTATTTATCTGTTAGTATGGGTGATTTTGTTGAGTTTGTGTCTTCCCTTAACCTAATGGACATTGAGCTTCATGGTAATCAATTCACTTGGTCTAACATAAGGATTGGTGATAGTTTGATACATGTTAGATTAGATAGAGCTCTTATCTCTGCTAATTGGATTTGAAGTCATAATTTTCATCTATCTTCATTTCCTAGAACTGGCTCAGATCATAATCCTATTGCTCTTACTATTTTCAATTGGTCCAAACCTTCGCACTACTCATTCAAATTTGAAAATATGTGGTTGGAGCATGAGGATATTTTGGAAAGGATAAAGGAATGGTGGCTTTGGGATGGTGAAGGGATAGCTCAATTCATGCTTCTTCAAAAGTTGAAAAATGTAAAACAACATGTTACAACCTGGAATAAAAAAGTATTTGGTAAAAAATTTGAGCAGAAAAGAGAAGTAAAACACCAACTTCAAGAGCTTGAGATGAAATTCTCACTACAAGGTATGAATTATAAAGATCATCAGCTAAAAACTAAATTACTTTCTGATTTACATAATTTAAACAGTAGAGAGGAAACTTTTTGGAGAATGAAATCTAGGGCTCTTTGGCTAAAAGTGGGGATATGAACACTAAGTATTTCCATATGACCACCCTTAATCACAGAGCTTGTAACAGAATATATGAGGTTAATAAAGGGAATGGTATTATTACAAAGGATCTAAATGATATAAAAGCTAAAGCCTTAAAATTTTATGAGAATTTGTTGATGGAGAGTAATTCCTATAATGAGGAAGAAGCTTCTTTTCTTCTTGATTCCATTCAAGCACATTATTCACGATGAGAGATTCATAATTCTTACTAAACTGTCACCATTGAAGAGTTGAAAAAATAATTTTTTTCATTAGAAGGAGACAAAGCACCGGGACCCGATGGCTTTTAGATAACTTCTTTCAAAAATGTTGGGACATTTTCTCAAAATATTCATTGAAGGTTGTAAATGAGTTCTATAAGACTTATTGAGCGTTAGATTAGGGTTTGGTAGGGTTGTTGTAATCAAGAATTAATTCAGACTAATAATATATTAACAATCCCCTTGGGGGTATGTACATCTCAATGAGGTAGTTTCTGTAGGATGTTGGCACACGCCAACTGCAAGGCTATACTTTCAAGAAGGCTTGAGTCTTCTCGAGAATACAACATTGTAGTTGACATGTGGCATCACCCTTCCACATTGATCATCTAGATCTACACCCAATGGGAATCAGGACTTGAACTTAGTTTCCCTCTAGGTCTGGATAGGAGCATATTTAGGATATGAATTAGCTTCCAATGGCTCAGGGTACATTGGCACATCCGGTCAACTTAGGTCAATCGAGTATGCCCATTTACCCTAAGCCATTGTGAGCATCTTCCTATAATAGGTTATGTTCTTATCTAGGGCTAGGGTTAAACCTAGAACAAGTGGACTAACGGTAGTCAGTAAAGACCAATCATTAAGGAGTGAGGTGAATGACGTATTCCAATATGACGAGTATGTCGTCTAGGAATAGTGACATACATAGTATGTTATAAATCTTTTCCAAAGTGTCACAAACTATTGGTTGTATTTTCCTATGTCACCAAGTTTAAAACAACGTGATATCAGATGAATATTGGTAGCATATATTTAAATATGTTCTTTAAAAAGATCACTCAAGTACAGGTGTAGGGTAGGATGAAAAAGAATGTGAAGTATATGATACGTATTTGATACATAAGATAACATAAATAGATCGGTAGCTTCAGAGTTATGGAATGAATAGATCGGTGAATCACCGAGTCATTACAGATTGCATATGTTTATCCATTGAATTTGATTGGCATGGAATGTTTGTTCTAAATAATGCTTAATTTAGAATAGTGAACACTATAAAAAAATCCCTTGTTTCTAAAGTCTTAAATGGGAATGTTACATCTTGGTATCAGAGCTTAAGGTTGAAGCTCTTGGACCTATTGTGTCCATAATCTGATGAAACTTAAATTTTCTTGTAACAGAAAATGGTGAGAACAAGACGAAACGCTGAAAATAACCCTCTACTTGAGGAAGGAGCAGCAACAGTCCAAAAACTTGATGAGATCCTTGTTTCCCTGTTGGACACAAGAGATCATTTTGTTGTTCTTAAACAGCAAGTAATGGGTAATGAGGAGGAAGAAGAAGCTGATAACAATAATCAGCCACCTCCAGGGGACAATGCCAATGTGGGTGTTGATAATAAAAATGTTAACATACATGTGGAGTCCGAGAATAAAAATGCTAGGCTAGTAGCAGAACTCACTAATGACATAAAAAGGATAAGTCCACCCAAGTTTGAATGCACCACATTAGGAGATGGGGCTGAGAATTGGCTCAATGAAATGGAGAAATACTTTGCAAAAAGAAATTTCTTAGAAGAAACAAAGGCGATATGGGTAGCATATCAACTTTCACATGAAGCATCTTCATGGTGGGACAGCCGTAAGTCCGAGTTGAACATTGATGAATCTAATCTCACATGGGACCAATTTAAAGGTTACTTTAGGCAACAATGGCTGCCACAACTCTACTATGATCAGAAAATGACTGAATTTCAGAACTTTTCTCAAGGAAAGCTAACTGTAACTGAGTATTGAGAGTGATTTACAAAACTCCTTAAGTATGTGCCCCAGTACCAAACTAATGAGAAGTTCAGGATATGGAAATTCATCATGGGATTGAATCCGTTATAGGAGGAGAGGTGGATGTTCACAGCCCAACCACGATGGAAGGGCTTGTTAAAAAATCCATAAGGTAGGAACAGAAATTAAAGGCAATTTATGCTCACAAGGAGGAAGTAAGGAAGAAGAATCCCAACTCCTCTTCATCCTCTCTTGCACCCAAGAAATTACCATGGAATAAATTCAGAATGAAAATTAATTTTTCATCGATACAAATAGGAAAGCAACAGCAAACAAGTTTGTTGGTAATGCACGGAACAACTTTGCTAAGAACAATAATAACGGACAGAAGTCCTATGGGGGTCAGAACGATAACTTTTAGGCTGGAAATAAATCCAAGCATCAGAAGGGACCTATAAGAGGCTGTTATAATTGGGGCAAAGATCATTATGCAAATTAATGTCCTTTGAAGAAGGATGATCATAATCCTCAAAGACAAGATACATGCCTGCGGTAGAGTGATAAGAAGGTGAGAAACAGGCCACACCCATAGAAGTTTTGGGTAAGTTATTTGGCTTACCAATAACTATTATTTTTATACCGGAGCTACTGAATGTTTTATTTCTAGTAAATTAGCATCAAAATTAAAAAGAAAAGCTGGAAACATGGATAAAACATGGACTGTACAGTATGGGAATAATGTTGTTCATACGGTTAGTATGTGTCTTTTTGGAGCAATCCTTGACTTACCTAACTTTTCCACTAAGGTTGATCTTTATATTGCACCTTCGGGGTCTTATGATGTAATCATAGGTGTTAATTGGTTAGCATAACATAAGGTGAAAGTAGATTGTTTTGAAAAACACATTAGTTGTTTAGATGACACGATGAAAGCGGCAAAGATTTAGGGTGTGAAACATGAGATTTTGTTACAAAACCGACATCTATGCAACTTAAAAAGGCCAAAAATAAAGGATGTACCTTATATGTAGTAAAAATTACTAAATGAAGAAGAGAGCAGCGATATTATGGAGCGATATCCATTGCTACAAGACTTGGTGATGTATTTCTTGAAGAATTGTTAGGTCTTCCACCCAAAAGGGAATTTGATTTCATGATTGAGATCAATCTTGGAACCGAACCTATTTCTAAAGCATCATATCGAATGACTACTACGAGAATTAATAGAGCTTAAGGTGCGGTTGCATGAACTTTTGTCTCAAAGTTTGATTAGACCAAGTGTTTCACCTTGGGGAGCACCCGTAATTTTTGTGAAAAGAAAGATGGAACCTTTAGATTGTGCATTGATTATAGAATGTTAAACAAGGCAACAATCAAGAATAGATATCCACTCCCTAGGATTGATGATTTATTTGATTAGATGTGTGAAGCATAAGTATATTCCAAGATAGATATTCGATCTGGATATCATCAACTATGAATTAAGGATGAGGATATTCATAAAATAGCTTTTAGAACAAGGTATGGACATTATGAGTTTACAGTTTTACCTTTTGGATTAGTGAATGCACCTGCAGCATTTATGAATTTAATGAATAATATATTTCAAGAATACTTGGAAAATTTTGTGCTCATATTCTTGGACGACATTCTCATAAATTCTAAAATCATCGAGGAGCATCATGAGCATTTGAAAATAGTTTTGGAAATTCTAAGAAAGAGACGGTTATTTGGTAAGTTGTCCAAATGTTCTTTTTATGACATAGAAGTCCACTATTTGGGTCATGTAATAAGTAAAGATGGAATTGTTGTAGATCCTTCAAAAATTACAGCTATAACAAAATGGCCTACACCAAAGAATGTACATGAAGTTAGAAGCTTCATGGGACTTGTTGGCTACTATAGGAAATTTGTAAAAGACTTTTCTAAGATAGTTGCACCAATAACTTCCTTACAAAAGAAAGATAAAAAGTTTGTTTGGAGTGAGAAATGTGAAATTGCATTTAAAACCTTAAAGGAATAGTTAACTTCAGCACCTATTCTTGTAGTACCAGATCCTAATGGAGATTTTATGGTGGTAATTGATGCATCGGTGAAGGTCTAGGAGGTATTTTGTTACAAAGTGGTCATGTTATAGCATACGAAAGTAGAAAACTTAAGTTACATGAGTTGAATTATGCTCCACATGATTTAGAGCTTGCTGCCATTATTCATGCACTTTAATTTTGGAGGCATTATCTACTTGGTAAACCATTTGATTTGAAAATTGATCATCTTGGGCTGATGTACATTTTCACTTAGCCAAATTTGAATGTAAGACAGCGAAGGTGTTTAGATTTTTTGTCTCAATATGATTTTGACATAATTTACATTAAAGGAAAAGAAAATAGAGTGGTTGATGCTCTAAGTTGTAGGAAGCACATTTCTGCTCTTATAACACTTAGAACTTAGTTTAAGGATGAAGTAAAAAGTGTTATGGAATCTAATTCTTACTTTCAACAAGTAAAAGTAGCACTTGTTGTAGATTCTAATGATTCGAGGTATAAAGGTTTTCACTTTGATAAAGAAGGAATCTTACGATTTGAAAACAGAGTCTATGTACCTTTTCTTAATGATTTGAGAAAGAAATTGTTAGTTGAATTTCACAATTCACCTTTTTCTGGACACCCTGGCATTACTAAGATGTTTGCTGATATAAAACAACAATATTTTTGGAAAGGAATGAAAAAGGATGTTATTGATTTTGTGACACATTGTCTTGAGTGCCAACGTGTTAAGGCGGAACATATGCACCTAGCCGGTTTGTTGTATCCTCATAGCATACCGCATAGTACAAATGGAAAGTAATAAGCATGGATTTTGTACAAGGGTTACCTATGTCAAGAAATAAGCATGATGTTATCTTAGTAGTTGTGGATAAACTAACAAAGGTAGCACATTTTATTGTTGGAAATCTGAAGGATGATTCTCCTATTTTGGCAAGAAGATTTGTACACAAAATTTTCAGATTACATGGAGTACCTGAGTTAATCATTTCGGATAGAGATCCTAGAATGATGTCAATATTTTGGCAAACGCTTAATGCATCTCTAGGAACTAAGCTAAATTTCAATTTTGCGTATCATCCGAAAACAGATGGGTAGACTGAAAGAGTAAATCAAGTTTTAGAAGATATGTTACGAATGTATTGCATGGATCAACAGTATAAGTGGGAAGAGTATCTTCCATTAGTTGAATTCACATACAATAATACATATCATGCTTCTCTTAAGATGGCACCTTTCGAGGCATTATACGGAAGAAAATGCAGAACCCATGTTAGTTGGGATAGCATAGAAGATAGAGAGGTAATTGGACCTAAAATTCTTACTGAAATAGAACAAGTTAAATTGATTCGTGAATGCTTGAAAGAAGCAGCAGATAGGAAAAAGAGTTACGCTGACTTGAAGAGGGTTGATAGGAAATTTGAACTTGGTGAGAAAGTCTTTCTTCGGGTTAAACCAAAAAAGAGTTCTATAACTTTTGGCAAGGCTGCCAAGTTATCACCTCATTATGTGGGACCTTTTGAGATAGTTGAAGTAATCAACCCTATAGCTTATCATTTAGCATTACCTCCTACTTTGTCACGAATGCATGATGTTTTCCATATTTCTTTGCTTAAGAAATATGTTTCAGATTTATCACACATGTTAAATTGGAATTCCTTGTAGGTCCAGGACCCAGGAATAATTGTGGTTAAACCCATACGAGTGCTTGAAACTCACAAGTTGCATTTGAGAAATCAATAAATAAGTCAATGTAAATTCTAGTGGGACCATTTTAATAAAGATAGTGCAACTTGGGAAAACCTAGAGGATATGAAAACTTCTTTTCCATATCTATTTGAATAGAATTGATTCGTGGATTATTAGAAATTTTGTGATTTTTCTTACGTATATGACTATAAGTATGCCGTTTTGGGCAAATATTTATAAGAATTGAACAAACAACTATTTAAAGTTGATTTCGGAACTATAAGTTTTGATATATTTGACTTATGATAAGAGAATTGAATGAATTGATTGTCAATGATATAAATTTTTAAAATGAGATAATCATCAAGACGATGATTCTTTTTTTAGAGAGGAATCATATAACACCCTTGACAATTTTTATATTCCTCTTTTGCATTTCAAGTGTTGACATGTGATCTTCTTCTAAAGATGTGTTCTTTTGGTTGTTGGAGATCATGCTTGACATGGATAAATCTTTTATGTTCTTAAGATCACTAGACTAAAATGGAATGGCTTCCTTGAACCCATTTTTCACTTCTTGTAGGTGAATTACATTTTGGTTTAAGAGTTAAAAACTTATCTCCTTATCGACTCATCCTTGGATCAAATTCGGTGATCCAAGGAATGTTTTAAATCTTCTCGAGTGGAATGAAGGGTAAATTGACATTCAATAAAATTGAGGGACATATCGGACTGAACTTTGTTGTGACAAGTTCTTAAATTTTGTGTGAACATGTTTTCATTCAGTTGTATGTTGTGCTCAGGTCTTTGGAGATTGATCATGGTAGGACATTGCTAACATAAATGAAATACTGACCTAATCATAGCATAGGAAGGATTCGGAATCCTAAAACTAAAGGATTATCTTAAGGAATCCTAAGCTAGGTAAGAATATTTACTACCTAGCTATGTTACTTAATTGAATTTTTATCCTAACCTAAGCTTTGTGCTAAAGGATTATGGAGAGGTTACTAGGCTATTTAATTTAACCTAAAACACGATGCTATAAGATTATGTGATGATCTAACCTAATGCCTAAAACTATTATGTTGTGAATTAATCTAACCTATGTGGAAACTACCTAAGGTAATGTGTAAGGCCTAAGGTGATTGATTCTAAACTAACCTAAGTTTTAAGGGATCTATCCTAAGCTATTTAAAAGGGAACCTAAAGGGGGTCGTACACATTAAAGGTGACGGTTCCAATGGAATTTAAGTTGTTGATAATGTTTTTAAGGCATAAAGTACTTTGCGCCGGTTTGGCAGGGGGCTAGTTTAATTTGTGGAGGCTTATGTGGAAGTTTCACTAAAGATGGAATTACATGTTAAATGTGAATTGGCATTCACTAGATTTGGGAGGTGGTGGCAGGGCAGGTTGAGCGGGAAAATTAGAATTAATGAAATTTATTGGCCTTGGGTTTGTGGGAGGTTATTGGTTTTACATGCTTTTAGTATTTTTCTCTGCATGGAGTGAATTGGTTCTTCAAACTAGTAATTCAAATTTCACTACATTGTTATTTTTAGCTCACCTGGTCTATTTTCGATCATGGGAAGGTATATGAGGCATTCTGAGGAAAGTTGTTTGTTTGTTGATCTTTCATGGAGAATAAAAGGAGTTGAAAGCTTGGTTTGGAAGTCTCATTCGATTTGGAAAAAGCACTATCAAGCATGATAGGCTCTAATCATTAAGATCTCTTACTTTCTTCTAAACGTTTCATTAAAATGACTCTGCTCTTATGAGATTCTTGTTCTTCATGTTTTATCCGGTTATTTACTTGATGGGTCTTATAAATCTATGGAAATTTGGATATGAAATCCTTAACAAAATAACATTAAGCTTGGAAACTTTCTTTGTGTGGGTTAAATTTTGAATCATTCATGGGAAACTTGTTTCGTAGCTCTGCTTGTCATTTAAGGCTGGTATTCAAAGTGTTGTGTTTTAATTGAACTTCATTGTTATTTATATGGTTTTGAGTTTGTGGGAACCTTGAGTCTGTTTGATCTTGCATTGGAACTCATGTTTTGTTTTAGCTTGAGCTTGTATTCAAGCTAGTGTTTGGTTTGGGACTTGTATTGGGTTCGTATTTGGATAAGAACCTGCAGTCTTGGATAATTCTTAATGCTCTAAACTCGTGTTTGGAACCTTGGGTAACTCGAGACTATTGTTTGAAATCTGTTTGTAGCTCGTACTCATGTTTTATTCTTGTGATATTCTGGACTATTAATGGAAGTTCATGTTTTCACCACACTCGTATTTTGTTACTTGTATGGTTCCGAACTCTTATTGGAAACTCGTGTTTCATTTTGAGTTGGAAATAGGGCTTCTTGATAAGATATAAATTGGTAATGGAGGATCCCTATTGTTTTGAACTATTAATGTATATTTGTAATATATACTGCCTCGTATTAAGACACTTGTGTATATCCGAGCTCATGTTTGAGACTTTATGATTTGACATTGTACGTGTAATTTGGTACTTAGTGTTGGAATTTATAGTTGGAACGATGTGTCGGTTCTGTTCTGGTAATTTTGAGTTGGTTTTAATTTCAATTAAGTTAAATTTTTTATAACTCTATCAATTCGAACTACTTACTCAAAGGAAAACTGGTAGAGTAGTTTAACCAAGTTGTTTGAATATCTTTTGGAAAATTAAACTGTAAACGTTTTTGTTAGATAATGGAATTGGAACTTCTTTTGTGGACTGTTCGTCTTCTTTGAAATAGTAATGGCATTTAAGTAGGGAAGGCATTTTCCCCTCTGTTTTGAGGAAACCCACATCTTGGGTTGATTGTTTTGTTTAAAAATAATGTCTCCTCTGTTGGAAACATGAAGTTGAGATAGTTTTGTTTTGGATTATTGCTCTCTTGAAACCACGAACCGCTTGCTCTTTGTAATAAAATGTTGAAATATTGTAATGAAGTTACAGTCTTTGTTGAGCTCATGGGTAATTAAGAATTTTTAGTTTTCTGTTAGGGATTTTCTATTTCTTGATTGGATTTAGTAAATGAATCCTTATTCTTTTTATTAGAGAAAAGAAATTTTGATTCATTTGGGACTAGTATGCTATTTTTGAACTTTACTGTGTATTTGTTCTTAATTGAAATGGGAACTCATGCTTTATTGAAGGTAAAAATTGTAAGGGAGACTTACAGTATGTTTTCTTCTTACCTTGAGTTGGTTTTGTTCTCTCTTCTAGGAACTAGTGTATGAGCTTATTGTTTGGATTAGAAAGGGAATTTGTTGTTAAGTGTAGTGAAATGATTTAAGGATGGAATCACATTCTGATAAGATTCCTTTTCTATGTTGTTGGGTTAATTTCATTTGATTGAAACCTTCTATTATTGATTCTCTTAGGGAATGGACATTTATTATGTTGATTAGTCTTCTTATACTTATCATTTATTTGAAATGATGTAAAAAGAGATTAGATGTTTGAGTCTTGTTGAAGAAAATGTAAACTTGTTGTGATTGTTTGATTCTATATTCCTTCAAGGATGGACATGGGATTCATTACGATGAATATATTAAATGTTGAACATTAAGGTAGTTGTCCTTTAAATGAAATAGTTAAATTCATGATTATGAAGATGTTTCATTTTCGGATGTTTTGTGTTTGGGCATAGTTTGTAATGGTTCTTCTTCTTCTTTTGCTTAAAAGTTAGATGAATCATCCTAATGGGAACCATGTTGTAAACACTTCTTTTGTCTTATAGTAAAGATAAATGTTTTATTCTATTATGATAGAATTGGGAACAATGAGATGATACATTTTATTTTTGTTTAAAGGTAATTGATAGGATTAATTAAACTTTAATTTGTAAGGTAGATGTTGTGGATTATATTTTGTTCTCCTCTTAGAAGGGAATTTAGATTGGTTAATGTACTTATTTTCTGATTGTTATTACTTATACTAGTATGTATGATATATTAATTATCCCATTAAAGCAGAGTTGTTTTAATGGAACAATTAGTGGAATGCAATTCATTTTAAGGCTTAGTGTTTATCATGCTCGAGTTCATTAAATTGACCCGTCTTAACAATTTTTGTAGATGGACTCTGTAAGTGATAAAATAAGGCTAAACTTATGAGATGCATTGGATGATTTAATTATGATTCCTTGTGAAGAATTCTAATTCGTTCTTGAGATTGTAAAAAAAAGTAGTATTCTTTTTTAATGAGGGCGGTTGTTATACAAAGTATGCCTAAAATGCATAAGGCTTGTAAATGTATAAGTTATAACTTGATTAATTAAAAGCTAAGAATTTACTTGTATTAGTTATGTAAATTATCTTGTACTTGTATGAAAAATATGGATTCCTATCTTGTTGATATTCTTCATATTATTTGTATGCTTAATTGGTTATTCTTGATAAGTTGGATAAAGAGATTTAGTTCAATTTCTCTAATCAAAATGCAGCTTGCTAAGCTATAGAATATGATGTTCTTATCTAAACTATACTATATGGTAATGTAATGTGTGTTGAACATACATTAAGAAATGTGGATACTGGGTAGGATATACCCTAACACTTAACATGTAGATAAAGACTTTTTATCTTTCTTAATTGAATATAAACCAAAAAGGTATGTTAATGTGATTACAATTTATTAGACTTCATTTTGTATGAAGTATACTTTAATTGGATATATACTCAAATGTTGAACCTATCTAAAAGTTATTGTACTTTTAAAATGAAACTTGATAACGTTGTTCGGTTGTGGTTAATTGGTAGTTTAACTGTGAGATCTAACATTGAAAACAACCATAAGTATAACGAAGTTCTTCATGGACTAAATAAAGCAAATTTAGGAAAGAACTTATTGAGTGTTGGATTAGGGTTTGGCAGGGTTGTTGTAATCAAGAATTAATTTAGACTAACAATGTATTAACAATCCCTCAGGGGTATGTACATCTCGATGAGGTAGTTTTTGTAGGATGTTGGCACACGCCAACTAGGGCTGTACTTTCAAGAATGCTTGAGTCTTTTAGAGAATATAGCGTTTTATTTGACATGTGGCATCACCCTTCCATAGTTCTCATCAAGATCTACACCCAATGGGAATTAGGACTTTAACTTAGTTTCCCTCTAGGTCTGGATAGGAGCATATTTAGGATATGAATTAGCTTCCAATGGCTCAAGGTACGTTGGCACATCCGGTTGACATAGGTCAACCGAGTATGCCCATTTACCCTAAGCCATTGTGAGCATCTTCCTATAATAGGTTATGTTCCTATCTAGGGCTAGGGTTAAACCTAGAACAAGTTGACTGATGGTAGTCAGTAAAGACCAATCATTAAGGAGTGAGGTGAAGGACATATTCAATATGATGAGTATACCGTCTAAGAATAGTGACATACATAATATGCTATAAATCTTTGGCCAAAGTATTGTAAAATTTGTTGGTTTTGTTGTCCTATGTCACCAAGTTTAAAACAACGTGATATCATATGAATATTGGTAGTATATATTCAAATATGTTCTTTAAATAGATCAATCAATACCCGATGTAGGGTAGGATGACGAAGTATACAAAGTATACGATATGTATTTGATACATAAGATAACATAAATATATTGGTAGCTTACCAAGTTATGGAATGAATAGATCGGTGAATCTTTGAGTATTTACATTTACATATGTTTACCCATTGAATTTGATTGGCATGGAATGTTTGTTCTAAATAATGCTTAATTTAGAGCAGTGAACACTATAAAAAGATTCCCTTGTTTCTAAAGTCTTAAAATGGGAATGTTACATCTTGGTATCGAGCTTAAGGTTGCAACTCTTGGACCTATTGTGTCCATAATCGATGAAACTTAAATTTTATTGTAACAAAAAATGGTGAGAACAAGAGGAAGCGCTACAAATAACCCTCCACCTTAGGAAGGAGTAGTAACAACCCAAACACTTGATGAGATCCTCTGCTACCTGTTGGACACAAGAGATCGTTTTGTTGTTCTTGAACAGCAAGTAATGGGTAATGAGGAGGAATAAGAAGCTGATAATAATAATCAGCCACCTTGAGAGGACAACGCCCATGTGGGTGTTGACAATAATAATGTTAACATACCTGTGGAGCCCAAGAACAAAAAGGCTAGGCTAGAAGCAGAACTCACTAATGACATAAAAAGGATAAGTCCACCCAAGTTTGATGGCACCACATTAGGAGATGGGGCTGAGAACTAGCTCAGTGAAATGGAGAAATACTTTGCAATAAGAAATTTCTTAGAAGAAACAAAGGCGATATGGGGAGCATATCAAATTTCACATGAAGCATCTTCATTGTGGGATAGCTACTGAGGCTGAGTTGAACATTAATGAATCTAATCTCACATGGGACCAATTTAAAGGTTAATGTTAGGCAATGATGGCTTCCACAACTCTACTATGATCAAAAAATGACTGAATTTCATAACTTGGCTCAAGGAAAGCTAATTGTAACTGAGTATTGGGAGTGATTTACAAAACTCCTTAAGTATGTTCCCCAGTACCAAACTAATGAGAAGTTCAGGATATGGAAATTCATCATGGTATTGAATCCCGTTATAGGAGGAGAGGTGGATGTTCACATCCCAACCATGATGGAAGGGGTTATTAAAAAATCCATAAGGTAGGAGCAGAAATTAAAGGCAATTTTTTCTCACAAAGAGGAAGTAAGGAAGAAGAATCCCAACTCCTCTTCATCTCTCTCGCACCTAAGAAAGGACCATGGAAGAAATTTGGAATGAAAGTAAGTTTTCATCTTATACAAATAGGAAAGCAGCAATAAACAAGTTTTTGGTAATGCACGAAACAACTTTGCTAAGAACAATAATAATGGATAGAAGTCCTATGTGGGTCAGAATGATAACTCTAAGGCTAGAAATAAACCCGAGCCTAGGAAGGGACCTGTAGGAGGATGTTATAACTGTGGCAAAGATCATTACGTAAATCAATGTCCTTTGAAGAAGGATGATCGTAATTAGTAGCACAATATACACGTTGCAGTAGCTGATAAGTAGGCTGAGAAATAGGCCACACCCATAGAAGTTTTGGGTAAGTTATTTGGCTTACCAATAACTATTCTTTTTTATAAGACTCTTGAATGTTTTATTTCTAGTAAATTAGCATCAAAATTAAAAAGAAAAGCTGAAACATGGATAAAACATGGGTGTATAGTATGGGAATAATGTTGTTCATACTATTAGTATGTGTCTTTTTGGAGCAATCCTTGACTTACCTAACTTTTCCACTGAGGTTGATCTTTATGTTGCACCTTTAGGGTCTTATGATGTAATCATAGGTGTTAATTAGTTAGCATAACATAAGGTGAAAGTAGACTATTTTGAAAAACACATTATTTGTTTAGATGACCTACAGAAAATAGCAGAGATTCAGGGTGTGAAACGTGAGATTTCTGTTAGAAAACTAACAGCTATGCAACTTAAAAAGGCCAAAAATAAAGGATGTACCTTATATGCAGTAAAAATTACTGAATGAACAGAAGAGAGCAGCGATATTATGGAACAATATCCATTGTTACAAGACTTGAGTGATGTATTTCTTAAAGAATTGTCAGGTCTTCCACCCAAAAGGGAATTTGATTTCACGATTGAGATCAAGCCTAGAACTGAACCTATTTATAAAGCACCATATCAAATGACTACTATAGAATTAGTAGAGCTTAAGGTGTAGTTGCATGAAATTTTGTCTCAAGGTTTGATTAGACCAAGTGTTTCACCTTGGGAGCACCCGTAATTTTTGTGAAAAGAAAGATGGAACACTTATTTTGTGCATTGATTATAGAATGTTAAACAAGGCAACAATCAAGAATAGATATCCTCTCCCTAGGATTGATGATTTATTTAATCATATGTGTGGAGAATTTGTATATTCCAAGATAGATCTTCGATCTAGATATCATCAATTGTGAATTAAGGATGAGGATATTCATAAAAGCGACTTTCAAAACAAGGTATGGATATTATGAGTTTACAGTTTTACCTTTTGGATTAACGAATGCACTGTGGCATTTATGAATTTAATGAATAATATATTTCAAGAATACTTGGACAAATTTTTTCTCATATTCTTAGACGACATTCTCATATATTCTAAAAGCATTAAGGAGCATCATGAGCATTTGAAAATATTTTTGGAAATTCTAAGAAAGAGATGGTTGTTTAGTAAGTTGTCCAAATGTTCTTTCTATGACACAGAAGTCCATTATTTGGGTCATGTAATAAGTAAAGATGGAATTGTTGTAGATCCTTCAAAAATTAGGCCTAACATATGTTATATGTGTAAAAATAAGGTTGAAGACATCAAGCATCTTTTCTTGCACTATGAGTATGCTTCCAAGGTTTGGAGTCTTATCTTTGCAAACTTCAATCTATATTGGACTCTTCCTCATACTTGTTTGTAGACATGGGAGCAATGGGATCCACCATATAAACATTACATGATAAGGAGATTATGGAGTTTGGTTCTTCCTCATACCATATGGAGATTGTGGAAAGAAATAAATGATGTTATCTTCAGGAATAGAAGATAGGTTTGTACCAATTTTTTTAAAGAAATTGTCATTGATGTCAAGGATAACATTGAAAGGTTTAGGCCTCCAAAAAATAGATTATATCCCAAGGAAGAGGAACACATTCTTGTTTCTTGGAGGATTGATACTGACAACATTCAGAATAAGGATAACAACAACATTGACAGATCTTAGTGCATTGGATTCACCACCCACCTCATGGTATAAATTGAATTTTGATGGAGCTTCCAAAGGTAATCCTAGAGCTTCAAGAGGAGGTGGGGTGATCAGAGATCATAGAGGATGTTTTGTTGTTGCTTTTTTAGGAAATATGGGTCATTAGATAAATCATTATGCTAAATCTCTAGCTTGCATTATGGGAGATAAAGCATGTAAAAGACTATAATATTTTAAATATTATAATTGAAGGATACTCTTTAAACATTATAAATCTCTTAAATCAAAATCAACCTCCAAGTTGGACCATTAGATATTTCATATATGAAACTATATATATTTATAAATATTTTGATAATTACAAGATCATACTTTCCTATATTGAAGGTAATAAAGTGGCGAGGACAATCTAGCCAACTATGGAGTTAGCAACAACATGCAAATTTGGTTTATTGGTAACCCTCTCCTGGCCAAGGTACATAATGACATCATCGAAGATAAGTATGGTATTAAAAATAATCATTGAAAAAATTCCCTCCACCGATGGGAAAGTGATTATTAACTTCACATGTAGGGTTAATAATTACATTAAGATTTCACATGCTTTTGGGTATACAGTTATAGAGGTGGTGAGGAAAGGTGGTATTGGGATCGAAACTTTACTATTGGGAACCAAGTAAGAAATGATAATAGAATGGGTGGGTTTCCTTGCAAAATAGAGCCTATTCATGACCCTGACTGGAAGAACGAAGATCTCTGTAGAAGTATTTACAAATGGGTGGGGTTTCGAATCTTGTAGAAAAAATGTAGGGCCATGACCAAGATATCTCGGTTCAATTCGTGAATGGATGGACAAAAAGGTTAGTTGAATATGGAGATATTAGTGTCAAAATCACTAAATATCTCATTGCTCAAGTCACGAGATTGAGCTTAGATGGGGAGAAATTCTTCATAAATGTAATGTGAGGAATGTGGAAGCTAATAAATTCCTTGATGAAGGATAAAATATTGAATATGTTACAGTTGGTATAAAAGTGTCTTCTATTCAGAGCCATTTTCTAAAATTTCACGAATGATGGTCAGGTATGTCACTCTTGAGGGAAGATATGTGACGATTCCTTTTAAGCATTTGGTCTTCCTTAATCATTTCAAGAGGAATTTAACTGTTAATTTCCCACATTACCTTTTGAACTCACTAGAACGCTTTGTTCTTGAGTTCCAAAATCATACTCGTGTTGTCCCCCTCCATCAAGGTCTTATTCTGTTGATCCATCACCATTGTCTTTCACATTCTCACTCCATTCATGTTGTCCCTATTGCCCCCCTTTACAGATTCCATTAACCCCATCTCTACTTCCACTAGCCATAAAAGAAACAAGAATCCCTTGTACCCCTCTTAGAGGGTTCTTCGTAGTAATAAAGAGATTGAGTTGGCCAAAAACCTGCTTCATATCAGCAATCCAATTGAAGACACTGCTACAAAAAGAAGAAGGGTTGCTAAGCAAGATTGACAAGTTGGAAAGGGAGGTTTTGGACCTCAAAGATGAACTCAAGTAGATTGGTAAAAGTGCAGGTAAAAGGAAGATGCATGTTGAACCTACTATGGATAATGAGCAAGTTGTACAAATTTTCAAGAAACTCCATTCTCTGGATAATAGACTAGGCAATGCTAAAGGGCAACATGATTGTACCATTTATGTGCTTAAAGCTATCTATAAATTTCTAGAACAACATGTCAAAAGTGTTTGTATTCTCAGTGACATTCTAGCTACCATTTGGGAGTCAGACACTATAAGGACTGGTCCTTTCTCAATTAGACAAGAATGATCCCTCCCATGTCACTTCCCTTGCATTATTCAGCTCTTTGTAGAAATTCAAGATGAAGATTGATAAAGCAATCAAGTAGAGTTTCCTCCAGTTTACTGTTGTGTTGCTATCAGGAAGATGTTTTCTTGTTGTTTTGATGTTGCTTTGTCTCTGTTTTGCTCCATTTTATAGTTCTCGGTTAAACTATAGTTGGTCCTCATGTTCTTTGTGGATTTTGATCCTTTTTTGTTTTTTACTATTGTATATGGCTTTTGAGCCTTATTGTAAAGGGATTTAGTCCCTTTTATCTTTAGACTATTTTTATTGCTATCTCTGGCTTTTGAGCCTTTTTTGTAAACAGGGTATAGTCCCTTTAAAACTATTTATCCTTAATAAAAATAAAATAAAATAAAATACCAAGCACTATGCATCAGTTATCACCACCTTAGGTTACATCCAAGAGCATTCTAAGAGCATTCAAACATCCATCTAACTCCACACAAGGGACAAGGGAATTGTTATTTCTACATACATGCATAGGAGGGGAAGTTCATTCTTTCATGCACACATCTATCTACATTTTCTACATCTAGCTACTTTCTCACTATTTAAGTGTGACATGCACAAGATCCACCTAGGGCACAATTCTTCACATACATACACATAGTTCTACAATAGATCTAAAATGTAGTGAAGCCTTGGTTTATAAGTTCACTTTGTTGACAGTTGAGGATAGTCGACCCCTCATTTGCATTGTTTTATTTTTAATATTTGATTTGTTTTGGGGTTTTGCATGTCACTTCTTTATCACAGGTTAGAGGCGACATCTATGAACTTGGTGTGACATACTAACAATAGGCATGGAAGGATATCCAACATCTCACGACCCTAGGAAGATCATGTTTTGAGGTTCTTAGTAGTCACAAGGAACCCGAGAGAAGTCTGCGCAACACCTAGGTGCGTTTGACCTAGTCTAGGCACCCCAACCCAAGAAGATCATATGGTCGCATAATTTTCGGGCATTAGGGTGACACTTCCCTCCTCCTATTCATCAATGCATCACTTGAATAGTCTAGGATTATTTATGAATCAACTAAGTATTTTATCCCTTCATTTGCAACTAGGGTTTCATAATTTCCTTATCTTGCTTGGGTAAAATATGTGTTTCATTACATATTTATTTCACGGCGTTGTTACATATATAGATAATCATTTATTCATTATCAACATTTTCTTAATCGAGTTCCTTTGGCTCAATATAAAGGGAATCGATTTATAAATGTGGGTTTATGGGTGATTGTCATGAAGCGAGATGTCACTCTTCAAATTTTGGCTTCCAAAGGGAAATCCTCCAATCATCGGCCTAGGAACCAAGCTAGTATGGATTTCACTTCCTTAGATTATATTGTTGATCATCTTAATATTAGGGTGAACTCCCTAGAAAAGGTGGTTGATACTCTTCTGCAGGTTACCCAAAAGATGGTTGGAGAATCAAATATAATTTTTTCCTTCAAGGTTATTGTATCACTATTATTTATGACCATATGGATCTATGGAGCAGAGGTGTCAATACTATGAAATTGGTATTTAGCAGTTTAGATGAGGAACCGGATGATAACAATAAGGAGGTTCATTTTTATGGGTTTAACAAGGTTAGTGAAGGTCCAAGCATGTGTACCAAGGGAAAAATAAATAGATCTTAAATGTTGGCCCTCTTGATGACTGCGATGGTTGTGTTCGGATTTATTGAATTTTTTTGGTTTTGTTCCTTAGTCTGGTTGGTAATTTCTCTACCTTCATGTTTCTTGTGGTTTCAAAAGTATTATCATATATATCATTATATCGATCATTATGATATAATATCATAATTTATATGTTTTTTGTTTTTTGTGGACAAGACTAATTGTTTAGACCTATAATTATTGCTATTATCTTGTGTCTTTTTGGTTATGTGTGTAGAGACCCTAAAAATACATACATATTTATATCCCACTTCTATAGCTCTTCAACACAACTTTGTTAATATGGAAGTGGAAGGTGACTCCCTGAACATAATTAACAGCATAAATAAGAAAGGACCCACATCTATTGTCAATTTTAACTCTATTAAGAGTATTAAGCAAATGGCCCATTCTTTTAATTTTATCTCCTTCAAACATGTGTATAGGGAAGAAAATGTCATGGCGGATTTCTTTACTAATATGGGGGTTGACGGGCATGATTTGACACTTTTGAGGAAGGTGGAAATTCTCAATCCCAAGGTACGGGCACACTTATTAAAAGACACTAATGCTCATGTATAAGGTTTTTTCATGGGATGTCAATCCTGTCATGATCCTTTGTTGTATGATGAATTTGCATTTATTTCTTAATTATGAGAAGATCAGGTTTGTGATTTGCATGTATTTTTAAAGAACTCTATCGGCATGCGCTCTTTGTAGATTCATTTTTGGTGTCTTTAGTAAGCTCTTGGCTCTCTAGTTTCTGATTCGTTTTGTGAAGAGGCCTTTGTTGTTTAGTGGAATGGGTGGGGATCTCATCAGGACTGAACCTTGACCTCGTTGGGGTCACTCCTAAAGCTATGTCCTTGTTTGATAGCAAGGGTTTTACCCCCTTTCTGAAAATCTTTGAAGGGCACTATGAGAATCTCAGCAAAGACTTTGCTAGCGCATGGAAAGTGACCAAAAAGGTGTTTTTGTTGAGATGAAGGGGATCAATCTGGAGATCACTGTGGATTTGGTGGCTAAAGTTATGGGCATTCTGGTGGTGGGGAGGGAGGTCTACAAACCGAAGAAGGAAGCCTCTGAAGAATTGAATCTATTTCTTAAAGGTAATGAGAATCTCACCTCCCATTTTGTTGGCTACCTTATAATGTCTTTACCTAATCCATATGATGAGGTGGATCTCACCTTAATTCAATTCTTAACCCTAGAAGGTCGACCAAAAATGTATTTACGCTTACCACCTCCCAATGCTAAACCATTTTAGATGGGGGCAGGCTTTTAGTTTTCCCTATTTCTTGTATCATTCTCTGTGTGCCTCTGTTTCGTAGTTTAAAATGTGTAGGATCTTTGTCCCTCTCCACTAGGGCTTTATCCTTGCCCTTGTCAAAAGGGCAGCCCTAGACATTGACAAAATTGGTGCCCTCAAGCTGGATTTGGAAGCTTATGCGAGATGGTTTAGGGTCTGAATCGAGAGGAGGAGGATTCGAGTGATGATGAAGATTCTCTAGATGGTGACATGGAAGAGGATGAGGTGGAGGTGGTCATGGCCCAAAACCTAAAGGATCTTAAATCTAAGCTAGATCCCGAGCACTGAGCTGAACACTAAGGGTGAGTCTAGCAAACAGGGTGCCTCGAATCCTATAAACACTCAATTAGAACAGCACTATGAGGCTATGGGTCATGTTGGCCCGGTCAAAGGGGAAAATCACTTGGCCAAGATGGTGGTTGATATCGATGAGCTCAAGGGGGACATATGGATTACTAATAGCTCGGTCCAATTTCTTTTTAATGATTGGCATAAGGTGGAGTAGGTGCATGAAGCATTTTAGCAATGGGTAGGGTGGCGAGATTGAGATCCTAAAGGCCAACTTTGGGGCCATAACCAGGGAAATGGATCAAGTAAAATCTATCCTCCATAGCTATATGGAATGGAGCATCATGACTATTAAGTTGACCCTACAACACCTTCAAACTCTGGGGTAGCTTGCCAATACTTATTGTGTTATGGATAGTCAAGGAAGGAAATGGAAGGTGACCCCGGATGGTTTAGACCTGGGCTCTTTGGTTGTTAATATTGATGCTCTTGCAAAAGAATGGGCTAAGGTGCTGGAGGGGCTTGAAAAATCCTACAAATGACTTTGGTGCGGGGTGATCTATTTTTCACTATCTTTGTCTATGGCTATTAGTTCCTTCGATGTTGTTAGTTTCACTATGGTTTTTTGTTTTGTTAGTATCACTATATGGGCTCCTAAGTGCTCTTATTACTATGAACTTTTATACTATGGTTTTTTTATGTTATTATAATTGGCTTTATCTACTCTCATGGAGATTTCTTGATGTACAGGGTAGGGTCCCCTTAACCCTCTTTTTACCACTAATCAAAAAAATTAACCAAATTAATTTTATCTTGTCGTAGTACACTCCTTTGGATTTAATTAAATTAATTCACCATTTAAATACACCCTTTTAGAAATAATTTTATTAATTATATTACCTAAACTATATTCCTAACCTTTGGAATTAAATAATTTAATTCCAACATGCCTTTGGAATTAATTAAATTAATTCCCGCACCCTCTAGCTAATATAGTTAAACATTTATTTATTTAAATAGTTAATTATCTCCTCACAATGAAATATTAATTAAATTAATTAAAGTCTACCATGCTCTTGGAATTAATTAATTAAATTACTAATACCTTCTAGCTAATATAATTAAACATTTATTTATTTAAATGGTTAATTATCTCCTCATAATTAAATATTAATTAAATTTAGTTATTTAATTCCACCTATTCCAGTCAACTACACTTGAACTACACTTCCCTATCCCACTTGGACTCCACTTCTAGATTCCTAGAAGTGTGGGGGCAATTGGATTATACGCACAATTCAATTGTTGGATGTAACTTATGTTATTCCAAATGTCCATTACCCCTATAAATCTGTAACTACCAATTGTCAAGTCTACTTGCTAACCCGGGTGATTCAACCATTAACTTGGAGCTTAGTCAATATTTCATCCACCTTTCATGGATCTACCCTTAGCTATAAAATAAATTCATTTCCTTTGTAAATCCATCCCTAGAGCTTTGAGAAAATTGCATCCAACTTCTACCAATTTGACATCCGCATCCTTGTGAAATCTTCTCATAGCATTTGCAAATCCCTTTAGAGATTCATATCAAAGAGCATCCACAATCCAATATTCAACAAGATCAAACAAGTTTAAAACCTTCTATGGTCTTACATTGAGGTTTGCAAGAAGTCTACAGTGAAGGTATAATTTGTATTTTATTTATTTATCTTCTTTTATTTGTGATTTTCCCTTGCTTACATTTTGGCATGCCCGATGGGACATCCCAAGTTCTTTTTCTCATTATTTTTATCATTTCATGATTTAACTTTTCTATGTGTTTTTGTCTTCATTTAACCTTGCTATCAAAATTTTAGGTTCTCAAGTGAAGTACAGAATCCAAAAAACCAAAAAAACTAGTTGTGGGGTTGTTTTTCTCAAGTTTAAACTTTTCACTAAGAGCACTAGCATAACCCATCTTCCGGAAGCCATAAATTTTTCTCCCAAACTCAAAAAAACTCTATTTTTTGGTATGGAAGGTCTCAATAAGATCTATGTAATGGAAAAATAATTTTATGATTTTAACTTTTAGAAAATTTATGGTTTCATTTTTCTTAACACTTGTCATTGTTTATTTGTTTTTGTTTAAACATAGAAACCTCATGCGTATGCTCTTTTCTTGCACTTTCACATTGAACTTGGAAATCATAAATGTGGTCATTTCTATTTGTTTTATGAATTAACCTTTCTTTTCTTTTTTTAATTAAATCTTGTTTTATATGTATGTTCTTTTCTCATGCTTTTTACGAGATCTTGGAAATAAAAAGTGTGAACTTGCTTCTATCATTTTGGCATTTACCTACCTCAAGAGAAAATTGTAATCTTTTCTTGTAGGACCCACTCTCAAGAAGATTGATAAAAACACTCAAAATTACTAACTGCAGGTATTCTTTGATCGTGAGATAATAAAACTACTAATATATTGTTTGTAGGGAATGTCTTTAAACAAGATAAAATGAACATGTATACACATTGTATTTGTAGGTGCATTTGACAAGGCTATTTCCCAACTACCATAACTGTGGGAAGTATCTTGGCATAAGCCATAAAACTCATTGTGAGGATTACCATAGGAACCCCAAAGTAGTCAGCACATTAAGGGAACTGGATGACGAAATGGGTACCCCCATCCCAACTGACTAGTACACCTTATGAGATTAGAGTCACGGATATCCTTAGTGGTGACCCCTAGTTTGATTCATTTGAGTAAAATATTTTATCATTGTTTCAAAGGGGGTAAATTAAATCTAGAAGCTAAGCAATATCACTTTGTGCTCACTCGGGTATACTCGACACCTATTTGAGAGAGCCACCCAAGAATCCAAACACTATCCAAGCCAATCTAAGGTAGAGGCCAAAACATCTGTAAATAAAACTTTTATTTTCACATTATCTTCTCTCTTTTTGTTTTCATGAATTGTGTTCCACACTTGTCTCTCATGTTCTCACTTTTATCTCATTTTCTATCTCTCCCAAATACTTATTATTTGGTTGTATTTGTATCTCTTTCAAATTTCCAAATACTCCTTATTTGGATCCACTTTGGGCTCATTTTCACCTTCTTTGTAAATGAGTCTAAGTCTTAAGTTGTATGCATCGATATACGTAGCGATTACGTTCATCCTCTTCATCTAAGTCTTGACATCATGATACTCACTTTATCATGGTCAAGCACCTTTGTGATCACTTTGGTCCTTCATATTTCTAAGTCTTAAGTTTGACATCACATTTTTGAGCTCTAAGCATTTCATCAATCTTGTGTCATCACAATTTAACATTCACTTTGTTAAATTGTCGACATCTTCACCACTTCTTTGCTCTTCTCTTTTAGAGCATTCACTTTTCTCTACCTTGAGATCCTTGACCAATCACTTTCCCTTCATCTCTCACATTCACTTTGTTGAGATTCAAGCTTTCCATCATCATCTATTCACCTCTCTATTTGAAATTCACTTTTTCATTATTTGAGTATCATCCTTTCATTATTTAGTCTCCTCTCTTAGCACTCATATTGTTAAGAGTTGAGCACACTAACATTTTCAAAGTCTCGTCCCCTTTGTACATTCACTTTGTCAAAGGTTTGAGAACATCACTTAACTCATACAATCATCCTCCCATCTTAGCATTTCTTTTGCTAAGAGTTCCATAATCGAATTTCACTTTCCAAGCTTCTTCTCTTCATCCACCTTGACATTCACATTGTTAAGGGTCAAATCTAACAAAACCTTTCCTCTTTGTCCATCTTAGCATTCACATTGTTAAGGGTCAAACCAACCAAATTTTCAATATCACTTCCTTCTTAGCATTCACGTTGCTAAGGGTCACATCATTCAATCATTTCTTCTCCTCTTCCATTCTAGAATTCACTTTTCTAGAGGTTGAGTTTGTTAATATTTTCCCCTCTTCCATCTTAGCATTCAATTTTCTAAGGGTCGAGATTTCAAAATAATTTTCCTCTTCAACCTTAGCATTCACTTTGCTAAGGGTTGATATTTCTAGTCTTTTCACCTCTTTCATCTTAGAATTCACTTTTATAAGGGTTCAGTTCTTATATCACACCATTCTTCACTCTCCCCATTTTTCATTACAATGGTGGATTCACACAACCCATCATTTGGTCAGGAATGAAAAATGATGAAGGACACTATTTCGGGTATGTAAAAACAATGCAAACACTTCTACTCGATGAATTGTTTCCTTACCCTTTTAGCATGGAAATCTTACACACACCCTTTCCAAAATCTTTCAAGATGCCCAAATTTGAAAAATATAAGGGCATAATTAATCCTAGAGAGCATATCAAATAAATTTACATAACATACCACAAAGTGGGATATAACTATAACTTTCTCTTATGCATTTTTCATATAACTATAGGATGAAAATATTTGGGACCTGGTGTTTACACCTTCCAAAGGGATCTATCACCACCTTTGTAGACATCTCAAAGAATTTCATCAAACACTTCTCTTTTAACCTTGACTCTAAAATCACCTTGACTCAAAGATACAATGCCTTCATTGCTAAAGGCTTATTCAAGCCTTATTCTAAAGACCATGGGCATAATCACAATAAAAATACTAACAATCAAAACAACCCTAGAACTCATCACGATGAATCTTGGTACATCACTGCAACTGTAATGTCATCATTGTTAGTGTCATGGATAATCGCAATGTTCCCAACATACATGACCAATCAATCAAAAATCCAATGATACAACCTAGCAAAGACACTACTCTGTGCATAAAGTTAAATGTAATTTTACACCCCTCGGTGAAATTATCTCTAGTGTCTTTCATCAACTCAAAGAGGCTAGGATGATAAAGTATTTGCTTACAAGACCTTGGATTGAAGGAGAACCTAAGCCATATTTCTACAAACCTAACACATACTATTACTTTCATTGCATTGATGGCCATCCCACAGATAAATGCGTGTGATTTAAGAATTACATCCAAGACTTACTTGACAATGGAGAAATATTTATAGAGACTAAAAAATCCATTGCAAATGATGACACATCAACTACCACAATTTCTCATGAAGAGTTAAATGTTATCCAACATCTTGTACATATTGACACTCAATGAGATCACGATGAAAAATTCAAGTATCTCTTAATCAAAACCAATCCATTTCTTCTTCATATTTTCTTTCGTTAGCCAAACAGACATTGAACCTATTTTGGACAAAGCAACCTTCTACCATCACACGAGATCTTGGCCTTACCTCAAGTTTTTCTTCCTATAGTTCAAATAGACATTGAACTTTTTTCAAAAACAACCTTCCAACATCCAATGATAGCTTGACCTTGCTTCAAAACTCCCTTCTAACCCTTGTTATAAATGTATACACTACGAAGAGGGTACATCATCAAGCACCATTGAGCTTGATTCTATTCTTTCACTATCAGATCTTATGCTTGACATTTGTAGTATTTTTGTAGAAACACAACCACAAGTTTTAACACTTGTAACAATGCATCCTTCTATGTGCATTATGCCTTAAATGATCAACCTTACAATAATCTCATCAACAATGATTCCTAAATGTTAATACAACTACATGTGTACACTCTACGAGGTACGTATACCCAAGAATATCCTTACTCAACCTTTTAAAGATTTAATCACAAATCTTTTGTCAAATCGATTAAGCCATAACCTTGTCGAGCACCATTGAATATTTTCTCTTTAGGTCCTATAAGGATCCTCGAATATACACCCATAGATCAATCCTTCCTTCCTCACATTCTTTCACTCATGGCTAAATGTGAATTTCAACATATATTTTTCCTTGACAATCCTCCTCTAACATCACATAGGTCTTTCAATCTCATCAAAGACTTATCTAATCACACATCTTTTGACTTGGCCCTTGTCCACCTAGGTATTGTATCTCAGGATTCATCGAATCTTTTGGTTCTCTCCTTTGACTTGGCCTTGTCTGCCTAAGTCTCATAAATCAAGAATCCTTGAATCTTAGGATTCTCTCCTTTGAATTAGACCTTTTCCACCCAATTCTTGTACCTCGAGACTCATTGAATCATTTAATTCACTCTATAGACTTGGCCCTTGTCCACCAAATTCTCGTAAATCAAGACTTCGTAAATCTTAGGATTCTCTCCTTTGACTTGGCCCTTTTCCACCCAAGTCTCATAAATCAGGACTCCTTTAATCTTAGAATTCTCTCCTTTGACTTATGCCTTATCTGTCAATTTATTGTACCTTAGGACTCATCAATTCATTTGAATCACTATGTATACTTGGCTCTTATCTACCCATATCTTGTAAATCAGACTTCTCAAATCTTAGGATTCTCTCCTTTGACTTGGACCTTGTCTGCCTAGGTCTCGTAAATTTAGACTACTTTCATCTATCATTCATCACAAATCTTTCAATCTTCTCCTTTGACTTGGATTTCATTCGCCCAAGTCTCATAATTCAAGACCATTTAACATTAATAAACATGTACCTCTCTCATGATTAGTCCATTTCAATATCTCTTCCATCCAAATTTATAAAAAATCAAAAGCATAAAAATAAAATAAAACTCTGTATTAAAGCTTTTCTTAACGCATTATTTCAAAATAAAAAGTAGAAAATCAAGTACAAATAACATTAAGAATACCATCTGTTAGAAGTATATTAATCATACCATTATCATATCTTTGCATTCTTCACCTATTAGAAACATGTTAAACTTGTTCCTCTTAGGCATTGTGTGTCACATCCTTATTATGGTTTCTACCATTTCAGGTCTTTCTACTAATGGTAACACCTCCTTTTAAACAATTTTTCTCTTTAACAAAAAGCACTAAACTTCTTTACCTAGACCTTTCTTATCATCATCTCAGTCTACGGTGTTAAACCCTTGCATCCTACTAGTCGCATGTGAGTGATACTTGGGGGCAGAATATTCCTTCCCAACAAGCACATTATTGACAAACAAGGCCAAATCAATCTAAAAATACAAAAAATATATAAATCAATCACTACACATTTTTTCCTTCATACTCTTCAGTGATGAGTCCATAAATCTTACTAGTAGTATGAGACTAGGAATGTAGGAAGATGTCCTTACTTGCTTACATTTTATCTTCGGTGTTGAGCCCTTGTCTCTTACTAGTGACATGGGGCAACATGTAGGGGTTCTTCACAAATTCAATCAACAAATAAATCCTTTATAAAATATGAATCAAAAGTTATCAATCAAAAACATCTCAATAATTAATTTATCTTCTCAAGTTAATGAGAGACAAAAATTCCTTCCACTAAATTTTTCCAATCAAGTAGGCCATCTACGAGATCTAAGTCTAGTCAAAATATATAAAATGGAATCGTCTTGAATCGTTTAAATAATATTGACTAAAGGTGAGTTATATTCTTATTACATGGATCATTGTTACACCTTTTGACTTAGCATCTATTATCTTCACTTTCATATCACAATTCACCTTATCTTCATGTCCTTCTTGGATCTCGGTGATGATCCCTGGCATCTTCCTAGTTGTGTAGATTCGGGAGTGGAGTGAGAGATCTTATCATTACATCATCTACATTTCTAAAATAAAATGGAATGGTTCTAATTTTTTTCACTTGTGTTCAAGTTGTGTAACCCCTTTTACCAAGTCAAAAATACAAAAACATAACTCAAAAACATTCAAATATGTTTCCAAAATCCAAAAACATTCAAATATGTTTTCAAAAATTCAAAAACATTCAAATATGTTTCACAAAACTAAAAAAACATTCAAATATGTTTTGAAAAATACAAAAAACAATATAAAATTGTTCCAAAATTTAAAAAAATAGTATAAAACTATCAAAATCAAAACATTCAGAAAATGTTTGGCCAACTTTCAACAACGTGTAGCATAGATCAACAATTTCGCTATTTGAAGAAGCTCCTCATGGTTTTTCTATATCATCTTTCACTAATTAATTTTATTGTTTGTGGTGTATATTTATGCTCATGGCAATCATTTACCCTTTCACAATATAACTTTGCTTGGGGAACACTTGGATTAAATCTAATACAAATCAAACTTCAATGGGATTCAACATGAATTGTTTGGAGTAACTAATCATCACTCTGCTATTCATCCTAATCCAATCCTCATGCATTATAAGCTATCACTCGGGGAATTCATATATGTCTAGTTCTTCAATATGGAACACATTTAGAGTGTCATTAGATGTCACTATTGTAAATTGTGTTGTATTGTTGCGGTTTTTCAACATTGTGATGATGTTTTTTTATTCTTTCAATTTGTTATTTTTTGTACTTTGTTTACCTTCATTATAGACCAATTGTAGGAAAAATATTGGCATCTTAGTTCACATATAACTTTGGTGTCATTCATTCCTATTCATATTGGGTTTATTTGCAATGTTTGTTTTTCTGTCTTTTTTATTGCTTACAATGTTTTGTTTTCCTCCTAGCTTATTAAATAATCCATGGTGTGTTTTCATTTTTGTTATGTATTCAGGTTTATTTACATTTCTTTACATTCTTATTTCAAATTTTTCAACAACTCGCAAAAACCTCAAAAATCATATATTTCAAAAATTCAAAAAAATCAAAATTAACAACTTTTCAAGCAAACAATCACTTATCACGAAAAATCCTACATCTGGAAAACCCTTAAAGTGAATCTTTCAACATATCAACATGATCTTGATAAATTCATACCTTTATCTACAACCCTAGTGATCCTTCCAATCCTACAACTATCACTTTCTTCCCTTTGCATGATAGGATAACTTTACTTGGGGCGAGTAACATAATTATTTTCCTCCGCAATATAACTTCACCTGGGAAATTTCAACTCCAATCATTTACACAACAGATCCAAAAAGGGTGTCATGAGGAGTACCTTTACTCTACTCTTCCATTTTGATCCTATTCTCGGCTTGAGATCATTTGTATCTACTTAATCCTCATTGTGGCACACATCAAGGGTATAGTTTATTGTCTTCTTTTTCAACTTTTGGTCGCATCGTTGATGTTTACCTTCTTGGACCAATTACAAGTAATGTGATAACATCTTGGTTCATTTATAACCCTGATGTATGCACCTACTATGTTCATTTTGGCGATGTTTTCCTTTTTCTCTTTTATTTGGTGTGTGTGTTAGTGTAGGATTTATTTTCCTCACTTTATTTGTATTATCCTACTCGAGATATTCCACCTCACTTGGCTTTTCCCTAAACTTATAAGAAATGCTTGCTTAGGTGTACACTTGAATACACTATTTTAGGTGTTGGTTAACACTTGACTACACCATTCTAGGTGTTGGTTACCTTAATTATAGGTGGAGATTGTCATGATTCTAGGAGGAGGTTACACATTCAACTCCTATATGTACATCTCTTGCATTATTCTATTAGATCGTATTGATTTGGAGATATTTCTATGTTATTACAAATATTTCTCTTGTATTTTTATAATTTATAATCTTGTATGCTTGTATTATTTTGTCTTGGAAAAATTCACATCTCGCATCATTCACATGTGCATTCTTCAAACTAGTAGATCTGTTGCACTTCTCCATATGGTATCAGAGCCGAGATGGTATTGAGATTGTCTGGTTATTATTCTACAAATTTATTTTCATTTGAGATCATTATTTGCAAGTATTTTGGTGTTGGTTTTCCTAGTTTGTGGGTATAGCCTAGCCTTTGTAGGCTTTGAGGTTTAGAAGCCCATATAGTGCATATATAATTCGAAGATTGCTTTTCTACAAACCCTAAATCATTATTATAGGATCCTGGAAGATTTATCCAAATCTAGGTGATTTTAGACATGTGAAGGGAATTTTCACCTATGGTAGTGGTTTGCATGCTTGTTGAGGACTTACGAGAGGGTGGTTTTTCGATCAAGAGGCATTTTCGGACTGTAACAAATTTTTCAACATGACCCATAAAAACATTGAAGATCCAACTTGAGTTCTATTTTATGTCCCATGTAAAAGTTGTTTGTTATACAGATTTTTGGAAATATAAGAGTCGCGAGTTGCAAATACCTAGTCGCAACCTATGTACAAACCAAAAAATCCATCTCATCCTGGCGGCCTAGCGAATAGCCTTGGCATGTAAGGCGACTAATGTCACTTCCCTGTAACCCCCGATGCATATGAATTGAACGGATTAGCCTTGGGTTCAAAAAAACCCTCATCCTTATTTTTCTAAAACTATGTTTTAATAATAAAAAGTACATTTCAATTTTAGTGCAAATTCATTTTAAATAGGGCTTATTTATGGGAAATAGTTATTGTACAAATTTTTATTGGTAGCTCGATATTGAGTGTCATTTTGCAAACGTTATATATTTTTCATTTCACAAATCATTGGAAATATTTATTTTGTAAAAATCACTAAATTATAAAGTGTCGATACTTATGGGGGTTTCTTGATAAATTTTCTAAGGGGTGTACAAGGTGTTTCCTCTCTTGTTCAAAACTTCTTTCTTTCCACACATTTCTTTATTTTTCCGTAACAATTACCACAACCTTTCTTTCTACAATAATGGATCTAAGTTCAATTAACCCACTTACACCTTTTAACTATTGTTATCCAAATGGATTTCCTAGTGATTTGGATAACTTGCATACACATCCCTGCTCCCCTTCACATTCTTCTATATCCTTCCACTTTCCCTTGCACACCTTCCTCCTACACACCCGCTTTCTCTCATTTCCCGTCGTGCACTCCTTGTGCGCACCTCCCCAGAACTTACCTTAAAATCAGCTAATTCCCTGGAATTCTCTCTTGCGCATTCACCTAGACTCGGTTCTTTCACGCATCCTCTTTTCTTCCTTCCTCTCGTGCACCTTCTTTTAGTTGAATGTTTTGCGTCTTGTTTTCATACTTGCATTCTGCAAGTATTTCTTCCCCTTGTGCATGATCCTCTATGCCTCCCCTCTGTTTCCCTTTCACATGCTTTCTCCTCGTCTCCCGTACACATAGTGTGTGCCCCTCTTCGCCTCTTTCTTCTACTTCTCCCTTACACCCACATTTTGTGTGTTCACCTTCTTTTGACATATCAACCCGATGCTCCTTCAAAGGAAAAATCCTAAGCAGGTTTCTAAATGAGCGTGGATCCTCCATGCATCTAGTTTCATAAAAGGACAGGATCATGATTGAATAGTCAAAGCATTGGGGTGGATTTGAGAGAGGCATTGATTGATTTTGGTTGAGCTTTCAAAGTAGGATTCAATGCGTCTTGAGGTGGTTAAAGCAAGATTTGAATTTTTCCCTCTTCTATCTCTTATTCTTCCTATATATTATAATGAAGGGGCATATTCAAAGGGTTGGACACTCTGGATCCTTATGCATGTTGCTAAGGACTCCATATTTTCGTATTTTGAGTTACAGACCTCTATGTTTGGCTTTTGCATGTGGATATCGGTCTCTTTATCATCATTATATGATTCTATGCATTTTTAGAAGTAATAGAAGCATTTTTTGTGACTACTCTTTGTCCTAACATGTTTGCATTCCTTCTTCTTACCTCTTCTCTTGACCTTTGTGTATTTTTGTGTTATTTCAAGTCCTCTGAGTTCCATACTTAGTTGTGTTCCATGAGAGCGATCTGGTGAATGTGTATTTCATTGTGTTACTCGTGCCTAGCCTCCATTCACACATTCCCTATCATTCTCACTCAAAGCAGATAGTGCTCACCCTTATTTTTACGGTGCTATTGCCTTTTAGTGTAGTTTACTTCATGTTATCCTTCTTTCCCTGGTCCCTTGGCATTCTTAGCTTAGTTTCCCCTTTTAGCACTAGGAGTAGCAGTAGTAATAGAAATAGATAGAGGAACCGGCCTTCTCTAGAGATCCATCCCAAGTTCACAAGGTCCCACAACTTGGGGATGGTTCCATTGTGGTCTCAAACACCTTGGCCCTTTTGAGATTTGAGACATGGGTGCATGTTTGAGAAACCAACAGTTTCTGGCATGCACCTGGTGGGACCAGCATTGAAAGCTCAAATTTCATATCTCTAAGTTTTGGTGTGTGAACTTAGTGTTTTAGCCTTTGAAGAGGCTCATTTCAAACACATTTGGTGACTCCCAATATTTAAGATCTCTATTTTGGTAGTCTAAGCACCTTTCATGAGAAGAGTGCACACAAGAAGAAGTGTAGTAGCTGAATATTCTTTTGAGTACCTCTATCTATGCCTAAGAAGAGTTCATTCTAGAAAGCTTGTGCGTGCATCTCTATCTCTAGTGCACCATGCCCATTCAACTCCTCCTGAAAATAGATAACATGTGTGCCCTGTGATGGTACATTAGCCACCTCCTCCATTAAGAAGCTTTACAAACTTTGATGGAGGGATTCCCTTACTCCTGGTTGTGCAGCATGTTATACCAAATGGCACGCTCAAAAGTATTCCTTACTTTATTGGTGAGAATCGAGTCACCCCTCGGGAGCATATCCGGGATGTAGAAAATATGTGTTCACTCTATCGATCACACATAATGATGTAGTAGTCAAGTTGTTTGTAGCCTCTTTCAAAGGTAAAGCACTTCGAGTGGTATAGAGGCACGAGACTTGGATCTATCACCACCGGGATGAGCTAACTATGAAATTATTTTGAAGACAAATTAGATCACCTATCTTTGGTGGAGAAACCGATAACAACAAGGAGGGTGCTCAATGAGAAAATGATTGATTTCACAATTAGATTTCGAGAAGACTTGGGATAGAATCCCTCTTGTGGTAAGACCTATAGCCCAACATGCTTTCCTTTATTATCTGAAGGCACTCAACATAGTGATATTTCAGTTATGATACAATCTATGGGAGGTAGAACCTTACCATCCACTTATAGTGTTGCAATAAGGGCAGAAATCAGTCTTATTCATGTGGGAAAATTAGCTCCCAGACCACCTATGCGAAGTGCCCCAGCCTTCTATCGCCCCTATTCCTATCCCTGAGAAAAGCACGCAACCAGTTGCCTCAACATCCTATTCTCCATCACAACAAAAGGAAGATGAAGAATTGAAAGCCTTGATCATAAATTTATCAAACAAGGTCATATCATTAGAAAAGTAGCAAGCGCAAGCGTATAGAGGTAACTTCAATCAAGTGCATGGCCAAGGTAATCAGCCCTGGTAGAATCAATATGGAAATCAAAGATACGTGCCCAACCAGTAGAATTATAGGTGGCAGCCTAATGCACATCTTCCCTTAGAAGTTGTCCCTCTCGTGCCTTCTCTCCCAAAGACCAAAGACGAGTTGAGCGCTCGTTGCTCAATTCGTAACAACTTGGCATAAGAGTCATAATGGTGCTTCCCTTGCAAAATTCCTCATAGTCAGTACCATTGTGCTAATGTTGTGTGCACCCAAGCCTTCATGATCCAAAATGCTTCATCCTGTGAGCCCTCAACAAGCATCCATTTAGTAGATAATCCAGAAGGACTAGAAGCTCCTCTAAAGTCCAATTTGATGTTCTTTGGCACAGAGGACTTTTGTGCAATCAACAAAGCTACAAAACATACAAGTAGACTGCATGCCCAAGTTACAGGAAATATGAGATACAAGAAAAGAATATTAGAGTTAGGCGCACAAGTCACAATCCCAGCAATACAAGTAGTTCTTCAGAAGAAAAAATAATCGAGACATGACCTCTTGTAGCAAAATCATTCAAAGCCCTTTACATGAGGTCCCACATAAAGCTCTGTCTCAAGTAGCACATGTCCATCCTTTAGGTAGGTCGGGCCTCTACTCCAACTAAAATACGGGGTTACGCACCTAAACAGTCAAAAGGGATGTTGTTCCCTAAATGCACAAGGTGGGGGTTTCCATTTAGCATTGTTGACTAGATGAAGAAAACAAACATAAATGTCACAATGTGGGATGCCCTGACCATTCCATCTCAAAGGATATGTTACATGAAGCTCTAGCATAACTTCCACATGTTGACCCGATTATGCAGAAGCCACACGCTTCTGTCAAAATCTTCCAAGAAGAGGAGAAACAAGTAAGTAAAGTTGCTAAAACCCCACCCTTCTATATGTCCTTGATTATAGGCAAACACCCAGTGCATAACTTCTTGATTGACTCAAAGTCTAGTTTCGTTATGCCTAAGAAGATATGCGATGTCTTAGGTCCGAAATACAGCCCTTTGTCTAAAGGAGTCCTACAAATTTATGGCTTAATTATAACCACCTTAGGAGTTATCAAGGATTTTTATTTAACCCTCCATGCATGTCCAAGCTGACAATTACTCAAGATATGTCAATTATTGACTTGCCTCCTTTGTTTTCCCTATGTCTATCAAGAGAATTTCTTTGCTAAAGTGGGTGGTTACTTGTCTTATGATTAGTCTCATATGTTACTCAAGACAAGGTATTGTACCGGTTTATCATACAAGCTAAGCCTATATTTTCTTATCATCTAGAGCCATATGTCCAATCCCCTCTCCAAGCAAATTGTCTTATCCGGGAAGAACAAGTTTTAATTCTTGAAGAGCAGTCTCTTCCACCCTTTGTTCAGGACCTAGTACTTGATGAATGGGCAAAAAGGAATCACAAATACAGATCCCTATGCTAAAGAACTAAAATCCTATGAAAATGGGCTTGGTACTTGTTGCATTTTAGAAGAAGACGTTATGCTTCTACGCGCGCTCATAGGAGACAAAGTTCAAACTAGTCTATGTAAATTATACTTTGATAGATCCGAGAAGCGAGAAATGGCGTAGGAGCATGAGTGGTTCTCATTTCCCCTAAGGATGAGAAATTATTCTTCATGCATAGGATGCAGTTTGCATGTTCTAACAATGTGGAAGAATATGAAGCACTGGTACATGGCTTGCTTATTGTTGAAAAGAAGAAAATTAAAGCACTGCAGATCTTTGGGGACACATAATTGGTCATCCACCAAGTCATAAAAAAATTTAAAACAAATAATAAGCTTCTTAAATCTAATAAACATAGAGTTTGGGACCTACTTGAGAGCTTTGATCCCCTTAATCTACAGGTAGTCCTGCGTAGAATGAACAAAGAAGCTGACCAAATGGTCGTGGTGCTCGGTTCATATTTTTCTCTTGAGGAATTTTTCAAAGAAAATGCTTAGCACATTAAGATGGTAATATAACCATCCATCCCCAGATAATAACACTAGATGGAAAGTGTTTGACAGTGACACATAGATCGTCTATTTTATCCATAATGAAGCTGAATTTTCATCAAGTATGCAAGTGACTTGCATGATAGCTATGGTGACCAAGTAATACAGCTAAAGACAAATAAGTTACCTAAAGGTTTGGTCACCTTAGAGAAAATGTTCATCCCTGATGATGAGTTCAAGGGTGAAGAAAGATACATACATGTCGTGCAAGAAAATTACGCCTCTATTACTATTGCCGCGGAAAGGAGTTGATGCTCAAGCCAAGACTTGCATGCATGAAGAGAAGTATACCTTCATATCTCTCTATCAAAAATACGGTGATATTTTCTCATGGTAGTATGAAGACCTCAAAGGTTTTGATCTAAGTGTTTTCCAACACTCCATCGATCTTGATCCTGGTATAAATCCCGCCAGACGAGTAACGTGGCTAGTCAATCCAAAAATAGAGCCCCTCATGAGAAAGGAGTTATCCAAACTCATTGAGGAAAAAATTATCTTTCCCATCAAATATTCCACCTGGGTCATGAATCTGTTTCCAATGCACAAGAAAAATGGTGAAATCAAATTTGTGTTTATTTCATAGATTTGAATAAGGCATCTTTAAAGGATCATTATCCTTTGCCTTCAATGGAGCAGATTCTACGGATTGTAGCTAGGCACAGACATTCTCCATGCTAGATGGGTATTCAAGTTTCAACCAAATCCTAGTCAAGGAAGAGGATCAATTCAAAACAGCATTTACAACAAAGTGGGGAACATATGCATATCAAAAAATTCCCTTTGGTCTGTCAAGTGCGGGCACAACATTTCAACGCGCCATTGATATTGCCTTCAAAGGTTACATTAATGAGTTCATCTTGGTTTACCTTGATGATATAATTATCTTCTCAAAGTAGAGCGCGGATCACATGGTGCACCTGGAAAATTTCTTTAAGAGATTCAGAGAATTTTGGGTATCTCTTAACCCTAAGAAGTGGAATTTTGTGGTGGTGCAAGGCAAGCTCTTGGGCCATGTGGTTTCGAAGGATGGTATTGCGATTGATCCTGAGTGCATTTCAGCCATCCTAGCCCTTTCCCTACCAATGCACAAAAATGCCTTACAGTCCTTCCTTGGAAAGATTAACTTTGTTAGGTGTTTTATCCCTAACTTTATGGGACTGGTTTGGCCCATCACCCTCATGCTCAAAAAGTACATAGCCTTCAGATAGACAGCAGAAGCAAGATAAAGCTTCAACAAAATCAAGAAAGAGATTATTTGTGCGCAACACTCATCAATCCAGATTACTCAAAGGATTTCATACTTTATGCTTGTGGTGCTAATGCAAGCATTGATGTTGTCCTAACATAGGAAAATGAACAAGGGTTGGAACAGCTAGTGGCCTTCTTCATCCAGATGCTTAAGGATTATGAATTGAAATATAGTCACACAAAGAAGTAGGTCTTCGCTGCATGCTCTCAATAAATTCAAGAGCATGCTCACCACAAATCATATCAAGGTGTTAGTCTCCCACTCATCTGTCAAAGACTTCATCATGGGAGTAGAAATTAGTGAGAAGAGAGCACGATGGGTGACAAAAATCATGGAATATGATGTGACTATTAAGGCCACAAAGCTAGTAAGAGGTGCAGTGCACTCTGCAAGCAGATTATTGAGGATGCGTAGAGTGAACCTGAGGCTTCATTATTTCTAGATGAAGACCTCCCGCATGTAGAACATGAATAGAATATAGACCCGGCACACATGACTAGATGAAGGACATGATCACATTCCTTTCCAAGGGTGCATACCCTCCCGGTTTGAATAAAGCAAAGAGAAGGCATCTAAGGTTGCAATCTATCCCTTATGTTTTGATTGATGGACTTCTCTTCAAAATAAATCTAGATGGCGTGTTATTAAGATGTATCAATGGCACACAGACTGAGAAAGTGTTAGCAAAATTTCACAATGGATTCTTTAGTGGATACTACTCTGCCAAAACTACAGCAATGAAAATCATAATGGCAGGTATATTTTGGCCTACCCTATTTGCAAATGTACATAGGTGGGTCACAAAATGCAAGGAATGTGATTTTTTTGCAGGAAAGAAAATATTGGCAACGTTTTTCCTCTAACCAATCCAAGCAAATCAGCCTTTTGTGCAATGGGGTCTCCACTTCATATACATGATCAATCCACCTTCAAGCATTGGGCATAAATGGGTGTTGACAGCTACAAATTACTTCACTAGATGGATAGAAGTTTTCACGCTTAAGGAATCAACTGAGGCAATCATCCTTGACTTTCTCGAAGGTTTAGTCACAAGGTTTGGCGTTCCTCAAACCATTATCTTTGATAATACAAAGGCCTTCCTTGGTGCTAAAATCACTGATTGGGCTCTAAGTCTGGGAATTTACCTGAAAACCTCTTCCAACTATTACCCTCAGGGAAACGGTCTAGAAAAATCAACAAATAAGAACTTGATCAGAATCATGAAGTGCACAATGAACATCAGCCAAAGATAGTGGCATACAAAGGTCTTGCACGCGCTCTGGGAAAATAGAATCACATTCAAAAGGAAATAGGAACTTCACCTTACAAGCTTGTCTATGTCAAGGAGGTTGCCCTTCCATTGACACTAGAACTAAATTCATTGGCACTTGCCCCGTAGCTGGAATTTGAGGGCGTGGATCAGAGAGAAATCAGGATGACATAGCTGGTTGATCTTGAAGAGCTCAAAAACTCTGCCATGATCAAGCTAGAACAACATTAGCAAGAAACAAAGAAATGGTTTGACAGAAATTCTAGGCCTCAAGATTTCAAAGTTGGGGACTGGTTCTAAAATGAGATGTTGTGACAGAGCTAAACAAAGGTTTCATTCAAATTTTGATGCACTTTTGAGTCGCCCATACATCATCAAGTCCTACAAAGAAGCTAACTCCTTTGAGTTAACTCATCCGGATGGAAGCACTCGCAAATCCCAAAGAAAAGGACAAGGTCGGGGTTAAATATTCAAAGCATTGGGACAAGCCATGAGAGGATGTCAAGTGTTAGCACAATGCTAATTCATGAGAAAAATTTGGAGTGGATTTGATAAAGGCATTGATTGATATTGGTTGAGCTTTCAAAGCAGGATTTAATGCATCTTGAGGAGGTTGAAGTAGGATTTGAATTTTTCCTCTTTTCTCTATTATTCTTTCTATATATTGTAATGAAAGGGCATATTCAAAGGTTTGGACACTCTGGATCCTTATGCATGTTGCTAAGGACTCCATATTTTCTGTATTTTGAGTTGCAGATCTCTATGTTTGGCTCTTGCATGTGGATATCGGCCTCCTTATCATTGTAACAGTTCTATGCATTTCTAGAAGTAATAGAAGCATCGTTTTGTGACTATTCTTTGTCTTAACATGTTTGCATTCCTTCTTCTTGGCTCTTCTCTTGCATTGTGTATTGTTGTGCTATTTCACGCCCCCTATAGTTCCATATTTATTTGTGTTCCATGAGAGTGATCTGGTGAATGCGTATTTCACTCTACTACTCATGCCTAGCCTCCTTTCATGCATTCCTTATCATTTTTCTCAAAATAGATAGTGTTCACCCCTCTTTTCTTGTGCTATCACCTTTTAGTGTAGTTTACTTCATGTTATCCTTCTTTCCCTGGTCCCTTGGCATTCTTAGCTTAGTTTCCCCTTTTAGCACTAGGAGTAGCAGAGCAGAGAAATAAATAGAGGAACCGGCCTTCTTCAAAGATCCATCCCAAGCTCGCAATGTCCCACAACTTGGGGACAGTTCCATTGTGGTCTCAAACACCTCGGCCCTTTCGATATCTAAGACGTGGGTGAACATTTAAGAAACCAACAACTACCATGAATGGAAATCAAAAAATCTCCATTGGACTAAGGAGTAAAGGGTTATACCATATCACAATGGGGTTAGAACCAGAGCCTAGTACAGATGCAGAAAAATTTAAGTGGTTTAATAAGTGTGATGAAGCATTTGGTATTTTGTGTCTTTCAAGTGTCTCCTAAACTCCTTTTTCACATAGATTCAGCCAAATATCCCAACGAGGTGTGGAAAACCTTAGAAAAATTATTTGGAAAATTTAACACTATGAGGGGTCATGAGCTAGAAATAGAACTTATCAACTTAAGTCCTAGAAACTTTGACACCTTGGAAGATTTCTTTACCAATCTCAAGTCCTTATGATTATAGTTAAAATAATGTGGAATAGAAAATAAGGATGAACAACTTGTTCTTTCAGTGCTTTCCAAACTAGGTCTTGACTACTTTGTCTTTGTTTCTACATTTTATGCTACCAAGAGGGATCTTGGAGCCACATGGTCTATGCCATCCTTAGATGACTTCATTGCTGATTTGACTAAGGAGCAAGAAAATTTAATTCAAATGGGTACCTTAAAGTCATCCAAACCTCAAGCTCTCATTGCCAAGAATGGAAAATAGAAAGCCTCATTAGACAAAGAGTATAAACAGAGTAACAAGGATCAATAAAGAAATAAATATCAACATTCTTCCACATCTACACCAAACTCTGAAACTTCCTCTTCTAGTGATAAGTCCAAGAAAGAAAGGATTAAATGTGGGTATTGTAAAGGAAGACATGATGAAAGAAATTTTTGAAGAAACAAATTGACCACCTCACAAGTCTTCTTGAGAAGAACAAGATAGGTGAACCTAAGTCTTCCAAATAGTCTTCATCAACCAATGAATCCTCTAATACAAATACCAATGGAAAAGGGAAAGAGAAAGAATCAAGAAAGGAGAAAAAGGGAGATCCCTAGTTGCAGTTGTACCACCACCTCCTACATGGGTTATTGATTCGGTGCTTCACATCATATGGCTTCTTCACATGTGGATTTCACTTCATTAGAGCCATGTGACATGTCTACTATACAATTGGGTGACAATAGTTCTTCACAGTTTTTGGGAGAGGGTCTATTGAAGTGGATGGAGGAACATTCAATAATGTTCTTAGTATTCCTTCACTATCAACTAATCTCTTATCATTCTACCATATTACTCACCTTATTCAGGGCATGTGGGTTGAGTTCACTTCAAATTTAATTTATGTCAGAGAGCTACACAATGACATTATCATTGTAGTTTGTGTATATGATCATTAGAATCGACTATATTCATTCTCTCACTTTGTTTCTCCAAATTCTTCACTAGATTCACCTATACTTGATGACACTTTTGAGCTTGAGCACATTTCTGATGAGAAATTCTCTTCTAGCACAGATGACTATAGTAGTGATGGGGACCCACCTCCACCATCTCCTTGTCACCTTCCATTTTTAGAGGATTTATTTCTTGATCCACCTACTTCTGGTCCACCTCAAAATTTTCAAGGAGCAGCATCTTGATTCAGGACTCATCAAACATCAGGTAGTCTTCTACTCAATTACAAGACCCTCCACATTCTTTCTTCACTTTTACATCAAATACATCATTCCTTCATGGAGTAATTGGCACTTCTACCATGTATGAGGAGCATAGTTCCTTGGATAGGAATAACACCTTGGTTGGAGATCCATCAGACACTTGGTATCTACCTTCACTTTTCCATGGTGATCCACTCTTCACTACATCTATTTCTGAGCCACAGTCACTCTAGGAGGTTGTTTTGTAGGATATTGGATGGCTACAAGTAGTTGTAGCTTCAAGTGGGGATTTATAGTCTTACCTTCCTTCTTTATCTTTCTTAAGGGGGATTTTTTCCCACTGGGTTTTCTCCTTTTACTCTATCTTATGAGAAATTGCATTACACGTGGGTACCTCAATGGGCCTTATATTCAGGACCCACTTTCATTTTTAACTACCCACCTAAGTTGTTTTTATAGGGGGTATTAGTGTAGGATGTATTTTCCTTGCTTTATTTTTATTATCCTACTCGGGATATTCCACCTCACTTGGAGTTTCGCTACACTTATATGATATGCTTGCTTAGGTGTAAACTTGACTACATTATTCTAGGTGTTGGTTACCACTTTACTACACCATTCTAGGTATTGGTTACCTTCATTCTAGGTGGAGATTGCCATGATTCTAGGAGGAGGTTACACATTCACCTCATATATGTACATCTCTTGTATTATTCTATTCGATCGTATTGAGTTGGAGTTATTTCTATGTTATTGCAATTATCTCTCTTGTATTTTCATAATTTGCAGTCTTATATGCTTGCATTGTTTTGTCTTGGAACAATTCACATCTCGCATCATTCACATGTGCATTCTTCGAACCAATTAATTTGTGGCTCTTCTCGATATTTTGTTTATTTATGCGCATTTGGGTTAACCATATTCATTGTTTCCTAATCTTGGTGACAAATCTATTGTGTAACAACAAAATAAAGGTTTCTATTATATACTTAAACTCTCCAAATGACGCACATGCTATGAACACATTCCTTCTTATTCTTCCCATCCTTATCTAAAATTCCTTTGTTTTCTTCCTATCAAACATCATGTACATTGCCTTGTTGTATCATACACCTACTTGAGGTGGAATTCCTCTACTATTCTACTTGTTGAAGCATCTAAATGCTTTCAGCGGTTCCTACTTTTTCGGGCATCCAAATGCTTCATGGCTTCCTTCTCACTACTCTGCATGTTTTTACTATCTTTAAAGCATTATTACTTCGCAATAACACTTTAAAGAGGGGCAAATGTAGACACCCTAAAAATACATACATATTTATATCTCACTTATATCTAATTAGAATTAATTAAATTAATTATATCTTCACAAAGTACACCCCTTTGAAATTAATTAAATTAATTATGTCATTTAAATACACCCTTTTAGAATTAATTAAATTAATTCTATTACCTAAGCTATATTCCTACCCTTTGGAATTAAATAATTTAATTCTAACATGCCTTTGGAATTAATTAAATTAATTCCTACACCCTTCTAGCTAATATAATTAAACATTTATTTATTTAAATGGTTAATTATCTCCTCACAATTAAATACTAATTAAATTAATTTAATTCTACCATGCTCTTGGAATTAATTAAATTAATTCCTAACACCTTCTAGCTAATATAATTAAACATTTATTTATTTAAATGGTTAATTATCTCCTCACAATTAAATACTAATTAAATTTAGTTATTTAATTCCACCTATTCCAGTCAACTACACTTCCATATCCCACTTGGAATCCACTTCTAGATTCCTATAAATGTGGGGGCAATTGGATTGTACGCACAATTCAATTGTCAAATCTAACTTTTGTTATTCCAAATGTCCATTGCCCTGTAAATCTACAAATACCAATTGTCAAGTCTACTTGTTAACTTGGGTGATTTAACCATTAGCTTAGTCAATCTTTCATCCACATTTCATGGCTCTATCATCAGCTATAAAAGCAAGCCATTTCCTTTATAAATCCATCCCTAGAGCTTTGAGTAAACTAAATCCAACACGCCAATTTGACATCCGCATCCTTGTGAAATCTACTCATATCATCTACAAATCCCTTTGGAGATTTATATCAAAGAGCATCCACAATCCAATCTTCAACAAGATCAAACAAGTTTAAAATATTCTACGGTCTTACATTGAGGTTTGCAAGAAGTCTACAATGAAGGTATAAGTTTTGTTTTATTTATTTATCTTCTTTTGTCTATGATTTTCTTTACAATGTGGAATTTCTTTTGTGGAACTTTCTTGCTAGTTTGTTAGGGTTAATCTGTTTAACCTTTGGGTCCTTCTTGGTCTACATTGCAGCGGTGTTTTTATTGTATATCTCATTGTACGGCCCATGGATCATTTCTATCTTTACTAAATGAAAAAACAACAAACAAAAATCAATTAAAGGTGAGGTTTTGGCCCAAATATCCATTTTTTTAAATTTAAGGTGCAAACTTTCAGTCTTGTGTTCTTCAAAGTGTGAAATCAGAATCTGTTAGTGAAAAATCACAACCACCCCTGGGCCTTTACATCAGGCTTCTAGGTTGATGTTCGTGCATCCAGTGTGATTGCACAACATGGAAACCTCTCTCCAAGCGTGGGACTTGTAAAATCGAGAGAGGAATCTCCAGAGAAGGCTGGTTCCTGCTCCTAAACTACCTGCCACAAGCTATTCCAGTGCAGGCAAGCTAATCTAATCCTAATCTAACCATGCCAAGGAGACAGAGAGAGAGAGAGAGAAAGGAAAAAACAGAAAAGCCTACACTAAAACGGTGATACACCAGAGAAGGAGAATGTTGGACATCTATCAAAACTACCATGGGACAAAGAGAGGTGAGCAATGGGAAGGATGGACAGATGCATCACAGGCCCAAGGATAGATTTCACACAGAAAATGTCCCAAAACTCCATGAACACAGCTCCAAACCTGTAATGAACATTCACACATGCACAGATACCTGCAATGAAGAGAGGCAAGAAGAGGACAAGCAAAAATGAGGAAGGATGGACAGATGCATCACAAAACACGTTTTGTTGCTCCAGAAGTTTGCACAGAACATCATTCCATTAGTAAAAGGCAAAAACGCCATTACAGAGCAAGGGAGGAGGTTCCAACTCCATTTTCAACCCTAGAGAAGAAAAGAAGGGAGGGCAGAGCAGAAAGAATGAACAACTTCTTTTTTTTTTAAAATGAGCCAAATCTGGCTTTTACATTGCATGGGTCGAGCCCAGGGGACAGAAAACGTGGGAAAACATGCAAGCCCATTCCTCATTGACTGCAGATGCATTAAATCAGCATGGAGGATCTTACCAACCCATACCCTGTCACTTTGAGTGATTTTGGAGGAGAATGTGACCCATTTGTATTAATTTGGCCGCTAAAATGTCACTTCTGGCCGTGCAGAAGAAGAATGCGACCCATTAGCATTAAAACGGGTTGTTGAAAGGTCGCTTCTGGCCATTACCACATGTCAGAGCCGTTTCTCGATTTTTCTCTCTTCAGACTGCACCAAAACTCGAGATTGATCCCAGAATCATGTAGAGCATCTCAACAGCTTTCCGTTGATATAAAGAACGTGGAAATCCGAGCTCTGGATCAAAAGATATGGCGATCTGAAGATTTAGGGCGAATGATCAAAACGAATTTTAAAATGTTTTCCCGCTCTTCGCATCATGGGATGACACGTGGCACGTGCTGATTGGACGAGCAATTCTCTCTCCTCCGTCTTTCACGGGCTTTCTTTTGAAATTGCTTGTGGGCCCCTTAAACTTGGACACGTGGCGCCATTTCATTGGTTCGGTTCAGCGCTCGATAACTCGCCCCTTTGACCTTTTGACTTTTTCTCCTGTGAGGACACGTGGCAGTTTCTGATTGGTCCTCGGCTCCTTCGCGTACTTCACCTCCATTTGTCCGGATGTCCCATTTGATTTTGGGCCCTTTGTGCTCATTTCGGCCGGTTCGGGCATTTCGCGTCCATTTGTCCCAGATGTCCCATTTGATTTTGGACCCTCTGGACTCATTTCGGCCGATTCGGCCGGTTCGCGCCTTTTTGGCCCGATTGTCCCATTTGATTTTGGACTGTCTGGCCCTTTTTCACCCGGTTCGGCCGGTTCGCGCCTTTTTGGCCCGATTGTCCCATTTGCGTCCCTCTCAGCAGTTAGCCAATTTTTTCTCGGTCGAACCGGCATTTCGCGCCCGCCACGTACTTTTGTCCCAGATGTCCCCGTTGCTTTGCGGGCTGTTTGTGCTTACTTCGGCCGAGCCGGCCGGTTCGGGCCTTTTTGTCCCAAATGTCCCGACTGCCCCTAGGACTAGGACTTAGTCATTTTTATGATTTTTTCCTGGATCAACCTACTTGCCTTCTGCAACCTTTTTCACATTTTCTCAGAGCTTGCTCTTTTCCTCTCAGACAGGGAACTTAGAAAATATTTGAGGGGACTCTAGCAACATGATTTTTGGCCCCGAATCAATCAATTTTCCTGGGACTTGAATATTCTGATGCATGTTATCAAAATTACCCGGGGGGGTGAAATTTTGACAATAGTAACCTACACACTCGATTCACACATCATCATACCTACTCGATATAATAACACTAGGGAAACAATACCACATGCATCAATAACAAGATAAATATGAATATCCATTCTAATTGAACAACTAGTATTTGAATGAAGTACATATACATAAAAACATACATCCATAGTAGATTAAAATATAGGATCCATCTAAGTTATTGTATGATAACATCCAAATCAACATCATTATGGCTAATGGCCAAAATATACTATAGAATGAACATACATCCATCATATATGAGGTAAAAATAACTACATCACATCATTCTAGTATCCATAAACACATAAGTGTAAGAAATATAGTATGATAAATCACAATAATGGATTGTCACTGCGTGCCTCAATCACTGTTGTATCACAAAATTATCCATAAAAAATTACATAATATCAAAATAGCAATGAATCATCAATAAAACGATGCATGAAATAGGTGGGAACTACAGTTATAACTTCATTATTGTAGACACTAAAATTTGACAATCTATCCTTTGACATTGTTGATCTTGACATTGCACACTTGTATGGATAAATGCACTCTCCTCACTCTTGCTTAGCACACCTTGATAACACTTCATATACTTGTTTATCTTTGCACACCTCTTTGTCATTAGTTTCTAAAATTTAAATACACAAAATACATCTAGAAACATCTATACTTATGCCCATAAATTCAACATGTACTTTTCCCCTCGTGTCCAAAAATGTTGGTTTCGGTCAAGTTTATAAAATTACATATCAACCCTACTATACGGTTTTAGACCGACATGTTGTGAACTAATTCTTTCAATTCGATCACCTTCATACGAAAAAACATACCCCTTTGGTTGGCCTTTCATTTCATAACAACCTTCAAAAGAACATATAAGTAAAACATACCTCATTTAGGAAAATGGCACTTTGTGATCTCCTCATACAAAAACTAGCACAAAAGGCACCCAAATCTCCCTAAACAATGAAATAACTCATGCACATCCATTATGAAAGCATTATATACTCATATAAATTATCCTCCCAAGTCTCCATTTTCATCATACAATAAAGTCAAGTGATCCTTCCCAAACATTTGAGCAAGTGTAAAACTCAAGCTAGGTATTGTCAAAACACGGTTGTCAAATTTTGATTGTACTACACAGTAGATATCACATTCTAGAAGAATGATGTGTGGTTTGAGGCCTCGTCAAAGTAGTGCGTACATCAGCAAAGTGCATAGGGTGCCCACAATTGAAATATCTTTCTTTTGTATGAACTCCTTCTTACATTACAAGGGTTTGATGGTTTGAACAAATTTTACATAGCCATTATGAAGGTGAGAAAAGAAGGTGACAGACAATGATACATATTTCTATGCAAGAGAAGCACTCAGAAGTTGCAAACCTAAATTCTAAGTAATTCCAAGACCACACAAAGGTTCGTGATTGTACAAATGCTATAGACCAATTTGTACGGTTTTGATTAGGCTCAATTGTAGATCATAGTTTCAAAAACGTAGCATTTCTAGTTATATATCTTCATATTCTTGCACTCAACCCACCTAGACTCCTATAGATACACATATAATCATCTAAGTACACTCTCCCCTTTCAGTTTGGCATTTGTTAAGTAGCTAGTCACTTTGAAAAGCATTATTCTGATTTTTAAAATTAATGTTGAAAGTTAATTAAATCAAAATATCCACCTATAATATTATTCATCCTTTTTTATGTATGTTAATGAAAAAAATCTTAATTTAAAAGGGTAAAATCACCTAAAAGGTGGAATCATTTGGTGAACCCAACTCTTGAATTGAAAATTGTGGCCTATTGTCATAAGGTTTCTATTTTGTTTAGGTATTGTGCTTCATCATGCCGACTCTCATGGATCATTATCAATATCTATCTAGCTTGCCTGCATTTTCTAACTCCCATCCCACTCTTGCTCACACTTGTGCCCAAGTCTATGATGATCTATTCATTAATGTGATTCTAACTATTAATGCTACTCATACCTAAGGTGATGCTTCCAATAATTGCATTCTTAATTTAAAAAGGGTGAAATCACCTAAAAGGTGGAATCATTTGGTGAACCCAACTCTTGAATTGAACATTGTGGCCTATTGCCATAAGGTTTCTATTTTTTTAGGTATTTTGCTTCATCATGTTGACTCTCGGGATTATTATCAATATCTATCTAACTTTCCCACATCTTCTAACTCACATCCCACTCTTGCCCACACTTTTGCCCAAGTTTATGATGATCTATTTGTTAATGTGATTCTAATTATTAATGCTACTCATACCTAAGGTGGTGGTTCCAATAATTATTTTGAACATCATACTCATGACCTTATTAATGATGATGCCCAACAATTTACATAGGTTTTATAAGAAAAACCCTCTAGCATTGATCTTGTTGGTGTTTGTGACTTGCCTCGTCATCACTCGACATCTTGTCCACCTCACATGATGAGTCATATCTCTTAGCGAGATCATAGGTGATTAGGTATAATTAGGGTTCCATGTGTCATGCATAGGAGTTACACAATACTCTATATATGTACCATTTCTATTTGAGCTATGAGTATGAGTAAACCTATTCTTTCATGCTTGATTTTCCTTTGTGCTTGATTTCTTGCTGGTTATTTTGAGCATTTATGTCACCATTGGAGTGTAACCTCTTTGATGTGTAAGGGGTTTCATATTGATCCTTGTAGAACAATCTCATGTGGTATTAGAGAGGTTATTCAAGAAACGTGTACTCGTTTATTCTAGTTGTTAATTACTTCCAGTTTATGTTTTATTGCTTCTCGTGCAAGTTTTCACTCATTTCAGAATCTTTCTAACTAGTTTTAACAAAGATCATTTTTGGAGATTGTGCTGATTTTCGGTTGTTCATGTACATGTTTCAAGGTTTTCTCCTCTAGATCTAGCTTGCTACATGTAACTTTAGAGGAAAAATGGATTTTGGAGGTACATTTATTTCTACTTTTATTAGTTTATTTTTCATTTAGAAGTACAAATTTTATTGAACATTTCCCTTTTTGGAAACCTCCTTTTGCACTTCTTCCCTATTGGCTTACATTCTCTAGTTTACCCTATCTACTTGTCTCCTACCTAGCTCGGTCGAGCTCCTACAGAGCTTGGTGAGCTCCCTGGTGAATTGGGTTATCTTCTTGGATTGACAAGTTGTCTTTGCATTGCTAGCAAGTTGGTGTGTTGGGTTTTTTCTTACGATTCGAGTTTTGACTCTGTCGAGTTGAGTTGGTTCTGTGGTTATGAATTTTCCTATATAATTTGTGCTTCAAACGCTACCTAGTGAATTTTGTCTTACATTTAGTTGGGAGTTGTGTTGGATCTTCAGCATTGTGTTTGTTTGTTATTTCTTTTCCTTGGTCATGTTGCGTCATTATTTTCTCATCGAGCCCCTTACTACTACAATCATGTTTGGTCGTGTCAAACCATGTAATCCATTTCCCTTGGCCCTCGTCATTTCCTTTCCTACTGTGTTGATCTCTTCTTTGAGCCTCACCTATCCCATCCACCAACCTAACCTACATGTTTCATGGGTGTTTGGTCGTTCAAGCTCTACCTTACCCTACAAAGTGTTTCCAACTCCCACGACTCACTTACCTTAGTCATTGTAAACCTATTTCTGTTGGGACTTCCCTACTCGACGTATCAAGTCTCCAACCACCGATCTACCTTGGTTATTCCGCTTGCATTGAGCCCTTCGATGGATCACTCCCCTGAGCCCACTCCACATGAAGTCCCTTGCTTTCGCGCCACTTGCTTGCTCGGTTAAATGAGATGAATCAATCCTCCGAGTTGACCTCTATTTGCCCGTAATTTTTTTAAAAACATAGTTTAATTTAATTTTAAGGCTAGGTTTTTTTATTAAAAGGTGGTCAATTAATTAATCTATGTGATTAATTAATTTGAGGAGATATTTTTAATCAAATGGGTAGTTTTTTCAGGGATTTAATTTAATTAATTAGTGGTTTAAACTAATTGTTTAATTAACGTTATCATTTTAATCACTTTTTTACCTTTTTAAGAAACTAAAAGTGCATAAACTAGCATTATTAGATGTTATTGTCATTAATTCATTTTTTGAGTGTGTAGTTCCCTTCCAAGATTTTTTCACCTTTTAGGAGATAATCCTGTGTCTTGGAGGTCATTTCAGCTCATTTTTCATTGTATCACCCTTATTATTGCTTGTGGACTAATGAGTGTGTCTACCACAATCTTGCAGTAAGGGGATTTCTTATGTGATGTGAGAAACTATTTCTCAAACATGACTATGTTTTTCTCCCTTCTCTTTCTTTTAACTCATTTTGTGCTTGCTTATGGTGACAAATCATCACAATCAACAAAACTTGGTAGAAGTCTTCACACTTTGAGTTATTACGTTGATTGCAAGGTGAGTAAATGAGTTTTTCATGATGTACATTCACACTGATTATAATCAATACACTAAACTATAAAGTTCTAAAATTAGGGGTGATAATATTGTTCTGGAGTCGTTGTGTTTCTTGTTTCTTTATACATTACTTCTTTCTCTCTCTTCACAATGGATGCTCTTTCAATTCCTTTTCTCATGTCATTCAAATTTTTTGAATGGAGATTGAAAATGGTAATGAAACTAAGGGGTAAAGGGTTATTTCGCATCACCATGAGAGTTGAGACTGAACCTGATGATGAGCTCAAAAAATCTAAGTTTTGAATCAATGTGAAAAAACCTATGGTCTTATTTGTATGTTTATTTATCTCGACCTACTCTTTCACATTGAGTCATCCAAAACACCGATGAAGCATGGAAAATGTTAAACACTATGTTCGGACAACAAGATGACATGAGAGTGCATGAGTTGGAAAATGAACTACTAGGATTAAATCCTAGTGAATTTGAAAACCTACATGCATTCTTCTCAAAGTTTGTCCACACTATATTGATTATAAAGGAATGTAAAGTGGGGAAGAAATATTTTGAGTTTATCTTTTCGATTCTTTTTAAGTTAGGTCCCAAACACTTTATCTTTGTTTTGAATTTCCACACCACAAAATCGACTCTAGGTAGTACTTTGAAAATTCCTTCATTTGTGCTTTTTCATCATAACTCATTCCAAAACAAGTCAAACTCATTCAAATTTGGACTCACAAATCCAAGTCACATGCCCTTATAAAAAGTATTGGTAAGGGAAATAAAATTGAAAAGAAGAAAGAGAAAAAGGACCAATCGAATAAGGAAACCAAGATCAACCAATCCCAAACCAAAGTTAACATGAAAACTTATACTTTTGAGTCCAAAGTAAAAAAGCAAAAGTGTAATTGTTCTATTAGATGAATATTTTCCATGAAGAGCATCGGTGCATGAGAAAAAAACAAACACATAACTCATTTACTTGAGAAAATATCATTAGTGTTCCCAAGTCTATCAAACAAAATGCTCGAAAGTTGAATCTTTCACCGAAAAGGAATCTAAATTTGAGAAGAAGAAAAGAAAGGCCCTTGTCGTTATATTTTTCCTTCGTTAATGTTAATTATGGATTCTGGTTCCTCGCACCACATGGCCTCTTCGCATGTTGGGTGATGATATTATGGTGTCAATTTTCGGTAATGGATCAATAGCGATAGGCATCGATCATTTAACCAAGTATTGAGTATTTCCAATCTCTCTACCAATATCCTATTAATTTACCAAATCAATCATCTTGATGAACGAATGGGATTGGAATTTGGTCCTAACTTGGTGATTATTCATGAGCTTCACTCGGACACTATATTGTGGTGAGGGAAAGTTAGCTCACCATTTATGGATCTATACCTTCTCTCACTTTACTTCTGATTTGATACCCACTTCCTTGTTCACTCATGCAGATGAGGTTAATAAGCTATGGCATGAGAATTTTTGCCATCTTATCCATCGTTACCTTGAGCAATTGACTCCATGCTCATCCTCGTTATGTATGTTGATGACTTGTTGATCATGGGAAGATCTTCCTCTATCATCAATTATGTGAAGATTGCCTTAGCTAACAAGTTCTCTAATGGTGCAAATTAACTTGGAGTATTTAATATGTTGTTCATTAATCCACGGTAATTTAATTATCAAACCAAGGGATGTAGACTTTCAATAATGCCTAAGTGTTTTATGCATAATTACAAGTATTTATGAGGAAAGGAAATTAATTGTTGTCACGACAATACTAGAAATAAAAATGCTTGGGAAAAACTAAATTCAAACTGAAAGTAAATACTATGACTAAGGTAATGTAAACTCAAAATGTAGATAAAGGAATTAATTTTTGTTAATTCTACTCATGTAATAAATGAAAGCAACAGACTATGGAGGGGGTGTAAAACCACAAGTGGTCCCTGCCTTGGGTGGTAATACCTTTTAAGGCTTGTACCTAGAATTTCCGAAACAGTAACTCAAAATTTTATTAAATTGGAATGAACATTACATCTACATATAAAAAAACCTATGTATTATGTATATCCTCTACTCTATAATATTTATCAAGATCTACACATGCCCCTCTTCTCTTTATCATTAATCCCCCTTTTATACTTTATCATTATAATCAAATCATGGGAATAAGAATTCCACTAGAATTTCTAATAGACTAGATAGAATATCTCAAACAAATCATCTGGATATTTGATGTATGCAACAGAATTAATTAGCAGGTGTTTAGATGTCAAACACATAACTTAAGTAACCGATCAGTTAAATAAATCATTTCTCAAATCATGCATTTAAACAATCAGTTCTTCATTTAGTTGTAACGAATAATCAAATCAAGAGTGAAGTTATCTTTGGTTCTCATGTTTGGTTTGTGACTACCTCTTCCACGAAATGTACAAACTTGGAGTGGCATCCTTTATATTCCAAGAGATCTTTACAATCACATCTCCTTTTTCGTAGGTGGTCTTCTTTAGCTACGAGACGGGTTCTTTGTAGATAAGTCTTTTGGATGTAGGTTACTCCCTTTGGTTACGAGACAAGTTGTTGTGGATAGGTCCTTTGGTTTGCGCATATAACAAGTTACTTACAAACAGGAGTGGCATCACAGATATCATCATCCATATAACTTATTTCAATCAAGAAAATAAGTACATACTCAAAATACCAAAAATAAAGTTAACTATTAATAATTATATTAATTATTATTATGCTAATAGGTTCAAGTTATAGTGATGATGTTTAACAAAGATAATAGGAAATATAAGGTCATGACTTCAATGGCTTAACAAAATATAGAAGATGAGTTATTTATACACATAGTTTAATCAACTGATCACATCCCTAGGCTTAATTTCCTAAATGTCCTCATTCAGTTCCTTAGATTCTACTTGAATGGTGCTACATACTCATTTGAAATCCACTTTGAAGTAGTTGTCCTCCTCTGGTTCAGTGAAGAAGTAACCTCCATTCATGTTGAGTGTGTTCATGACTTTTTCCTGTATTATCTCATTCAATGGTTGATCACCTAACCAATGTGGTATCAAAAAGTGGAATATTGGGGGATGATAAGAAATTAGGAACCATTTTTCTACACATCCTGTGATAATGTGAATGTATGTATTCACTCTTCTTAGAGTTGGTATTATGTTGGGGTATGGATTCATTTCCTTCTATTTCAGTTTAGGAATCATTTCATTCCAGCGCATCCTACATGTGTGTACTATCTCTCTCCCATTGTTTTTAATCATGTCCCTAACTTCCTCATGAACTTATTTCCTCATTTGCCATACCCTCTTTCTAATTTCCTTATTTTCCATATACTTTCCATATTTCTCTACAACTTCTTTAGTGTTATTATCTTCAGCCCTAACCATCAATGGTTGTACTTTCTCCAAATGTCCTGTAGTCCTCCATTTTCCTTTCTCAATCCAACTCATTCTAAAAATAGGAACAAAGTGCTTTAACTGGAACATCTCCAATGTATAGGACTAGAATCCAGTCCCTATCATATTCAAGAGCATAATTATACATGTAGAGTTCACAAAGTAGAAGTTGAGTTTCATGAGGGCTATTCAGATACAACCTAAAGAAGTTCCTTGCTCCATTGATGTCAAATGGCATATCAGAGTTGATACAAGTAAGTTTGAGTTGTAACATCTTTTCTTTTAAGAAAATGGCATAGACATTGGAAGGAGGCCTATATCTTGAATATCTCATGGGCCACTTTAAGTGTCTCTTCTTGCTTTTTCTTTAGCCTTGAAATTTCTTTATCTTTTGCCTCAATTTCTTTCTTTTGTTGAAAAATGAGTTCTTATTTTTATCTTTCATACTTTCCTTTTAACCTATTGATATAGGTTTCAAATTGATTCACCCAACAGTCAGTCAGTGTTGTTTGTGTTACCATTTCTCTAAAAATTGGTTTGTGAGGCTCTTTCCGAACTTTTTGAATAACAATTTGTGGTTCAGTAATGGGGTAACATGTGCATATTGCATGTGGTAAAAATGGTGGTGTAACTTGTTCAACTACATTATCCATAATTATAGGGGCATGTCCGGTACTTGTTCAACTCCCACAGAAATATGTTATTCCTTAATTCCATAGACCAATTTCTTAATGAAATTTTCAACATTTGTAATTTGTTCACCAATATCTTATTTTGTTTCTTCCTCATTACCCACTTTGGTAAATGAGTTTTTGGTCAGATTTCCTCTTCCATCCTCTCCTCATGACCTTTGGCTATAGGAACCATCTCCTTAGTTTTCTTTTCAACTTCTTCTCCTTCATGCTCTCCATGACTTACATCAACATGAACTACCTCTACATGTTCCTCCATGTACTCTTTAGGGCATTCTTGTATAGTTTCTCCACCACCTTCTTCTCCCTTTTCCTCTTCTTGAACCTCCATGGGCTCTTTAGGGCCTTATTTCTCATGAAATGCAACATCAACACCTCCCTACTCTGTGTCCATTGGTGTGGCTGAATGGTCTCCTCAGTAGCTTCCATATCACTGTCAAGTGATATGGTCTGGGGTTTTGTTGGTTGGGAGGTTTTTGGCCTTCTAGTTTTTAGCCTATGAGAATGCCTTGATGGTGTGGGAGTGGTCTTGGAGGATTTTATTTTATCCTTGGAGGTAGATGACTCAGGGGTAGAGATCTCTAGGAGGGTTTTGGCAATAAAGATTCTTTCAAGGGATATTGGTTCGGGGTTTGGTTCAGAAGATGGTAAATTCTCAGAAACAGGGGTTTCTTTAGGTTGGGAAGTTGATGTTGTGGCTTCAGCTACATGTGTGGAATAACTTCCAGTACTTCTTCTCCTCTTCCTTCTATTTCCCAACAATTCATCAATGTGCTTAGCTCTTGCAAAATCCTCCCAATTTAGTTCAGGATGTTCCCTCTGTAGGGTATGTTTGATTATCAAAGTGATGAGGCAGTGATGTGATAGTGCAGACCTTCCTTTCTATGCCTCCCTACTCATCTTTTTCAATATCTCATTCAAGAAGTTGGGCACATTGACATGTTTATTATTCTTCATATGATTAAGCAATTTAAAATGAATTGTGTTTAACCTAGAGCATCTCTCCTCACAAGTCTAATACTCTATAATGTAATTTGAAATTTCAACCCAAAGAGGTTAAAGAGAAGTCTTGTGTGTACCTTTTCAGTCATTGATGAATACATCATCTTCATTAGCAAACTCCCAATTGGCTTCTTCTAGGTTTGTTTTTTTCTGGAAAGGGGTCACCCTGTGAAGGAATTCCCATCACCTTAGCCAAGATGTCATCATTAACTCTCACCGATAAACCCCTTACCTTTGCTTCACCATCTCTGAATGTAGTAGCAAACTCTTCAACCATCAACTCATTGAAACCTTAGAATCTATTTATATAATCAAGCCACCCATTGTCTTGAAAATACTATAAAATTTTAGTTCGGCGAAGAAGCAGGAGTGCTCTGTGGGCTCATGGCATATCAAGACTCCTTCCTATTTAAAGATGCAGCTTTCTCGGTAACCTCAATGCAATCATGCGGTGTTGTTTGAAGAAATGATACAAAATTGAATTGTGTGAGATTGTTTTGAGTATTTTGTTTTTGAACTTCGAGACCAAAGCACACGCAACATGGTTATGGGAGAGGTAATTAATTGATGTGAATGCATGAATCATGCAAGGTAAAGTGATATGATAGTATGGGATGGCATGTAGGGATACATCATGGCACGAAAGGTGGTGGTATTTAAAATGCATCTAACATGTGATGACTTGGCATTAATACTAATCAATAGTAATTATTCTAAGTATACTTTAATAAAGTGGTGTGAGTGAACTTATCTTGATGCATGTTTAGAATGATGATTGTGATCACTTTATTGAATAAATTTACACCTTTATTGCATGCATACTTACTATTATGTTAAGGACATTGCTACGATGCTTCATGTGTGTGTTGAATTTATATTGGATGCTCCTTAATAAAACCAGATAACTCCTGGAGAGGGAATTTCAATCCATTGGGGTGTTGTTATCAACTAATTTTGACTTCACAAAATTACAACGTGAAAATTTTGAAATTTTTGTAAAGTGTCTTTTCTCATGGTTTATCACCCTCATCGTGATCATTTTATTCTCATGATCATTTTGGTTTTCGTTTCATCCATTTTGAATAAGTCCTTCTCCCGCTATGTCTCAAAATGTGTTTTAATTAATATTTACCTTGTTATTTAATAAAATTAAATTTATTAAATTTTAGGTTTTTAATTAATAAATATTAATTTAATACTCATGAAAGTTGTTTGAAAAACTTGGAAGAACTTTTACTATTTTTTTCCAATTGTTGTAGTTGTGTGAGCAATTATTTGGGTTAATTATTATTCTGTTTCCAATTGTCGTGGACAATTACAATTTTGCTTCTATCATCCGAGAAATTGGGAAGGAGATGGTTACAAGAAGTTGCAGAAGTGGGAGAAATTGGGAAGAAGAAGAAACAAGGAAAATATTACAAACATCCAGAGCCAGAAGAAGGAAAATCTCATTCTACAGACACTCCTCAGCTTTCACATGGAAACCTGGCATGGGCATTAGCTAGAGCCAGGCAACCTTGAGAATTCCAGGTAGTTGTCTCCATTTCAGAATCACAAGCTTACAAGAAGCCATCCTTCACCATTTTCTCAAGATCCTCCATGCTTTGTGCAGAGTGCCTGATCCGTATGGCATGCTAAATCTGTCCTAAGCTCAAAATAATGAAAATAAAACTCAAGTTTAAGAGGCTTTATTTTCTCTGCATGTTGTATATTTTTATTTAAGTTATTTCTTTTGTTTATTATGCCAAATTGGGCACATATACGGAATCTCACGCATTGGCCAAAGCTAAAAAAATCAACGCATGCAAAGGAGATCCACCATGCATAAATCTAATCATATCCCACGCATTGGTCAAAAGAAGAGCTCAAGATCACTATTCACGCTAGCAAAGGAGAAGAAATACCATACATCAAAAGAGGTAGAAAATATCATGCAAAACTATCTAGAAAATAAAGATCCAAGAAAAGGATATTTGTACCAGTCAAAGATAATTTCCACTCATTGGAAAAGACAAATCAAGCCAAGGTAATGTTGCCACGCATTTACAAAGGAGGTTATTTCCATCAAGTAAGTTTTAAGAGCAAAGAAAAACCCAACACATTCACAAAAGAAATAAAATCCATAAGCTCATAGTTGTTTAAAAAAACAAGAATCCAACTCATTTACAAGAAAATGAAGACCACCCTCCAGGAGAAAGAGATAAACCACACATTGGTGAATAAAAGGCCATTTACACCATGTACTTGGCAAAGATAAACAAGATTGCCCACGCATTGGCAAAGATAAACACATTTGTCCAAAGCAAAACCAAGCTCACACAAGAAAATAAATAGGTCATAGCCCATGTAGGGGGAAGTAAACTTAGGCCTCACACTCATCCAATGGTAATAAGGTTCATGTATTCATAGTTATCAGGTAAAAATCCATGTTATAAGCGAAGACAACTTAACATCATTTCCAAGCAAGTTTTTAAAAAATAAAAATAAATAAAAGACAACTCATGCAGCCTAATGTAACAAAGGCCAACAACCACATACACAAGGCATACAAATTGTTTGATTAAATGTTTCAACAAATGGCAGGCTGGAAGAGAAGTGATTACTGTTAATTTCATGTCAATTATTGTTCCAGTTGTGCTTATGTTTTATGCCCTAGGTGTGGAATCAAATCATGAGATGATGCGGATGATGAATAATGCATTCAATGACCATGAGATGAGGGAGTTATTTTCATCATCTATATATCAGCACAAAAATGAAATTAATGAAGAAAACAATAGATGTGGAATGAAGGTTGTTGCGGGTTGTCAAAGTAGTCAACTTTGGAGCTTGATATCTCGAAGCAGGGTGATTCTCATGAAAAACCAATCATTGCCTATAATTTTTCTCATGTTAAGGTGATTCTATACTCATTTTAAAATGCACAACACCTCATTTGATATTTTTCACAAACCTAAATAAAACATAGTTCGTTTGAATTTCGTTGTGTACACAGTTTCAGCTTGTCAGAAGGCCTACTTTGAGAATCCGTATTTGGGCCTGAGTGATTGTCGAGAAACAGTTTATTTATTTGAATTCTCCCCACCTTTTTGTACTCCTTTTCTAAGTTAAAAATGCACAGCACCTCATTTTATATTTTTCACAAATCCAAATAAAGAGTAGTTTGTTTGATTTCGTTATACGCGTAGTTTTCAGCCTATCAAGAGGACTCACTTTGAGAGTTGATATTTTGAACTCGAATGATTTTCAAGAGAAAAGGATTGGTTCTTTAGATTATCCCCACCTTCATGTGATCCCTTACCAAGTTGTAGATTCCCAGGGTGACATTTGGTATTTTTCCTAGGCTAAAACCAAACAAGATTTTCACAGTTTCACACCTGCATTTTCCTAACAATTTCAAAAGAGTCATCTTTGACCTTTAATATTTCACTAAAGAATTTGATTTGGGAAAAAAATATCTGATACAAAAACTTGTGGTACCTTAATAGACTCCCTCATCTAATGAGAGTTTCTCATAACAAGATTTGTTATTTTTCCTAGGTAATTTCAAAGGTGATTTGTTCAGTTTTGAAGTCTGGAAGTAATAGCTAGAAATCATGCTTCTGTCACAATCATTTCACCTTAAAACAAAGTGGTGTTGCATTATGATTTCCAGGGCATTCTACTCACCTCGACACTCCATTCAGAGTACAATAACATCACCAATACCAACTTGGTATACGTCAACGTAAGCCGGTTTTGTGATCGTGTATCAATCAAGGCGAGTCGAATTTTCCCGGCACTTGTTCCAAATTTTTATCTCACACACGGCAACCTTCCCAATGTCCGTATAGAGTCCCGAATTGGTCATCATAGTGAGGAGCACTCCAGTGACATCGAGTATCTCATCCAAGCCCAATGTTAGCTCATGATTCTACCCCAACTCATGCGAGGACAAGGTGCTCGAGCTACGCCAACTCATAGGAATTCCGAAGTCAAATTGTGTGATGCAAGGAAGGTATGTTTCGATGATCTTCAGACATCTGCAGGAAGTTATTCAAGACTGATGTGGCCAAGTACATGCCCTCAACATGTGGAGATGATGTCTGTTGAAGCTTTCATCCCCAAAAATGAGGACAAGAAGGATTTTCAAATCAAGTACAACATATCAGATAGATCAGGTATCTTGAAGACAATGTTGTTGATTGACAAGCCAAGGTGGCATAATGACTACGAGTCTCATGACAAATGAAGAATTCACCATGGAAAGGTATTCAAAGCATGTGGAGAATTGTGTGTAATTGTGAATGCGAATGCGAATAAAGACAAAATTGCTCACACCGAATGTTGCTCAAACGGAGAGGTGGATGAATTGCTCAAGTTTCAAGCTCGGCTCTCTTATCATCTAGTGCAGAGCACACGGTCAATGAGTTCATTCTCGTACGACTAAGATAGGTAGACTCTTGGCCCAATGGATAAGGCACTGATCCTAGGTGTCTTGATCTAGGTGGCATGTTGTTGACTAGGATGTCTATGTGTGTGTCTAAGTCATTTAAGTGGGGTCCACATGTACCCATTTCTTTTTTATGTACTTTTCCTAAATGAATTTAAAATTGTTATAAAGTGATGTTATTGTTAAACTCACTTTTGGAAAAATTTTGATAACTTAAGTGGTTTCTATTTTCAAGTTACTTTTTAAAAGTTGGTTGAAAAATTCAAAGTCACTTAAGGTGCCTTATTTAATGTTCATGTAAATCCTAACTACTTTGTAACCAAATTTTGGGTTATAAAATGAAGTTAGGGGCTCATTTGTAAGGGTGACTTTGAGAGAGGAGAAGAAAATACTTTTGTGTGCAAGCTTTGTTTCAAGGAAAGAAACTTTATGTTCTTTTGTGAAGACATTTTGGAGTTAATGAAATATGAACTTTGTGTCCCGTTCATTATCTCTTTTAGCATTTGATGTTCTTATGTTCGTTACATGTTAGTGTTTAAATATTTCATGTGAATATTGTCTTTGATCTTATTTTCAACGTTATTAATTTGTTGTTCTTGTTCACAGTGATCAAGCTCTGATATTTAATTGCTCATGTGTGTTCCCTTTTACTTATTCTTATTTAGTTGATTCAAACTTTGTTTTGTTTGAGTTAGTTATTCATTGTTCTCCTCTATGCGATATTAGGATTTGTTTTTACTTAACTATTGCATGTTCCTTCCATTCATTCCTTTCCATTTCTTTCCTTCATTCCATTCCATCTCCCTCATTCACATTTATTTATATTTGATGCTCCAAAACACCCCCCACATACAATTTTTAATGTATATATGTAAATACATTTTTGGTTTTCAATAAAGGAAACCTCACCTTCAATGAGGAGGGACTTCTTTCCCTTACTGTTGCATCTCATTTGCATGCATGCAAATCCATATACTAACAGGTGCCAATTGCCTCTTCTATCATCTTTCACACATACAGAAGTCTTTGATCTTCTTCATGTAATAATGAGCTCTGTTAAACATGAAAACAAAATAGGGGTTTGTTACATGTTATTACAAGTGGACCTTTATTCATTGCATGCTCTCCTTATGATGGATATTTTTCCCTCTTGTAACCATATAACATAAAATCCTGCAAAACAGAAATTCTAAGAAAATAAAATGTCTAGCAAAGTGTTTTGATCTCTTAGAGGGATGAATATATCGAGGCCACCGAAAAATCTCAATCCTCTAAAATCTCAAAAGATGAACTAGCAGGCTCAACTTTTGATTTTGTCTTTGATGTCCTTATTTCCATCTTGTTTTATCCTCCTCTGAACTATTGCATGAAGGTACTTCTGTCAGTTGGATTTTTGTACAACCTCAACCTATGGCCATTCACCAATAACTTGAACCTCACAAGATCTATGGTGGTGAGTTTTATAGCTCCATTGGGTAATATTTTCTCAATCTTGTAGGGGCCTAACCACCTTATCCCAAGTTTTCCCACTTATTCCTTGTACTTGGATACAAATAAGAGTGCACAATCACCTTCTTGAAACTACCTTGTTTTTATGTACTTATGTCATTTGATCCTTTTCTTATGCACTACCTCTGTGTTATGCACATCATGTCTTCTCATTTCATCCAACTCATTGAGTTAGAGAATCCTTTGCCTTTGTGCTTCAAATAAATCTATGCCTAGCTCAAGTGCATTCCTTAGTGTCTTGTTCTCAAATTCAATTGGTAAAAAAATAGTCTTACCATACAAGATTTCAAATGGTGTGAAGCCAGTTGTTGTCTTCCACATTGTGTTGAATTCCCATACTTCCTTTGGAAGTCTGTCTACCCAATATTTTCTATGAGTGCAATGGTCTTTATCAAGATAGCCTCTATCTCTCTATTTTTCACCTCTACCTGGCCATTAGATTAGGGATGGTATGGTGTAGACTTCCTATGCCTGATTTCATACTCTTTAGCTAGATCAGAAATTACATCAATAGTAAAGTGTGTACCTTGATCAATGACAATATCCCTTGGAACTCCATATCTGGTGAAGATATGATCATAGAGAAACTTGGCTACTTTCTCACTTTTTTGACTTGGTAGTGCCTTCACCTCTATCCACTTAGTTAGATAATTTGTGCATACCAAGATGTATTCCTTTTGTTGAGATTTAGGATCTATGGGGCCAATGAAGTCCAAGCCCCATTTGTCAAAAGGTTGTAAAACCAACTGAGGTTGTAATGGCATTTCATCAGATCTGGTAGGCTTTCCCATTCTTTGACACTTATCACATCTCTGGTGTATAGTGTTGCATCTTTATGTAATGTTGGATAATAATAACTAGTTGTTAATACATTCTATGTTGTTCTTTTTACAACAAAATGTCCCCCACAAGGTTCACTATGGCAGACTCTGAGGACATCATATATTTTCTCATCATCTATACATCTCCTCATGATATGATCTGGTCCTGTATGAAATAGAAATCCACCTATACAAGAAAAATGCACTCTTTTTAACTATATATTTATTTCTAGAGTATAAGTAGTGTGGAGGTGTTTTACCTGAAACCAAATAGTTGGCTATGTCTGCATACCAAGGTGTTTTTATAGAGATAACAAATAAATGCTCATCAAGAAAAGAGTCATCAACTACCTGTTCTTCATCATTAGTCTCCATTCTTGAAAATAAATATGCTACCACGTTGTCCTTGCCATGTTTTTCCACAATAGTGACATCAAACTCTTGTAAGAGTAGCAACCATCTAATTATTTTGTTGCTTACAACTAGTTTTTGATCAAATATTTAATTACTACATGATCAGTGTGAATGAACACTAGATAACCTGTGATGTAGTGTCTGAATTTATTAATAGCATACACAACTGCCAAGAACTCCTTTTCTGTGACTATGTAATTAAGCTCAAGCATGCTGCAAGTTCTTGCTAACATAATAAATTGCATAATTTAGAACTCCATCATTTTGTCCTAATATAGCTCCAATGACATGGTCTGATGCATCAAGTATGGATATGGAATGGCAGATTCCAATTAGGTCCTCTTAATACAAGGGTAGTAGTCAACATTTTCTTCAACATTTGGAATGTAGTTTCACATTTTTTAGTCCACTCAAATGAAATGTCATTTCCTAGCAATGCAAAGAGTGGTGCTGCCACCTTGCTAAAATCTTGCATGAATCTTATATAATACCCAGTTTGGCCTAGAAAACTTCTGACATAATTGTGTTTCTTTGGTGTTGGTAGATTTATTATAACAGATACCTTTGCTGGATCAACTTGAATTCCATCAAAAGAAAGATAGTGTCCAAAACTATACCTTCATACATAATCATGTAGCATTTTTTGTTACTTACGAACAGATTTTTCTCTTTGCATATCTTCAAAAATTTGTCCATATTTTTCATGGATTCTTCAAAAGTACTGCCATGTACTATGAAATCATCCATGTATACCTCCATGCAGTCATTTTTAGATCTGAAAAGATGCTCAATACTTCCCTCTTGAAATGTAGCAGGTGCATTACACAAGCCAAATGGAAGAAATGAATATGCAAATGTTCCCATGAGCATGTGAAGGTAGTTTTGTCTTGATCCTATGGTACAATTTGAATTTGATTATAGCCACTATATCCATCAAGAAAAGAAAAATATTTCTTACCATCCAAAGTGTCAAGTACCTGATCAATGAAAGGTAGTGGAAAATGATCTTTCTTTATTCTTTGCATCCAGCCTCCCTATAACCTACACATATCCTCCATTTTCCATTCTTCTTTGGAAAAATGACAAGGGGTGACACCCATTGACTGATTGAAATTGGATATATAAATCCAAAGATCCAATAAATTCTTCAATTCTCCTTTCACAATATTCCTCACTATTGGGTTCATTCTTCTTTATGTCACCTTGATTGGTTTACATTTGTCCTTAATATAAATCTTATGAGTGCACAACTTAGAATGAATTCCATGCATGTCACCATAATATCATGCAAATGTTGTTTTATGTTTTTGCAAATGGGAAATCAATAATCACTCTTGTTGCATGTTTAGCATCATTTTTACATTAAGTGGCATTCCTTGAGTTATTTCCACTTGCTTAGAGAGATCAATTGTTGAGTACACATTTCGCTTAGAGAATTCAATATACAATCATGAGGAAGAGGTTGATGAAGAATACAATCCTTACCTAGAACGTTCATGGTGCTTTGTTTTGGTAAAACTTGATTCAAAGGGCAAGTTAAACATCTTAATCTATCATCCACCTCTTCATTTATTCCATAGTTATTCTGTAAGACATTAGAGAGAACAACATCTTCTTCTTGTCCTTTAAATATAAAATAATTGTCCAACATCATGAGTTTTTGCATAGAGTTTTGATCTATTTCTAGTTCTTCTACCCAAATTTTTTTATCTTCATTGTTCAATGGTTGGGTAGGAGGATAGAGCATCAGCTTTTTGTACCACTTCCATTAGAGATAATCATGTTTCTAGACTTGTAACCAATGAATATATTAGCAGTGGCCAACCATGTCCTTCTTAGGATATGATATGATATCCTCCTAAACTTGCTTTTGGTTGAAGGACAATAAAGTCAGCAAGGTATTCCCAAGAGTCTACCACCACAACTATGTCCTCAAGGACTCCTTCAGGTCTCACTACTTGATCTATCCGCAAGCTATAAGAAAATAGTGGTTGGCCTTAGTACTTCCAATTTCAGATCATCCATAATTTTCTTTGTCATGATGTTAATGGCTTCCCCCAAGTCAATCAGAGTGTTATTTATTATTGTGCCATTGATTGTAATGTTTACCAAGGGACTACCTGGATCTATATACTTTGGTAAAATTGAATTCCTAAGCATGATATCAGTCAGTTGTCCAATAACCTGTATAGTGGATGGATCCTTCCTTTTTTCTAGTTTTTTAATTCATATATCTTTAACCAACCTGTTGTAGATTGGCTTGAATAAGTGGAATTTTGAAACAAATATTTCTCAACTGATTGAAAAAATCATAATCAAATTCTAATTTGAGGTCAGTCTTATTTTCTTGTAATCTCTCTAGAAATGGTGGTTCATTAGCTTATACTTTACCCTTGTTGGAACTTTGTTTCAGTTATTGTCTATCACAGAAGATGTTTTCACATTTGCAACAACTACGGTTCATCTACAATCTTTGTAATTGTGGGTCCACTTGGTGGAGGAAGTGATCTTCCTAAGTGGAGATGAATGTTATTAACATCAACAGAATAGGTAGGGTATTGAGATGGTTCAGTGGAATAGGTTGGTTGAGTAGCTTTATTGTTTGGGTTAGGCATTGGTTGAGCTGGTAGTTGAGTTGCTTTTGGTTGAGATCTAGGTTGGGGATTTGGCATTAAAGCTTGTTGTTGTGGATAAGGAGGTTGTTGGTAAGATTGTTGGTAATTAGGAGGTGGGTTATTCCATTGCTGACCTCCTCTCCAAGGTTGTTGTCATGATTGAGGGGTTGTTGCCATTGTTGTTGGCCTGAAAATTAAGGTTTTCATTGTTGTTGGTATTGGCTAGGGTATGGATCCCAACCTTGTTGTGGATTAGCCCAAGGTGGGGTTGCATATATTGATTACTAGCCCAATTATGAAATGATGGCATAGGGTCTTGTGACATACCTCTTTATCTTGGTGGCCATGGTTTTCTTTTAGAAACATATAAAACTTTCCCATCCTCTATCTCTAACATCTTGAATTTAGGTGAAGCCTCCCTTTATTGTGCAATACTGCCCAATCCTCTGCATCTTTAGTAAGATTTCTTCCTTTTGTATGCATGGTAGAAATTTGTAAGTGTTGGCTTTGCATCTTATATTTTCTTGTTTTCCTGCAGAGCATCTAGATAAGTGACCATGACATTTACAATCTCCTTATTCATGTTCTTGAACATGTTGACAATCTCTTACTTGGATATGTCCCCAATTGTTTTGGTATTTGATCCACCTCTTGATCTTACATTTCTTATTCTCTTCATGGTGGCTCTAGAGTAATTCATGTACACTTTACAAATATCCTCAAAGGTATCTTTTGAAATGTATCCATCTCCTATCATATCTAGAGCATCCATGTCCTCCTCACTGAGTCCCTTCAAAAAAGAGTAATTTGAGAGATTCAGGAGGTAGTCTTATGTGCCTTGTCTTCTGAACGTAGAACATGAATCTTTCTAGATAGTCTTCCAATGGTTCATCCTCCTTCTATTCCATCTTGTAGATTTCATCACCCCCTCTGCTACTCGTCCTGCAATAGTCCGATACTTAGTGAGAAACTTCTCCTTCATCTATGCCCAAGTGGTAACGACATCTTTCCTAATCCCATAAACCATCTCAAGGTTGCATCCTTGAGTGTAGCAAGGAATAGCTTCAGTTTATGTGCATCAGTAGTATAATCATAGCTCCTGTATAGAATTTCAAACTTGAACAAAAAGGTGTCCGAGTATTCATCATGGATCCATGAAAGTTAGGCAAGGTAGAGGGAGAAATATTCTTCATAACAACAAACCTCATCATTGTTGGAAATGGGAAACTCAAAGGTAGTTTCCTATCTTCAACATTTTGGTTCACTTCTTCTGCCATGTCTAGTTGATCAGGAGTAGCTTCAAAACTTTCACTTGGAAAGGGACCTTCTAACAGAAAACCTTGTATAGAGGAAATTATGTCTTCTTCAGAATCCTCATAATTATATGAAGAGATTTGTGTTACTTGTGGATTGGGTAAAAATATACCATGGGAATCTCTTAGATGGTGCATGCATCAACTAGCTCAACTCAATCAATGGAAATTAGTGGGGGTTGGTTGGAGGTGAATTTCCTAAAACCTAAACTACTCTAAGAAATGAAAAACCTCTCAAAAACCTTATAACTTGGTAGTATCCCAAGGCAACAACGCCAAAAATGATGGTGTAAATTAACTTGCAGAAATTAATATGTTGTTCATTAATCCACAATCATTTAATTATCAAACCAAGGGACGTAGACTTTCAATAACGCTGACTTTTGTATGCATAGTTATAGGTATTTAGGAGGTAAGGAAATGAATTATCACATTACAATACCGTAAATAACAATGCTTGGGAACAAACTAAATTCAGACTTGTTGTCCACTCAAAATTCCCCGCTCTGATAAGAGTAAAATTTCAAAATTTTGAGTTTAAGTGTTTTTCTCTGAAGTGCCTAAGTCGTGAAATTGAAAAAATCTGTGTTTTGGGTCATTTTGTGTGATTTTCGGCCTGTCGGAACTTTTGTCCCAACTGTCCCAAGTACGAAAGTGCACTCTGTTCCCCGATCGGCCGAAATCCCCGAAGCTGTCCCATTTTCGGGCCCGTCGGAAAATTTTGTCCCAAGTGTCCCAAAACTTTTTGTGCGAGTTGTTCCAATTTCGGCCGAAACACCCGAACCGCGTACTTCGCACTTTCATGTCTCAAATGTCCCAAAGTTAAAAAGTGCGAGCTTTCCAATTTTCGGCCGAAACTCCCGTGTCGCGTACTTCAGAGCTCCTTGTCCCAAATCGAAAAATGCAAGCTGTTTCAATTTCACCCGAACCGGCCGAACCGCGTACTCCGGAACTTTTTGTCCCGAATGTCCCAAGTCCAAACGGGCCCACTGTTCCGTTCGGCCGAAACACCCGAACCGCGTACTCCACGCATTTTCGTCCCAATCGTTCCAAAAAGCATTTGTGCATCCTCTCCCTGTTTCACCCGAATCGGCCGAGCCGCGTGTTTCGCGCATTCGCGTCTCACATGTCCCAAGCGTACCAAGTGTCATTCACACTTAGTTTTTCCCGCTCACTCCGAGTATGATGCTATTCAAATTGGTGGTTGTGTATTCAATGCGCATTAAATTCATTCCTCTCTCCAAGCGGCTATATAACGAGCATTTCCCCTTTGCATTTTTCGCATTGCTTCCATGCTATCTTTGCTCGAACCCTTGCAATTTGAAAACCTGCGCAAATATCCCCTCCCTTTGCAAATTCCTTCCCAAGTCTAGGTTGCAGCTCCGAGACTATCAATATGAAGATCAAGTTTGATCGGGGATAGGAGCAAATCTCTCCGCTTGAGTCTGCCTGTTAGCAATATTGGGGACAATGAAGCTCAAGCTCATCTCGACTTCGGTGATTTTGGGCAAGAATGGCAGATGCAAACCCTATACCAATAGCACAAACGATTCATGATAGCAATTTGGCTTTTGCGGTGGTTTCCCAATCTCGACAAAGCAGGCGACATCGTGCTTTCATGCGGAGCTCACTTCGACCCCGCTTCGAGTGAATTGACAAATGTACATGGGGAACTCATTGCTGTGGGACGCCGCGCACTTATCAAGCATTGGCGCTGCTCTGAGGATTCCGGAGTTGGATAATGCTATAGTCGTCTCCCGGGATCAAGCACAGACCCTATTCGATCAAGACAGTGACAAATATAAGGCGCGAGTGGCGAAGTCTTGGTTGAAGAACCCTAAGAAAGGTGCTTCTCGCCTAACCAAAACCCTCTTCCGAGCAGATTTCAATGAGGAATTGTCTGACTTTATAATCCTGCTGGCTCGGGTTATGGGTTTGCCCTCCACCAATGAGTTTCATTTCTGGATGTGCCCGCTCATCAAAGATGGTGTGCGAGGAACACAAAACATCAATCAGGCAGAGATCATCAAGTATGAATTTGGTGGAGCAGCTATCCAACGTTCAAAGAAATAAAGAAGTTCTATATGACTTCATACCGATGTATACCCTAGCAAAGATCAAGGCAAAGTGGTTTGGTTTCTCCTATATAGATGCACACAAAGATGATCCAGTTGTATGCCTATTGCCCGCAGATTCACCCCGGAGACCAAAGAATCGGAATTTTGAAGGGTCAATGATGCTTTCACCATGTACGTGGTCGATTGCTCAAGGTGATACTCTTAGAAGGTTTTTCGACGAAGCCATGAACTCCGATATCGCAAAGATGGAGCCTATTTCATCCAATTCAGAAATTTTCCTATATCAAAGCTTCATTGCTATGAAAGCACTCCTCTACGGCTTCCCATGTTCGCAATGATAAAATGGCTCGATAGAAATATGCAGGCAACTAGACAAGTTGCACAGAACTTGCAGAGACAAGAAGATTTCTGGCTTGCACTTTCCCATTTCTCTGGGAAACTACACATCCAAAACAGCTCTGGATGCTCAGAACATAGAAAGAGCCCTGGTCCCTATCACTGTTCATTTCTTCAAGCCAAGAACCTGCTTTGACTTGAAGAAGTTTATTGAACAGAACATCAAGATAATCTACCATCATAGGGAAGATACAGAAGACTACTGGGCTGACCGTGCAGATGATTTTGAAGCCAGGAGAAGGCATTGTGGCAGGTTCTCCCTGCAATTGATTCAAGAACTCGGTCTGTACCAAGTTCCTGAAGGTCTCCAGGATGACAATTCTGACCTATATTCGTATGAGTATGAAAATGTGATTAAGCACACCCCTCTGGAGGACCTGGATTGGAACAGGAAAGAGAGGGATGATCTGGCTGAGATTCTTGCTCCAGTCTTAATCAGGACTAAGGTCTGGTTCAGTAAGAAGATCCGAGAATTCAAGAGGCACTCAGGAGAATCCAGCTCCAAGGGTGACTCGACACCAATAAGAGAGACATCAGTTCCAAGGTCTGAAACACTAATGCAAACCCCTCCTACCTCATCAACACAAGGACCTGCAGAATCTACTCCCTCTTCATCTACCCAGGTATATAAGAAGAAACTCAAAGAGGTAAAGAAGGAGCCTGCAGAGAATGACCCTCCAAGAAAACAGGTAGAGTTGCCTATAGGGCCAGAGAACATCATTGTTCTCAGTGAAAGTGAAGAAAGTGAGATGCCAACTCCTGCAAATGTTCCTGAAGATCCAGCAGATAAGGACAAGGAGGTCCAGAGCACTGAACTTCCAGGTGCTACTGATTCTTCTACCGCCATTGCCTCCAGTGCTCTACTCACATCTCAGCTTGAGTCAACAGCTGCACAGACCCTGAGTGTCATGAGCTCCCTGTCTCTTGGTCCCCTTGCTTCTCCTGCAGATTCTTCTTCCTCTTTTGCTTGGGTGCAACCTTTGGTCGACAAAAGGAAGAGAAAATCCTCCTCTCAAAGCTTGGGACCAAATTTCGATGCTGTTGCAGCCTTGTTGGGCACCACTCCTTCTCGTGCCAAGAAAGCCAGAACTACTTCCAGAATAGTGTCTGATGCCCAAGGTCAGCAATTCTTGGAGGTTGCTAAGCCTACAGTAGACAAATCAGAATCAGACTTGCTGGCATCTGACTTGGAGCTTTCAAGAATCCCTATGGGAGAGTCTACTCCTGAAGGTGAAATTCACAACCTCCAGGAAACAGTCACAAGAGTCATTGGAAGGGTAGAGAAAGGGCAGCAAACTATTGAACAGTTGGAAGAACAAGCCCGGATTCTCACAGGTTTCATCAAGTCTCTTTTATCTAAGGATAAAGTCTTGGACCCTACCCCATTGACTACTCTTCCACCTCCTGTAATTCTAAGCCAAGATGAAGTGCAAAGTATCAAAGATATGCACAAGTATTCTGTCTATGGCAGAGCTATTGAAGCCATGGTGGATGACATGCTTGTTGCTGGATTAAACTTCATCGATGAAGCTTTCAAACTCCACGAAAAGGTGAGTAATGTGCAACTGAAGCTCTCCTCCACTATCAATACCATGGATAAAGAACTAAAAATCTGGAGCAGTTGTATAGTAGACCTTCGCCTTATGGGACAGACAGATGAGAACATCTTACTGGCGAATAAGATTTTCGATGATGCTAAGGACAATCTATCAAAATCCTGGGTCTACAGCGTGGAGTGGAAGATCAGAGTTTTGGAGGAAGCTTTGGGAGAAATGAAGAACAGCTGGCAGAAGGGAGAAGCTTTCAAGACACTGGCTGTTGCTGCTTTCAAGGATATACATTGTCATCTTCAGGATGAAAACTCTGGTGTTTCCCTGTCCTTGCAAGAAATCAAAGCTCAGTTCAGAGCTTTTGTCAAAGATAATCTATTCAAGGAAAGCTCCATCTCTAAGGAAAAGATGAAGGAAATTTGCTCTCTTCAATCTGCCATTGAAGAAGCAAATAAAGATTATCGTACTCACGTCGAGTTTGATAAAGAGATGGAGAAGTGTCTGGGATTTTGGACTCAGTCTGCAGCCAACACGTCAGTTCCACGTGGCAGAGACATAGCTGAGGCATTGAAGAAGTTCAGGCAGCGGATTCTGAAGACAGTGGGTCCCTCCCAGTAGCTGGCCACCTGTCTCATTCTCCTTTCTTTTCTCTTCTTCCCATTCTTTTCGTATTCCTTGTAATTAGTTAAGGTATTGCAATTGGCGATCCTTAACTATTCTTTAATTAAAAGAAACGGTTACGAAGAGTAACTGACTTGTAAGCTATATAATGGCCTTTCCACGCCATTTTGCGGGAGGAAGAACTTGGATATTTGTTGAAAGTGTAAATAGATCTTAAAGAAATCAATACAAAAGGGCTTTCCATTCTTTGTCTATCTAATTCTTGTTATCTCTGTGTTTTCCTTTAATATTGTGGAGATCATTTTGTTCCTAACTCGTTAGTCTCTCTGATTGCATACTGTTCAGTTTTGCAAATACAGTGATCTTGTACAACCAAGAAGGAACTTTGTGTCCTTGATTAATAAATCTGAAGAAGGTTATTTATGGAACTTTGTGTCTTTAAATTTAATCTCATTCAGCCAACACAAATGATCTTGTCTTAAATTCTTTGAAGCTTCGACACGAAGAATTATTTTGCTATCTATAATTCGAATGTTGCTATTCGCTCATCTTCTTATTCCCTTTCCTCAGTCCTTGTGTAATTGATGATCCTTGTGGCAAACACTTTCGTAAAATCCAAGTTTGACCATAAAACAATGTTCTGTACATTTGTAAATAAGTTCATTTCTGAATAAGGGAACCTCTCCCATTAAAGAGGAGGGACTTCTTGTCCCCTGACTGTTGCTCTTCTAAAAAGTCCTATTTGACGACCAACAAGACTTAAAGTAAATACTATGACTAAGGTAAAATATGTAAACTCATAATGCAGATAAAGGAATGAATTACTCCTAATTATACTCATGTAATAAATCAAATCAACATACTATGGAGGGGAATTGAAAACCATAAGTGGGCCCTACGTTGGGTGTTAAGCCCTCCTAAGGCTTGTACTACAAGTTCTTGAACAGTAACTTGGAATTTTATTAAATTGGCATGAAAATTACATATGCATACAAAGTAACCTTTATATTTTGTGTATCTGCTACTCTCTAATCTTTATCTAGATCTACACATCCCCTCTTCTCTTTAGCATTAATCCTTCCCTTTTATACTTTCTCATTATAATCAAAGTGTGGGAAGAAGAGTTCCACTAGAAATACTAATAGACTAGGTAGAATATCTCAAAAGATCATGGGAATATTTGATGCATGTAATGTAATTAATTAGCAGGTGTTTAGATTTCAAACACATAACTTATGTAACCGATCGTTAAATCAATCAGTTCTCAAATCATGAATTTAAAAAAGTGGTTCTTCATTTAGTTACAATGAATAATCAAATCAAGAGTTACCTTCAATTCTCATGTTTTAGTTTGTGATTGCCTCTTCCATGACACGTACAAACTTGGAGTGTCATCATTTACACTCCATGATATCTTTACAATCACTTCTCCTTTGTTGCAGGTGATCTTCTTTGGTTGTGGACGGGTTATTTTGGACAAGTCCTTTGGTTGTAGGTGACTCCCTTTGGCTATGGACAAGTAGTTATAGATAGTTCCTTAAAAACAATAGTAGCATCACAGATATCATCATCCATACAACTTATTGCAATCATGAGAATAAGTACATACTCAAAATACCACAAAATAAAGTTAACTAGTAATAATTATATTAATCAGTATTATGCCAATAAGCTCAAGTTATAGTGATGATGTTCAATAGTATGATAGGGAGATACAAGGCCGTGGCTTCAATGGCTTAACGAAATATAGAAGATGTGTTGTTTATACACATGGTTTAATAAACTCATCATTTTCCATGTCTAACTTAGGATTGCTTCATTACTTTATTAAGATTTAGATTTCACAATATGACTTGGGATTTGTGATTTCACACCCTAATTACTTCCTTGATTTTATAGCTCTAGTTTCATATGTCTGATTATAAGCCTTCTCCTACTCCTTTCCTTTCTAGGGTTAAGTTGGTTTTTAATTTCTCTACTCTTTTGGTTTATGGTACCCTTTTATCAATAGTTGGTAGGGAGATTGATTTACCTCACTCGCACTCTTCTAGATATTTTGTATGTTGTTGGGATTGTGTCTAAATTTATGCAAGATCCCCATGAGTTGCATTAGAGAGCAGCAAAGAGAATCCTTTACTATGTTCATGGCACTTATATAGATGGAATTCACTATCTAGGAGGGACAGAGATTGATTTGGTTCTATTTTGACAACATGAGCACCATCTCGATTTACCAAAATCCAATTCAACATTAGTGGACAAAGCACATCGAGATCCATATGCACTTCATTCAGAACTAATTCATGATGACATCATCAACTTGCAGTATTGTCGAATTATGATCAAGTTGTAGATATTTTCACCAATCCCTTCGCTGAGGTGAAGTTTCTTCACTTATGGTCTCTTCTTAGGGTGAGGTCCTCTGTAGCCACCCATATTTTTTAGGCTTTTTATTCCTCTTCTCCTCTTCTTCTTTTCTAGAGAGATTTTATTTGTGCATGGGTACTGTTATCCAAAATTCACCCCTCAAGGTAATTTTGATAACATGCATCAAATTATTCAGTCCCGAGCAAGTAAGATTGATTCAAGGCCCAAAATCATGTTTTTCGGGGTCCCCTCGACCCTTTTCTAACTCTCCCATCCAAGAAGAAATCCCAACGAGTTGGACAAAATGGAAAAAATGCAAAAATAAGGTTGCAGGACTGTTTTAAAGCATTTCGGGTCGATCGAGGTTCGTGTATCGTACCAAGCTTGAGGAAAAAAAAGCAAGAAAATCATCTAAGTCTTTTGTCCCAGACGGTCCGTGGGACAGTTGGGATGTCGGGACATGAGGGACGCGAAAGGCCGAAATGGCGAAAGCAAGGAAAAAATGTCTAAGTCTTTTGTTTCGCACGGTTTGCGACATCCGGGCTAAAAGTACGTGGGGGACACGAACCGCCGATTTCTTTGAAAAGACACCCATTTCAAAGTGGTTCGGAGATATTTGTCCTGTGCAGTTTGGGACAGCCTGAGCCAAAGGTACACGAGGGACGCGTGGGATGCGAAAAGGCGAAAAGGCTGCAAACAGGAACAAGGAGGCCCGCGGACGAATTAGAACGTGCCACGTGTCAGAAGGGGAGAAAGTTGAAAAAATTGCTAAGTGTTTGGCACAAGGTAAAATTTTTAAAGGAGGCCCGTGGATGAATCAAATCTCACCACATGTCTTCACCATCGACCCAGCGGAGCGAGGCAAAAAATTAGAATTTTTGGCAAAATGTTTTACCGAAAGTCCAAAGGGTGAGTTTTGGCCCGCTACCCCCGCCACCAAATGGAAGCTCATGGCCAATCAAGGCCTGACACGTGTCATCCTAGTGGCGGATGCGGGGATTTTTGGAAAATTTTCCAAAATGCAAAAAAGAGGTAAAATTCAAAAAAATTCCCACCGATCCGATTTTGGCCTGTTTTTGCCCTAAATCTTCAAATGGCCATAACTTTCAATCCAGAGCTCAGATTTCTGTGTTCTTTATATCAATAGAAATCTAGTGAAATTATCTACATGATTCTAAGGTCAATTTTGCATTTTGGTTCATTTTGGAGAGATAAAATCAAGAAACGTCTCTGGCACGTGGTAATGGCGAAATGACGCTTTCAACAATCAATTTTAATGCAAAATGGGTCGCATTCTTCTTCAGATGGCCAAAATTTCAAGGAATGGGTCTGTAAGGATGCCCATGCTATTTTAATGCATCTTCATTCAATGAGGAATGGCTCCCACGTTTTTACACATTTTCTCTCTCCTGGGCTCGACCCATGCATTATAAAAAGCTAGATTTGGCTCATTTTTGTGGGGAAACATTTCTTTGGATAGCAAGCTTCTTCTTTCACCTTCAACAAGTGATTTTTGCAAGTATCATACCTCTTGATGGTTGTAACAGGTTTTCTACCTTTTGATGTTGTAATGCAAGGATTTTGACAGTGGAAATGACAATACAGGCTCTGTGATCAGTTTTTAGCCCTTTGGTTGTGTTGTTTGCTTCATTTCAGACTTTCAATTACATCTTATCGGTTGTGCATGATGTTTATGTTGCATTCCATGATCTGTGTCTATCTGCAGAACTAGAAGTGTTCACCACTCCTCCTTTGGTGTATCACCTATTAGTTTAGTTTCAATTTTTGCACTTTCTATCTCTGTCTCCTTGGAATTTAGAGTAGGATTAGGATTCAAACCTCTGCAATTGTGCAAATAACATATCTGATCAGAGGAATTTGAGGAACCAGCCTCTAATCTAGAGATTCCTCTCTCATTTTACAAGTCCCACACTTGGAGAGAGGTTTCAATGTTGTGCAATCACACTGGATGCTTAGAATGATCAAACTAGAAATCTGATCAACATCCAGGGGGTGCCGTGAATTTGCACTAACAGTACCTTATCAGGAATTTAGTTTTCAAGACCCATATGGCATATCTTTCTTAGTTTTCTAGGGGAATTATCTTTATTTTCTAACTTGCAATGACTTATACCTCAACTTCAATGAAGGGGGTGTTGGTGTGTGTGAATTTCCTCATCATCACTTGGCATCTTATCCACCTCACATGGTGAGTCATCTCACTTAGCGAGATCATAGGTCATTAGGTGTAATTAGGGTTTCATGTGTCATGCATGAGAGTTACACAACACTCATATATATGTACCCTTTCTATTTGAGCTATGAGAATGAGTAGACCTATTCTTTCATGCTTGATTTTCCTTTGTGTTTGATTTCTTGTTGATTACTTAGAGCATTCACATCACCGTTGGAGTGTAACCTCTTCGATGTGCATGGGGTTCCATATTGATCCTCGTAGAACAATCTCACAGATCTCTTACTATATGTTACACGGGAGAAAATTAAAATTTCTCCCTCACCTAATCTAGAAACATCTATAGTTCCTACATCTATGGTATCCACATCCTCATGGGTATCTAGCATTCATAAGCAAAATGAGTATATGCCTATTCCTATAGCTACTATTACTAAGACATATCCTAGCTATCATCATAATGGTTCACATAAATCTTCATCTAACGCATATGCTCTTGATTACCTTGTTCATTCTTTACAAGAACAAATTTTACAACTGCTAACAAGGAGTATCTCATAATACTAATACTATAGAATCTTCACAATTATTACATAATCCACTTTTACCTAAAGTTGTCTCATATCCTTTTCCTATTAGATTTATAGCACTTAGGATTCCTATTTATGATGGCAAGGGTGATCCCCAAGAACATCTTAGATCTTTCCATGTTGCCTACTTTCACTATGCATCTAATGATATAATATTTTATAAGTTATTTCCTCATGGTATTAAGGAATTTTCTTTGTCATGGTTTTATCTCCCCACACATTTTGTGTGCCCTTTTACCACATTAGAAAATCAAATTTAGGCATAATTTTCAATTAATGTTAGGAATAAAATATATTATGCACAAATTTCCAAACTTAAACAAGGATCCGATGAACATATCATTTATTATATCTTGTGTTATTATTGGCATGTGTTTTTGCAAGGTCAAAATTCAAGTTGAAAACATGACAACTGTACCCCAATGTCAAAAAAATTCTCAAATCCCCTCCCGAGTCATCCTTTGGATCATCTTGCCTTTTGTGTCATGACCCTCCATCCTTCAAAATCCTCATAATGTGATGAGAAACCTTCCCAATTTTTTAAATCTAATCACAAGGTCATTCAATACATTCATGGAAATGTGTTCAAAAATAGAAATTTGTACTAATCCTAGAAAGGTTATTCCTTAACCTTTGGGACAGTGTACATCCTCCGGTATTGATCATGAAACCTAAAGTCATATAGAGATGTTATTAAATATATTGAAATGAAATGAAGTAGGTTTAGAAAGATTTTGGAAATTTTCAAAGGTTTTGGAGAAATATCAATGAAAGTGGGTTTTACAGGCTTAAGGAGCTTGCGGTGAAAAGGTACGTAAACTTCAACGGAAGATTCTGGTAACTCGGGATGATTCAAGAGGAAAACAAGATATTATTATAAAATTTATAGAATCCTCTACATGATGGATTTTTCACATTTTTCACAAGACTCAAACACTTCTCTATGTAGGCCAATATAATGATACTCACCTTATAGTCCCAAATGGAAAAGTATAATTTTTTCGATAAGGAGGTAGAATCAAGTCTTAAAACCCTCCCATTTATCTTAAAATGGTTTTGGGGTAAAATTTATATGATTTTTTTCCAAAAAATAGTTCTTAGAACTTCGGGAAAGTTGGTTTCATGATTTCAGGAGTTAGTCAAATCTACCGTTAGATAGCAGGTGCATTTTCATGTCCTGGACTATCCCAACTATCCTGACTATCCCAAATATCTAGGATAGTGAGGATAATTAGTACAAAAAAATTCACCTTACCCCCCATTTGTAGCCTTTTGATCCTCATGTGACCTTGTTCCTTCCCGATAAAGTGTTAGATGATCATGTGTACAAATTTTGCTAAGTATTTTCCTCCTAACCCTTGGGCACATTTTTCTACCCAACCTATCTCAACTGTCTATGAAATTAAAGATAGTTGGGATAATAAAATGCGCCACACCCCTATCCATTGCACAAGTTCTCCATGTGACCTCAAATTTCATCTCACAAGTGTTATAACCTCTCTCTCATCCTCCCTATTCACCACTTATTTCTGCCACTTATCAAGCCTAGGAAGGGGGCACATTTTTTTGCCCCAACTGTACAATTTTTCCATGGATAGTTGGGAAAATAAAATTCTCCGCCCCCTTTGCTTTCAAAGCTAATTTTTAAAGTGTGCTTTCAATAATTAAAATAACATTGTTTTTAACCTTTAAAGAGCTCTACAAACCTTTTTCACTCCATTCTTTCACCAGATCGACCTAGGTAGCCAATGTTGACATATTTAAAGCTTGATTATGCCTGAAAATCATCAAATATACCTAAAATTTCTTTTAGGCGTCCATGAAAGTTGAAATGAAGATATTCTTGTATCTTTCAAACCAAAGTGATCGATACGAACAACATTTTCTTGGTTTTTATACAATCCATACGCCTTTAAAAATAGATTTATTGTAAAACACTGTGATGATTTGAATTATTAATGGCATAAAAACCTCATTTTGTGCCCTAGTTTATACTTTTTTATTTCAATCATTTTGACATGCATATTGAGACAAAAGTTTGAACACGGGATCCCGAGAATGGGCATATTCCAATGAATCTATTTTCATGGAAAAGCGATGGGGAGTGTTATTTATATTTTTACTAAGCATCTAGTCTTTTCACTTATTATAAATAGAAATTTTTTGAAAAATCAAAACCTTTCAAGTCAGTGCACTTAGAGATCAATGGTGAAGACAAACTAGGCAAATTTGGTCAAAAAAGCACAAAAAAGAAAAAAAAAGTAGTTTATTAAAATTGTAAGTATCAAAAATACATCAACGAAATTGTGTATAGTATTTTAGGAGTTTTGGGACATTGAAAAAGTAAGAAAAAACAAAAATCAGAAAAAAGTAGCCCCTACCTCCTACTTACTAAAAATAGAAAGTGTCTATTTTAGGTGCAGAAAGTTGTTGTCTTCCTCATTTTTTCTCACCTAGAAGATTTTTTTCATCATGAAGTTCAAATTTTCTAGTTTGGATCCCATTTCAACCCTTGCATAAGAGTATTTGGATGTGGGGGATAGCGATTGTTGGAGATATTCTATGTTGTAGTGTGAACATTAGGATATCATTGTTAATATGGATATAATATTATCATGGATAATATTAATGTAAATGTAAATGTAATATTACATATAGTAAATAGTATTTACTATATGGTAATTAGTAAGTTAATATGTTAGATAATAAAACAATGAGATATTGTTTTATTATCAATATTATTAATGTTGTTGAAACCATCCGGGTAGATTGGTTTCATGTGCAAATAGAGATTGTTGAGAAGGTTGCACATGGAGACAAAGATGTTGTTAAGAGGGTTGTTACTATGCAGCTCCTATATAATGGAGTACATAGGTATGTGCATATTGGAATATTTATTAGAATGTAATAGAAGAGAAGATTGTGTGAAGCATTGTAATGTAACACAATAAGTGTGGAGTGTATACTATATATGAATAGATTAATATATCAGTATGTTGTGTCATTGAGTTAAACCTATGATCAATCGCTTATGTATTGTATATGATGTACTCAAAGTGTGGTAGATAGAGAAAGAATCAAAGCTATTACTTGCTCCTAACCTCTAAATTCCCAACATCCGGTATCAAAGTCTGGGTCATCTAGTGATTAAATTTTAGATAACGAGTTTGCAAAGTCTTTGGAAGAAAAAGAAATATGGGTGTAGATCTGAAATTCTAGAATAGTGTGTTTACACAGTAATCGGTGATGACCAGACTAAAATGTCAATGACCAGCAGTGAATCGGTGATGACTAACTAAATCGGTGACGAATGACAGTGAATAGTCGATGACCGAATGAATCGGCAACGATTGCTACTAATCGGCACCGATTTCTGCTAAAATTTGGTTTTTTCAATTCTTGGACATACTAGAAAAAAACACAAGAATAGAAAAAAAAATCCATTTTTGGAAAGGGTCTCGAATGATTTTTTTTTTTTTAAATTTACTTTTGGGCGTAGCGAAGTGTGGTTTGGTAGATCTTTAGAACATTATTATTTGTTTGCAAAAACACCATGGAAGAATTCAGATTTTCATTTGCTTCAAATAGTCTGAATATTAGCATTGAAGGTTTTGTATCCACTGTATGTACAAAAGGAAAGAAAAATAAGCATCCTAAGAAAGAAAAAATAAAGGTCAAACCAAAGCCTTTTGCATGTTATTACTGTAAGGAATCTTGTCACAAGAAAATAAATTGCTTTCAAAGAGAAAAGGACCTCATAGAGGGTAAACTGAATCAAAATATCCCATCAGATAATAATGCTAAGTCTTGCAAAAGATTGACTACAAGAGAATATAGAGAACACTGGAAAAATAAAATGAAGAATTAGTTTCATCTTGTTGGAGGAAGGAGGACAATCAGCGCCCTCTCGCATTCACCAATGACAGTGGTCATGATGATGTGGTGATGTTCTATTTCAGTTGTGTGGTGTGTTTATAAACAAGGGGGTGAAACTATTTTCATGTTTTGATTTTAATGTGTTCACATACATTAACAGTTCATGGGTGACTATTTGGTGTGGAAGAAGAAAATTGCTTGACTCAACTTACAGGGGTAAAGCATCTATGTACGATCCTCTGACTATCATATGGTCTTTTGACTACCATACTTTGGTGGAAGGTACTTTGTTAGAAGGTGATCAATCGATGAAGATGTTCATACGACAAGGATGATCATTAGTAGTAAGATCCAGACAACAAGATCCAGTAGCAACGGCTACTCCGACAAGTTTGATGTTTCCAGGAGCTCTTACCCCATATTCACACTAAGGGGGTGTGTTGGAGATATTCTATGTTGTAGTGTGAACATTAGGATATCATTGTTAATATGGATATAATATTATCATGGATAATATTAATGTAAATGTAAATATAAATGTAATATAGTAAATAGTATTTACTATATGGTAATTAGTAAGTTAATATGTTAGATAATAAAACAATGAGATATTGTTTTATCAACAATATTATTAATGTTTTTGAAACCATCCGGGTAGATTGGTTTCATGTGCAAAAAGATATTGTTGAGAAGGTTGCACATGGAGACAAAGATGTTGTTAAGAGGGTTGTTACTATGCAGCTCCTATATAATGGAGTGCATAGGTATGGGCATATTGGAAGAGTTAGTAGAATGTAATAGAAGAGAAGATTGTGTGAAGCATTGTAATGTAATACAATAAGTGTGGAGTGTATACTGTATATGAATAGATTAATATATCAGTATGTTGTGTCATTGAGTTAAACCTGTGATCAATCATATATGTATTGTATATGATGTACTCAGTGTTAGATAGAGAAAGAATCAAATCTATTACTTGTTCCTAACCTCCGAATTCCTAACAAGGATATCTCTCACATGGACTTGGAGGACCTAAAAACCGAGATGTTTGGCAGACCTAGGGAATAATTGGAAGAAAGGATATACACAATTGGTTATTTGGAGCAGATGGCCACCTAATATCCATCCATAGCATAGAATTAGTGATGAATTAGTGAATATTCACCAACATTGATCCCAAAGAAAATGATACATTCTCATGGGTACATGATATGATTGGAGGTGAGACACACACGAGCCAACAGGTGGTGATCCCATATTTTCAGGCTATGTCTACAATGGTGAAGGCAAATAAGGGAAGAAAACACAAATTTCCTCTCGCTTTTTCAGCAACACTTCGGGAAACCAATATGTGGAGATATCTTGTCCTAAATTCATCAAGCCTATCATTGAGATGGCCCCATCAGATTATGAAATCAACATTATTCCACTTGGACTAGCAATACACGAGGGAGATGCTCATCTATTTTAGGAGTCTTCCACTCACCTTCTCACGGGAAACTAGGAGTACAATGAGAGAATTGATCAATTGGAAGACCACATATTGACTCTCTCCTCATACATGCAAACATTTATGGATCTGAATGCTACTTCATCTCTCCCAATAAAGGAATTTACTCCCATCATTAGCTTTGACCAGAGTCTATCAAAAACACAATGCTTCACCATGCAAGGTAGAGAAAATGACAAAGTAGGTGAACAATATCCTAGAAAAGGGTAAGGTGTGCTTCTTAAGATCATGTCATTGTTCAAGTACATGAGTGTAATGGATGTAAAATTAAGCATGACTAGAGAGGAGATTGAAGTAGATAAGGAACATTGGGACTAGGTTTATCCACTAGTCATTGAGATGGGTAAGGTCAACTCTTCTCTACTGGTGAGAAAGGGTGTATTCACTTCAACATCGATGACTTATCTTAATTCTAGGCTCAGGATTTTGGTTGTTCATTAAAAATGATAAACCATGGTGAGTTGGATTCTTACAAGGAACACATTTCAAAGATGCAAGGGGATGTCAATAATGAGATACATAATCTTGGAGTGCCAACAAAGTGGGTGAGATAACTTTGGCGGATGATCTATTGAAGTCATTTGAGGATCTTGATTAGAAGGAGTTCGAGATATTTTTCATTCAACGAATACACATTGGAGTCCTTGGTTGAGATAAGGGAAACCATATCAAACATTTCAAAGGATTATCATTCTTAGTTCTCATAATGCAAGAGCATCAACTCTCTCTCTAAAAATTGGGTCAAGTACTTGAGTTTTGTCCACATCCCACAAGATGAGAAAGTTGCACTGTAGCGATGTGATACAACAAAGAATTCAAAGGTATTGAGATCTCTCCTAAAGAAATTTCCAAAATTCCATCAACAAGCAGGTCTCCATTGGCGGAAGCATCTTATTCGGATTCGGTAGCTATCTTCTTTCTCTCTTCACTCCCCCTTCCTCTCTTCCTTCATGTTCTAATTCTTCATTGGGAGGTTGCACTTTTCATTTTCATCTTATTCACTTTCTTCTTATTCATTAATGTGACTATAGTTGAAAATTGTAATAAGTTTCCCTCAATTAATAAAAAAGGGGACTTAATTTCTTTCTTAGGAATACCAAGAGTCACAAGTTGTAAAATACAAGTGAAAAGACATGTAGGGGGTAGGTGAAGAGTCTATTTTGAAAATTATATATTGTAATAACTTCCTCATTCCAAAGGGTTGTTAATTTTGTGAATTCAAGAGTAGATAACTACATAGAATAAGAAAAAGATAACATTTTTCTTCTATTTTCCTTCCTACATGTTCTCTCTCTCTCTCTCATGTCACAAATTTTTGAAAATGTCAATTAAGAAGGGTGTTTCAAGTTTTCTGGATGAGTGAATAAATGAAATTTCATGTTCATGGTTTTATCTTGTCATGATATAATTAGTAAAGTTGTTGTTCTTTCTAATTATGTGTTGATATTTCTCATTAATAATTGAAAGAATATGAGTGATCCTACTTGAAATATTAATCCCCCTCTCTAAATTCCCACTCCTATAATTCACCTTCCTCACAAATTCATCCCTTGCACAAAATTATAAGATTTTCCCACATGTGCAATGAGTGTGCTTGTTGGATCCCGACCTCTAGCCAAACAAAGAGGTTTATTTTCATTTACATGCAATAATGGAGCTGCCCATTCAAGCAAGAGGTTCCTATTCCTAAAGATTTGATAAAAATAAGCTAATTTTTCCTAAAGAACAAATTAATTCAAAAATATTAATTGCCACCCACCATGGGGAATATTTTTTTTGTCACTACACCACAATATATTCCACAAAATAAAATAACAAATTAGATACTCCTAAAAATTAAAAAAATATATAAATTTGAAAATTCATTGAGCCTTATGTCTTCCACCAATGGTTATTCTTGGTAATCCCCCAGTCCTGAGACCTAAACTTCTTTTCCATATCCAAAAATATATTGCATTAGACTTGAGGGAAGTTATTTGGCATAATAGGAAAAACTTCTCACATTACTTTGCAGATACAAGAGTTCTAGATTCTAAAGAACAATGTGTAGAGGCTTTGGAAAGGGTGAGATAAGCTCAAATTCAAAAATGAGAGCTTGATAAATTTACTGATTTGAGTTTATCTAAAGTTTGCAAACTGGCTAATTGTAGATACACTAGGTATGAGAGGAAAAGAGGAAATATTGACCCTATCTTTGAAGATCTCCAAAGGTGGAAAGAACAAATCAAAAATTCTCTTCACTCCCTTCCTCCTGAGACTTATCTCATCAATATCCCAAGTGGTGTTAATCCATTGGACATATAATTTCTAGACCTTAGAGAAGACTTTGAAGACTTGAAGAAAAAAGCAGAAGTGAAAGAAGAAGAAGAAGAAGAAGAAGAAGAAATGGTTGAATAAGTTTAGAGGCCTGCCACAAATTGTGTCATGGGGTAGAAATATAGGTCCACTTTCCCTCCCTCCACCTATACATGAATTGCCAAAGGGATCTCAAAATATTTTTCCTAAATTCAAATGTGATGGCACACAACTCTTGGAGGAACATGTAGCAGTGTTCATCGCATCATGTGGAGTGTTAGGAGTAGAACAAAAAGATGTGTCAGTAATACTATGTGTAGAATCTCTACAAGAAAATCTAGGAGAATGGTTCTATCTCCTACCATCCATATCCATCACTAACTGGGAGGACATCAAAACTAGCTTTGAAGAAAGATTTAAATCTACTAAAGACTCTCAAGACCTCCTAGTTTGACTAGTTCAGATAAAGAAAGAATATAAGAAGACTATGAGGGACTTCGTAGCTTGTTATAATAGGTTTCTCAAGAGGATACCCTTTAAAGCATTTCCCTTTGATGAAAATGTGAAGAGATTCTTCATCAACGTTCAATTACCTAGGTAGGATTTCATCTTCGAAGATATTTTCCTAGGAATCTCAGAGAAGCTCAAGAATATATTGTTGAAGTATAGGATGATTTAATCCTTTCCAGAAAAGTGAAAAATCTAAGTGGGAAACAAAAAGTTCAAAGTTCAAGTTCTAACTCCATTAACCCCCTAGTTAGAAATTGGCAAATGATGTGATTGCACTCAAGAAACAACTTACACAAAGTACCTTGAGGGATGCTCCAAATAAGAACAAATTTCCAAACACACAAAGGATTAGCCCACTACCTCACAAAATTTCTCTTAAGGCACTACTAATAAATATAGTTTGTGATGTGGAAGAAGAAGAAGAAGAAATTGAGGATCCAAAATAAGAGAATGAAGATGGCAATGTTCTTAAAGATTGAAGAAGTAGATGATGAAGTGTAGCTTAATTTTCATTAAATATTCTTCAGGAGAATATGATGATGAAGAAGATGCTCCAAGATTCTCATGTGTTGTATTCACCCACTCTCAATCTCAAAAGGAGCTTCTTCCTCTACTACTCTTTGTGAAAAAGAAGAAGAGAGATGATCCTTAGGTGGAAAATCCACAAAATAAGATAATTAACAAAGGATATCCACTCCCACATTCAATGGAATATGTAAAGGAGAAACCAGACCAGTAGCAAGAAAAAAGCAAGCTAACGTTCCAAGTAAATCCTCTAGCACTTCTCCTATCTCTAATTTTTATATAAGGCTAATCTTGCAAAATCTTCAAATGCTCAATCAAAATCAGCCACTCCTTCCCATCCTGCTACTCCATCTACTAAAAATACCCAAAATTCCAAAGTAGCACCTCCTCTACCTTATAAGAAATATTTCTCCCAGAACACCAAGCCCATCCACCTATGCTTCATTTGATATCATTGAACATGTGAACAAGTCTAAGGTTGAGATTTTTGAATTTGATTTTTTCAAACAAACCTAGAGTAATTTGAAAGTCTCATCAACTATATCAAAGGTGGTAACCCAAATCCCAATACTAAAAATTCCAATTCCAAATGGTTACTTCCAACACCACCCACCCCTCCAACACAAAAACATTGCCTACAGAGTGCATCCAAAACCAACAAAGTAGAACCATTCTAACTTTCCCTCCTAATTAAAGGCTACCAATTGAACAATTGCATAATAAATTTAGGCACTCCAGATAATGTAATGCCAATCAAAGTTGTTAATTCCCTATGACTTAACTTGACACGAGAAACTAGATCTTTCTATTCTATGGAGTCTAAAGAGGTCCCATTGGTATAAATAATCAATTATGCTCAAGTGTTCCTTGTGGATTTCCCGGATAAGAAGGTTTTGATAACCATTTTTGGTGGCATATATCCCAACATCCTTTGGAATGTTGTTGAGAAGTATTTTTAGAGACTTAGGTGGCAAGATACAAATGGATTAGTCTTCTGCAACCATTACAGTGAAGGGTGAAATAAAGAAGTTGTTTCCTATGAAAAAATGAAGTATACCATATAAAAAATCAAAAAGAATCTTGTTTCAAGATAGCGAACTGGATAACTACTTCTTTACTTTCAAAAGAGGGGAGAATCTTCCTTTCCGACAAAATATGACGAATATCAATTGTGGACAATGGAATTTGATGCAATCCATTCTAGTGCGGGATCTGGATCCAACATTGTTTTGACTTCTCCTTCGAGTGAGTTACTTCCATTTGCTTATAAATTTTAGTTTGATAACACCAACAACATTGCTGAATATGAAAACCTTCTTCTCGAAATGGATTTTTTTGAATCCATGGGCATTAAGAAGGTAAAGTGTCTAGGCAATGCTAATAAAATTATCAAGTAGGTGAGGAATCAATATCAGGTTAAGAACCTGAGGCTCAAACATTACTAGGAACCGAGTATGGGACTGTATTGAATCTTTTGATACTTTTTCTATTCAAGTTGTTCCCCGTGAGAAAAATGAGAAAGTTGATTATTTCATAGTTTTAGCTTCCTAATGGCTCCACATTCATGCTTCAACAAGGATAAAGTGACTTTTGAGATGGTATTTAGGCCTAGTGCTCCAGAAAACATAAATCATTGATAGGTGTTCAATGATGACACTCATCTTCTCTCCTTTTCGAACAAAGAGATAACTTTAACAATCTCTTTCAAAGGGAGTGATGCTCCTAACCATGAATTTGTTACAAATGAAGACAAAGGGGAGATAGATATAATTGATTTAGAAGGATTCATCGAGTTGAAAGGAAACAAGATTCCAAAGGGCCTTTTATCTCTTGAATATTTATTTGACAAACATGATAGGTTTATCAAGGAGAAAGAAAAATATTCCTCAAGATGCACTATTGAATTTGAGAAGGAGAACATTGGTACTCCTAAACAACCAAGAATGGTAAATATTGGTAAGTGTTGTTCACCCGAAGAGAAGAGAAGTTTTGTCTCATTGTTGAGGAGATATTCAAATGTTTTGGCATATTATTATGATGAGCTCAAGTCCTTCATGCCCAAGGATATTCATAATTCAATACCATTTAAGCTCGAAGCCAAGCCTTTCAAGAAGAAATAACAGCAGTAAACCCAAATATTACAAATACAATCAAGGAATAATTTTTGAAGATGTTAAAGGAAAGAATAATTTTCCCCATTCACCACTCCACATGGGTGGAAAACATTGTTCCACTGTAGAAGATAACAGAGAGATTAAGGATTTGTGTAGACTTTCACAATTTGAATCAAGCCTCATTAAAAGACAACTACCCACTTCTTATCATGGATCACATCTTATAGGTAATCACAGGATCTGAGATGTTATTGTTGCTCGATGGTTTCTCTGGATATAAAAAAATAAAGGTAGTGGAAGAAGATAAACATAAAATAACCTTCATGACTCCTTGGGGCACTTTTGCTTATAGCAGAATGCCATTTGGTCTCATCAGTGTTGGAGAAACCTTTCAACATGGGAAATGGATATTGCCTTCAAGGACATTAAACACTACATTTTAATCTATCTTGATGACCTCACAATATTTTCAAAGAAGATAAGGGATCACATAAAACATCTGGAACAAGTACTCATTAGATGCCGACAACATGGAATTTCCTTGAATCCTAAAAATGCATCTTCGGTGTTACCGAAGGAAAATCCTTAGGCACATCGTGTGAAAAAAGGAAGGAGAGAAAATTGATCCAAAAATGATAAGGGTAATTCAAGAATTTTCCTTTCCACAAGCAAGAATGGAGTTCATTAATTCTTCAAAGAAGGTAAACTTCCTTTGTCACTTCATACCATATTTTTTTGAGCTAACCAAGAAAATCATGAATATGATGAATCCTCAAATAAGTTTCAAGTGGAATAATGAAGGAAAGATGGCATTTGATGTAATCAAAGAAGAAATAGCCAAAGCTCCTACTCTGGTATGTCCCAATTTTGATAAATACTTCATCTTGTATTGTTATGCTTCAAAGCACATACTTTTGACCATCCTAGTTCAAAAGAACGAAGAAGGCATTAAAGCACCCATTGCTTTTATGAGTTTCCCACTAAAGAACCATGAGTTGAGATACAATAAAATGGAGAAATATGCTTATGTTGTGGTCAAAGTAGTAAAGAATTTCATGTTTTACATTCTAAACTCCCACACTGTTGTGATGGTCCCAAGGTCTACAATCAAGTCAATCCTAACTCAGCAGGATCTAGGAGTCAAGAGAGGAAATTGGGTGGAGAGGATTCAAGAGTATGAATTGTACATCTGACATTCAAATCTTATCAAGGGAAATGGATTGTGTTGGATGATAGCAGCGGATAAAGCTCTCTTGACTCAAAATGATACAAAGGAATGTTTGTGCTATGAATGTGTAAGTAAATACTTTCCCTAAGTATCTTTATAAATACCACTAATGAGTGGTATGTTGACATTTCCTACTTTCTTACTTATGGTGAGTAATCGGCTCATCTTGATTATAAGCAAAGAATAAATCTCAAGCTCAAGTTAGCTAGGTATGTCATATAGGATCACGTCTTTATACAAGAGGGGATTAGATGGATGCTTTCTAAGGTGTGTGGAAAAAGAGCAACAAGAAAATTTGTTAAAAGCATATCATGATTAGGCTTGTGGTGGGAATTTCTCTATAATGGTGACTACTCACAAAATTCTTTGTGGTAGGTATTATTAGCCTACCTTTTTGTATATGCTCAAGAATGGGTCTCTAAGTGTGAACCTTGCCAATAATTTATTGGGAGACCATAACTTATTGCACTTCCTCTCGACCGATGGTGATCAAAGAACCTTTTCAACATTGGAGCATGGATTGCATTAGATTTCTCGATCCTCATTCAAGCGTAGGACATGCCTATGTACTCACGACAACTGACAACTTCACAAAATAAGTAAAGAAAATTCTGGCCAAACAAGCCAATTCTAAAACAGTATGTAATTTCACCAAAGAGAACATTATCATCCATTTTGGGATCCCTCACAAGATTGTAGTTGATAATGCTACATACTTTTCCTCCATGGATTTGAAATAATTATGTTATGGCTATGAAATATCACTATCACATGCATCAAACTACCACCTGCAAGGGAATGGGAAGGCCCAGTTAAGTAATAAGAATATTGTGACCGTTATCTAAAAGCTAGTTGATGAGAATCAGATAAACTTGCATAAGAATCTCTACGATGCATTCTGGGCAACAGGATTAATCCTAAAAAGGCAATCAGTATGTCACCATTGTAATATCTTTATTGGATCAATATAGATATTCTAGTCATTATTGAATTTCCAGTACTTCAATTAGTTAAAGCAATTAAGGATGGCCAGTATCATGACTCCCTTAACAAGACAATTTTGTTTCTTGAAAATCTTGATGAAGACAGGTTCAAGGTGGTTGATCAAATAAAGGAACATCAGCTAAAGGTGAAGTAGTTATTTGAACATCCACTTAATAAAACATGTGTAACCTCACCTCATGCATTGTAGTCATAGCCTTTTGGCATGCCAATACTACTTTACCACCACAAACCTCATTTGCGCACCTCACCCGCAAAAGTACATAACCTCTATGTTGTCCACCAAATAATTTCCCATGTCACTTCCTACCTCATGTTACACTCCCAATATTTGTTTCTTTCTAGCGTGGTCTTTAATCTATTCACTCTTTACACAACACCTCTACTGCAACACAAACCTAGAACACCTTATACACCACACAGATCCTTCTTCTAACTTTTCACTTATCATCCCGGAATGGGTTTTCCATCAATCCAACCTCCTTAAAAATTTCTAACTATTTCCAAATTTATACGCCAATCCACCCCACACTAAAGGTATGTGTGGTCCTCTACGCAATGGAATCACTTAAAATGTAATTAGCTACTAGCGCACTAATGCGTGACACAACACCAAACTAAAAAGACAAAGCATAGTGACAATGAAAGGAAATACAAATAAAGGAAAATGCTTTAAAGGAAATCCTAAGCTAATTGGCAATACTGCCTTATTTACAAACACCAAGAAGGCTTATTTATAGTAGGGCTTAAACCTACTCTCGTTAAAGAAACCAGAAACTGTTTTCCATCCAAATCTTCTAACTGGCAAGCGCCTGAGTCAAGTATATAGGTCACGACATACGGTCCCAACCAATGCACTTGGAACTTCCCAAGGTGGCACAAGAACTTGGAATCATATGAAGGACCATCGTCCTACCTCTATCTTCTTGTTTTTAATGTTTCGATCATGTCAAGCCTTATGTCTTGCTTTCTTTGTCTTTTGGCTCCATTGGGCTATGCATGCACGCTTCTCATCTAACTACATCAATTTTTCTATGCGCTCTTTAAATGTTTATTCATCAACCAATCCTGCGTGCAATATGTAGGGATGGTAACATGAACTCAACCGATAGTACTTCTTCGATGCCAAACACCAATAAAAGGGTATGGATTTATTCAACCTCTTATAGGTTGTTCTATATGACCAAATTATGGCAAAAATTTTGTCATCCCAGTCTTTCCTTCCCACGTCACAAATATTTGTCAATGTGTGGTTTAGAATCTTGATGATGGCCTCAGCAGAGTTCCATTAGCTTGTGGGTGATAGGGTGTAGTCTTATGGTGGGCTACCATAAACTCCCAATAATATCCTAACAGTCTCATTTAAGAAATGAGTACCCCTATCACTTGTTAGACTCAAAGGACATCTATTCCTGCTTATTATACTCTCCCAAAGGAACCTTGTTGCAATAGTTGTAGTGCAATCCTTCATTGGTGTTGCTTCGCCCACCTGGTAAGATAATTTGTACAAGTAATGTTGTAGAAGACGAGCCTATCCTATGCGCCGATGGGGAAATAGGTCCTATGAAGTCAATTTCCCATTTTTCAAATGGTTCCGAGTTTGATATAGGCCTTAATGACATTTCATCTTTGTGCCTAGGCTTCCTAAGGCACTGGAATGATCACATCCCCTGGCATATTCTGCATAATCCTTGTATAATGTCTCCCACCACAAACTAGCCATCAAAATCTTGCTCGTGGTGGCTCATCCTACATAATGCCCACCAATAATTCCTCCATGAGCTTCCTCCATAATACCCATGTGCTCATGCTCTAGTACACACCTTTGGCGTAAAACCTCATCCCACCAAGTTTTTATAGATCTCCACCAATTAACATATAAGGTGTGGTGCGAATGGCAAGTTTCTTTCTCTTTATACTCTTCATTCCTTTGGGCACCACACTTGTTAATAAAAAGACAACAATATCTTCCAAATTAGAGGGTGCACCTTGTAATCTGAATAACTATGCATCCGGCATTGTGTCTTCAATGCTTTGCATGTCCTCACTGAATCAATTCTTGAAAGATGGTCAGGTCCTAAATTGCACTTTCCTAGTTTCACTACAACCGAAAAGTCAAACTCTTGAAATAACAAGACCCAATGGCATATGCACCCCCTTGCAACATGAGTTTGTTTACCAAATACTTAAGTGTCATGTGATCTATGTAAAATATAAATAGAGTAGCCAACAAGTACTTCCTAAACTTATGTAGCACATAAATCATAGACAATTCTTTGTGCTCCATTGTTGTGTAATTCTGCTCAGCTAGAGTTAACTTTTTGCTTGCAAAACACAAAGGGTGATCAACAATCCCTTCTCCAAGATGTGCTAGAACTGCTCCAATTTCCATACTTGATGCATCCACATGCATGTGAAAGGGCTTGTCCCAAGAGGGAAAACGTAAAATGGGCACAGTAGTAAGCTTCTCCTTTAATGTATCAAAAGCCATTTGTTACGCCTCATCCCAGTGAAACCTTCCTTTATGCCTTAATAAATCTTCTAAGGATGTGGTGATCTTGGCATACCCTTCATGAATTTCCTATAGTAACATGTATTCCCTAAGAATCCATGCACTACACTTTGATTGGTAGGCTCCTCCAATCCCAAGATAACAACAACTTTGGTAGGATCCACCAATAAGCCTTCCTTAAAATGATATGACTTAGGAATGTGTTGAAAGGAGTAGCAAAAACACATTTTTTTATATTCAGAGAAATAATTAACTTCCTGAATCTATCAAACATCAACCACAAGTTGTCACAGTGGTCCTTGACCAAACCATACACTGTCCAATCATCCAAGTAAACATGTAGAAATTTATGAATAAAGTCTTGAAATGTATGTACCACAATGAGAAAAAAATACAACAGGTGCATTCTTAAGTCCAAAAGGCATAATCGTATAAGCAAAAATTCCCCATTCAATGGTGAAATTAGTCTTTTCCTGGTCCTCCTTCGTAATCCTTACATGGTGATATCCTGAGAATCTATCTGTAAAAGAATAGATCTCCCATCCTCCCACACCTTCAAAGATCTCCTCAGTGAAAGGTGTTGGAAAAGGATCTATGACACATGCAAGATTCAAATCTCTATATTCTACACATATCCTTATCCTCCTATCTTTCTTGATACTAATCACCATTGGGCTAACCCATTCAAACTCTTCGATAGCCTTGATGATCCCAGATTCCAACATTTTGTCAATTTCTTCTTTAACTTTCACATGCAGATTAGGATTCATCATATAAGGTCTCTTCCTATTCAGCCCACTCCTTCCTTCAACTTGATTTGTATATCTCCCAAGGAGGGATGAACTCATTTCAATTCATGGTATCCATGTGGGAACAAATCTTGGAAGTCACGCAGTAGTTCAATTATCCTTGAGACCTCCTGTTATATCAAGTAATCACCAATGATAGCCTCTTTTGGCTTTTGCTTCCGTGCCAATTTTTACCGTCTTTATCTTTAACGGCTTATGAGAAGCATTCACCTTCTCATCTGCATTATCTAAGACATCGAGCATACCCTCGTATGATTAACATCTAAGTTCTTGACTTCCTCATCATTTATCAGGTACACCATCTTTCCTTTCTCTCGTTCTAGGAAAGCGTGCTCAAATTGTAATTAATATGTTTCTTCTTCTTCCTCAAAGAGTGCCTCTAATTCAGGATCCCCTAGAAAATATAGAATGAGGTCCTTAGCTTTGGCACTATCTCCAAGAGTAAGGCATTTGACTACCTGCAAGGCTTCATTCACCAGTGATTTAGAGGATAGATACTCAAAGGTCTGAATAATGCCTGTCATCAACTCTTTCCAATTTCCCATCTAACGACATAATTCCAAATGGATATACCATGTGTGTGCACAACCATGCAAGGTGGAATAAAACTTATGCACTCAAAGTGAAGGGGGTAAATCTTTTGAGCCTTCCGTTGTGCCTTCTCACATTCCTGAACATGGTACAAGGTTAATTCTTTCCCATGATAGTCACATATCTTTGAAGGTGCATTGCTCTCTGATAAATCTAATAGAGAACGTGATTTTTACTTTACACCACTCCATAGTATTATCATGTTGGGTCATCCACCATCGTCTTTATTGTCCCATACAAGGTATAAACAAGCATATTCCTCTACTCCACAACACATGTCCATTGTACTTCTATATAGCACGCAAAAAGACATCAAGGTTACCTTCCCCAATGTAACTTGCTAATTGTATTCCTCTCATGTGCCTAACTAAACACACCTTGACAACACAAGTCACAATGCCCTTAAATTCTCTCCCAATCAACTCATAAGTCCCATGCACCCAATTATCACATGCAACACTAGTCGTATCACTTAAGGACTGAGCATCATCCCACTGGATGACTCCTTCTCTTGATGGCTCAATAACCTCTGGATCCACGATGGTTCACACAAAAAATTTTGATATATTCTTCCCCAAAGGCTCGACATAAGACGCAGACCTTCCATTGGTTAGTGGGATAATAATGCACTCCTTCTTGTTCTCAAAGCTGATTTATCCCTTGTTGAAGCGCATATCAACATTATTAAAATAACACCAAGGGTGTTTGAGTAATGCTAGGAATTTATCTACCTCAGCAAGCACTAAGACTTCAAAGTCCCCAGTGAACTTGGCCCCCTGAATGGTTATGGAAGCATCCTTCAAGACTCGATGGGCATAGCTTTAGTTCTATTTGCCATGTACATCACATTTGAAGATGGATGTAATGGTGGTTACCCCATCTGATTCCACGTAGCTGAAGTAAGAACATTAACCTTTTCACCTGTGTCAATTAATATGCTACTCAAAATTCAACCAACAACTATTACATTCAACGTGATCTCCTTGTCATAATCGAGACTATGAGGGGGGAAATTAGCATGCAAGATCAACCTCTCGCACTCGCATCTAGTGTGTGGTACCTTTTCTCTAAACCATTCTCCTAACAAGGGAATGATCTTCTCCTAGCATAGCATCTTACATACCTCTCTAACATCATCAACATCATTATGATGGATATCAACATTCTTCGACTGTTCCAAATTCTGTAACTACTCTTTCAAACACTGGATATCCCCTTGTAAGCTCCTAATCACCTCCATAGTCTCTTGGTAAACTTCCTTCTGATAAGTTGGATCAGATTAATTTCCATGCAACACCTCTTCCCTAGTAATGAGATGTCTTTCCTTTGGCATTTCTTTAGCGCGTTCGGCTTCGGCACATGTAGTTACTAATACAAGTTCCAGCTCTGGATTATATGTTACCATGGGCATGAACAGGGGTTCATCGTGCTTCACACTAACCATGCATGCACCCTTGTCCTACTTCTTCTGATTTTGAATCATGTGATCATATAAATCAGGGCACTCCTCATACTTATATTTTTGTCCACACCATGAGAATTGTAACAAATTTGGGCACTCATGCTTATAGTGATCCGTAGATCTAAAATTAAAACAAGTTCCATGGGGAAACTCACTCCTTCCTCTGCCATGACCACCATGGCCTCTGAATCCTCCACAAAAGCTTTTCCCCCTACCTCCACCATCTTTGCGGCCTTCTTGTATTGGTGCCCCTCATTCCTAGATTCACTCATAATGTTGGTATGGCGCACACCAATATCAATTGCATCATGGGTCTGGTCTATCAACTGGTAGTCCTTAGTGTCATGAGTGGTAGATGTAAAAATATTACAATAGAAAGACACATTCTTATAGAGTGCGTGTTGTAACAAGGGGCATATACTTGGATCATGATCCCCGTGACAGATTTCACAGTCTACTATTATGACACACACCGAATTTTGAGGGAAATTATCCTTAGTGTGTCCTTCTACTTCACAATCCATACACTAAAGTCCATTGTGAGTCTCATGTGCTAAATTTGTAGACAATTTCTCAAGTTACTTTTCCATGGAAGCAATATGTTCCTCCAAAAAGTGACTCACCCCAGTATCAACACTTCTAATGGCCTCGGTGTGCAAAAAAACCTCCAAAGCTTCGTGGGGATCCATAAAAGTCTTATGTGAAAGTGCTCACCGAAAGGTGTTATAAGCCACCCATAAACCACTTGATTGTCTTTGAGATTGATAGATATCATAAGACAACTTTGATAAGAGAATCTTAAAGCATGCATCATATTCCCACGTACTCTCTGCCATACCTTATTGAATCTCTTTAAGCGCGTTGATTCTCTTTTTTCAAACTCAATAATATGAAATTTCACCAAGAAGGCATCATGTAGCACAATATAATCCACCACCATCTAATGGGGATCATACTTCCGGTACCAGCTATGCACATGCCCTGCAATTTGGTTACAAATTGGCTTGCCTTCCACACCAAGGTAGTGATCCCCTTGACGCACCATAGCAATTCACACTTGTGTATGTGCTCTCCAGCATCCTCAACACCTTTATATTCAATAAAATGAAGAGATATCTCATAAAATACCTGTTGATGGGATTGTGGTCCTTTTCCACCAGATCTAAAACTTTGATTTCCTCTTGTGTTTCCTCCACCAACATATCCACGAGATCCTCCTCTCCTGTAGAAAGTCACGGGGTCTAAAGTGGTGTTACTTTATGTTCCCATAATTATAATAAATTGAGCTTCAATAGTTTGTGATGTTGAACTACTTTCGAGATGTGATTCTCGCACTCTATGTGCCCACACCTTGTCCAAACGACACACACGATAAAATTCCTCCAATTATAGGAAATGTCTATGTGGCCATAGATGGATTCAATGAAAAATGTTACGTACATGATGTTACACGCTCACCAACACCAAATGTACTACTAGAACAACTTGTCTTAGAAATTGGAAAGCGGCGCAAGGGCTAGGTCACCATGTGGGTTTAGATGCATGCCTACTATCCTTCTCCTTTCTTCATTTGATGAGCTCTCATTAGAAGCTGAGGGGGTTCTTCTCATGTGCTTGCCAAGATGGGGTAAGACAGATGCTCAGTTCCGTGTCCTCCACATGAACCTCAAACCCTTCCCACAATTTCTACCTCCATACATCCATTACTCCTGCAATCATGCATTGTCTTACCAATTCCCTCTCTTACACTTCATTATACTTGAGTCATCTCTCCTCTCTTTCCACTTCTTTCGTAGGATCCGCCATCTCTCACCACACCAACTTTTGCGCCCCAAACCTAGTGGGAGTTTAGCTAGCCATAGGAAACACTTCTAAACTCAGAGTGATGATTAGGATCTTAATGGCTAATGGAATAGCATGCAAGAAAGATCCTCTTGGTTCTTATAAGAACTCAAACTCAGCAACCTCTAGGCAAGAATAAGTAGACACCGCATACTCCAATGTATAGCTAGTCAACACACCACTCCACCAATGATCAACAACATGAGTCTAAATAATATTGACATCATGAAGCTACTGATAATATTCTTGGGTCCAAACATGGGCTCTATAAAACCAACTCTTCCTTGAAGCATACGCCAACAACCATTCATATAGCTCTACTAGAAAACAACAAAAGAATGTATCATAAATCTCATGGTAAAAATCTCCTCTACCCATATACGTGCATCAAACTGAGGTCCAGTATTAAACCTCTGTGCGAAATCATCCTCCGTGTTCTTAAGCCAAGTTTATATGTTGTCCAAGATCAAATGTTCTACCATCACACACCATTCTTACAACAGCTTCAAAATAGGTCCCGACAATGGAAGCAAGATGTAATCACTTTTCCCAATGCTTTAACTCCTAGGTGCACTTTGGCATATCACCCGGCTGAACTAGGTGCTCACCCAAGCGCGTAAGTGTGGAGCCCCTCCTTTATGTGAGATTTGTAATAATGTTCACCATTAATGGAGGAATAGTGCACAGACATAAATGCATACATTCTATATAAGAGAGATAAGAAAACTAAATCCAAGCACAAGATGCACCATAACATGAATGAAAACATTATATCAACATAAATGAATCAGATCTAACCCATGAGCAATATAAAGAACACAAGGGTTTGAACCCCTAACATAGATATTCAGAACAAAACCATTATATTCATTCACAAATGTTTATAGTAGCCAAATACATCAAGAGTTCCATAAATGGACCAGATACATCAACAGAGTTTTAGTATTATCCTCTAATGGCTCCACTACTGAAGTTACAATAATGATCACACATATATCCCCTAGCTCTCTCTACCTTCCTGCACATACACCATTTTCTCTCGCATTCTCTTCTTCTCTATTGTCGTATAAATCAATACATAATAAGGGACTCCAAGGAATCTTCCCTTACTGACCTACTCATCACTCGAGTGAACTCCCTGCCAAATATCATCATGTCTTGACATACTCAAGTTGAAAGGAACGATAAGAATCTTATTCCAAGATGTGAAGATCTCAAATGATCATAGCACACCACATTTGATAAGCTGAAATAAATTCACCAAAATAACTTTACAAGAGAATTTACAAAAAAAAATAGCAGTAATGGATCATATATTATTATGGAACTCTCGTATATGAGTACAATGAGAATGGATCTTTCTTATATAGGAAAGGAAGATCAATATAAGAACCGAGTAAGGCCATAAATCAAGGAAAGAACTAGTCAAGACCATAGATTTAGGAAAGAACTAGTCATTAAAGATCTCATCAATAACATAGATCAAGGAAGGAACTAGTCATCAAAGATCTAGTCAATATTATGGATCAAGGAAAGAACTATACCTAACAACTAGATAATACCTTCCTAATATCTAAATAAGATAAAAGAAATATCCACACACATAAGTGGGTGAGGATAAATGCAATAAAGGTAAATAAATTACCTAGGTGAACATGAACTAAGGTAAATACCTATTATAATACAAGTATCCTTAGCATACAAGTGTCAGCTAATCCATAACTAACTCTACTTTACAACTCTTAATCCCATCATGATAACCATATCCTAGAATATGCTTTCCTTGAGCTACAAGTCTCCATGCCTTAACCTTATTCATAACCAATTTTGGTCACATCTCCACGTGTTCCTTTATCGTGACATTAATTGTGATCCAAAATGCGGTTAAGTCCTGAGTCTTTTACCCAGGCGTGAACCTTCACGCTTTCCCCAAAGTTACTTTCACAAGAGCATTTGTGCCTTATTAGCACATGACAAAACCTTTCGCACCTTAGGTTTCTAGACTCCTTAGGGTCCCAACACCTCAAAATGAGCAATACTTGAAGTTGTATAACTAATGAAAGTGAGTTATCCTCCGCATATACCATAGGTTAATTAAGGATGTGTGTTTCCCTTTCCCATTTTTTTTTTTTTCCTTTCCAATGTGGTGTGTTTTCCTTTTTCATGTGTGTGTGTTCATTCATTCATCCTATATGTTGCTTGTAATGAGACTCTATAAATCCTAATGGATAAGGAACCTGTTCCATGATGTGTATTGAGAATTTGGAGTTTGTGTTTACCTTTTCTTTACTTCATTTTATCTTGAATAAGTCCCCAAGTGAGAGTGATTTTTTGTCATGTGCTTTTGTAAGGTTAAAATTCAAGTCAAAACATGACAATTGTACCCCGAGTCAAAAAAATATTGAAGCCCCTCTGAGTCATCCTTTGGATCATTATTCCTTGTGTCATGACCCCTCCATCCTTAAAAATTCTCATAATGTTATGAACAACCTTCCCAAGGGTTTGAAATTTGTTCATGAGGTCATTCGGTCCGATTTATGGAAATCAAAATGTGTTCAAAAGAAGAAATTTGCACTAAGCATAGAAAGGCTATTCCTTAGCCTTTCTGGGATAGGTGTGCATCCTCTGTGGTTGATCATGAAACCTAAAGTCATCTAGAGATGTCATTGAAGAGCTTGAAATACAATTGATTAGGTTAAGGAATATTTGGAAAATTTTAAGAGGTTTTGGAGCAAGATCAATGAAAGTGGGTTTTGGAAGCTTAAGGAGCTTGCAGTGAAAAAAGATACATGAACTTCAATGGAAGATTCTAGGAGCTTTAGGATGAGTCAAGAAGCAAACAAGATATCATCAAAAATGATAGATAATTGTCTACATGAAGGATCTTCCATATTATACACAAGACTCAATTGATTATCTTTGTAGACCAATCTCAGTAGACTCACCTTGCGGTACCAAATTAAAAAGTAACATTTTTGTGAGAAAGAGGTAGATTAAAGTATTTAAAACCCTACCATTGATCTTAAAATTTTCTCGGGAGCCAAATTGATATAAAATTTTGCCAAAAATACTTCTAGAACTCTGGGAAAGTTAGTTTCATGATTTCAGGAGTTAGTCAAATCTACAATTGGATGGTTGGCACATTGCGGTGTCTGAACTATCCCAACTATCTAGGAAAATGGGTATATTTGGGGAAAAAAATTTCCCTACCCCTTAGTTGTATCCCTTGGACCCTTATGTGACCTTGTTCCTTCTGACAAAGTGTTAAATGATCATGTGTGTGAATTTGGCTAAGTCTTTTCCTTAACCCTTGGGCACATTGTTTTGCTCCAATTGTCCCAACTTTTTGGGACATTCAGCATAGTTGGGAAAACAAAAATTTTCCCACCCATAGCCATTGCACAGGTTCTCCATGTGACCTCAAGTTTCATCTCCTAGGTGTTATAACCTTTCTCTCGCATCCTCCCTCCTCACCACTCATTTCCGCCACTTTTCAAACCTAGGGAAGGGGCACATTTTCTTGCCCCAACTATCTTGGGAAAGTTTGGATAGTTAGGATAGTAAAATGTTTCCCACCCCCTATTCTTTCAAATCCAAATTTTAAAGTTTGCTTTCAAGAGTTAAAAATAGCATTGTTTTTAACCTTTAAAGAGATCTATAAACCTTTTTCACTCCATTATTTCACTAGGTTGACCCAGGTAGCCATTGTTGACATATCAAAGCTTAATTATACCTGAAATATCATCATATATTCCTGAAATTTATTTTATGGCAGCCATGAATGTCGAAACGAAGATATTCTCGTATCTTTCAAACCAGTGATTCAATCCGAACGAAATTTTCTTAGTTTTTTTACAATCCAGAGCCTTCAAGAACACATTGATTTCAAACCCTATAATCCTCTTGATTATTTATGGTATCAAACCCTCATTCATTTCCCTATTTTATGGTTTTTTAATTTCTAAGCATTTCGGAAGGCATATTGAGATAAACTTTTGAGCATGGGATCCTGAGAGCGAGCCTATTCCAGTGAAGGTATTTTCGTGGAAAACTGACAAGGCGAAGTGCTATTTATTTTTAGTATCTAGTATTTCCACTTAATACAATTAGAAATTTTCTAAAAAATAAAAACCCTTCAAGTCAAGTGCACGCAGAGATCGAAGGTGAAGAAAAACTAGGCAAATTTGGTCAAAAAAACAAAAAAGAAAAAAAAAACACTTTCTAAAAATGGAAGCTGTCATAAATCATCATAAAGACATCAAAAAAAGTGTATATGGTATGTTATTAGTTTCAGGACATTGAAAAAGTAATAAAAATCATAAAAAAACAACCCCTACCTCTTACTTACTAAAAAAAAGAGTTTTTTTTTTAGGTGAAGAAAGTTGTTGTCTTCCTCATTTTTCTCACCTAAGAACTTTTTACCATCACAAAGTTAAAATATGATGGTTTGGATCCTATTTCAACCCTTTCATTAGAGTATCGAATGTGGGGATAGCGATATCAATCATATGGACTTGGGGGACCTGAAAAGTTTGATGTTTGATGGACCCACGGAACCGATGGAAGAAAGAATATGCACAAATGGTTTGTTTACGGTAGGTGGGCACCCAATATCCATCCGAGAGAATAGAAATTGGTGATGAATTATTCTCAACACTATGAAACAAACATGATAATCATAAGGGTGGATGATGGTTAAATCTTGGTAGTGCTCACCCCAAGGAATATCACAAAGTATGCAGATCCAAACTTAGAGCAATATGGTAATCATCCCAAAGGAGTTTACATCAAGAGAATTGTCAAAGATAGATTCATACCTCCAGGGCCCTACATTAGGGTCGTGGCTAAAGAATGTAAGGAAACCCTCCCATGTTCTAAATTTTTGGTCTAGGCATGAGTTTCACGAGGGATTCTCAGATGCTATCATTCTTTTGAGCAAAGTGATGGGAGAGGAAAGCACCAAGGAGTTCCATAATTGGATGAAATTTTTCATACTCACCATCATCGAAGGAAATAAAATGATTTATCAGGGTCAAATACTCAATGACAACCTTCATTTTTAGTTGCTCCGACTTAGCCACGAGAAAGTTTTCCATGACCTCATACTTAGTGTATGTTCTTACCAATCCGAGATATTTTAGGGGTTTAAATCTCACACCGAACATCTCCCAAAAGTACCCCACCTATGATATATATCCATATCTGACCCTAAAGGATAGTAATGACCACTTTGCATGAGTGAATGATTCTTTCACCATGTATATTATGAGATTGCTCGAAGGAAATCTGGAATTGATATTGTCTTCACATGTTGTACTATTGATTCGAAGATATATATCCTTATTCACATAATTCTTGACTTTATTGTACATTGGGATATCTATATTTGATCTCACTCTATGAAAACTTTGAAGATACCTCAGTGACAAGATTATCATGTTCGAGCTTTTCTGAGACAAATTGTCCATGTCAACGGAAAATTCAAGAATAGGAAGAAGATAGGTGTGTATTTCCTTATGTCTTTAGGAATTTTCTCATGTAAGTCTCTCATTGATGCATCAAATTTAGAAGCCTCATTCTCTTAGTTGAATCTCTATTCATACACTTTGAGGGATACATTTGACATCCAAAGCACTCCCGATATGTTTCATATCCCTGACTTGCACCGCGTGTTGTAAATTGAGGACTATTAGGTGAATTGTTATGATAATCTTGAAGTTAGGGAAAGGGATCACATGAGGATGAAAGTGAATCAAATGAGGAAGTTTGGATTTTATTGGTTTGAGGAATTAATTTATGATAACGGAAAAGAGTTGTATGACCTTGAGTATTAGGTTGTGAAAGCTTTGCCTCTCCCACAAGTTTCTTGGAGCATCCAAGAATCAAGGGATATAAACAAAAGAAATGAGGTAGTGATCTAGAGATCTAGAGAGTGGTTTAGAAAGAAGAGGGCATCATTCATTGAGTCAGGATGTCTCTATGCTCTCAATAAATAGTCATCTCCTCTCTCCACTCTAAAGGCAACTAAGAAAGCTTCTAGTTCCACCCACTCTAAAAGGCTTCAAAAGAGAAAATCAATGGAATCCAAGCCAACTCATTACAAGAGGACCCACAAGAAGGTGAGAACAACTTAAGAACTAATAGAAGCATTAAAAAATGTGATATTGAACTACCTATACCACTAACCCTTCAAATAACTCAAAGCATTTCTTCTTCCATAGTTGCACCCATTCAACCGGCCCAAGATCCTCCTTCTCAACCAGAGCAAGAAACTACTATCATGCCCAACATTGAGTCTGAATAAAATGAGACATTCTCATGGGTACATAATATTATTGGAGGTGAGACACACATGATCCAACAGGTTGTGATCCTAGATTTCTAGGATATATCTAAAATGGTGAAGGAAAATAAGGAGAAGAAAGCAAAAAATTCCTCCCTCTTTTTCAGTGGCACTTTAGGAAACCAATATGTGGAGATAGCTTGGCCTAAATTCATCAATCATAAGAGTGAGATGGACCCATCAAATTATGAGATCAGAACTATTCCACTTTGACCAGTGACACACGAGGGAGATTCTCATTTATTTTAAGATTCTTCCACTCACCTTCTCGTGAGAAACCAAGAGTAAAAGGAGAAAATTGATCAATTGGAAGGCCACATACAGAATCTCACCTCATACATGCAAAATTTCATGGATTTTAATTTTTCTTCATCTATCCTAGCCAAGGAATTTACTCCCATCAGTAGCTTTGACTCAGAGTCTATCAGAAAAACACAAGGCTTCACCATATAGGGCAGAGAAAACAACAAGTGGGTGAACAATATCCTAGAAAAGGTTAAGGTGTTGCTTCCAGAGATCCTATCATTGTTCAAGTACATAAGCGTAATAATGGCTATGAAAGTAATCATGACTAGAGAGGAGATTAAAGTAGAGAAGGAACATTGGGACCAAGTTTATCCACTAGTCATTGAGATGGGCAAGGTCAACTCTTCTCTACTGGTGAGCAAGGGTGTATTCACTTTAGCATCATATGACTTATCTCAATTCTGGGCTTAGAGTTTTGTTGCTCATTACAAAATGATAAACCATGCTCTTGGTGAATTGGATTCATATGAGGAACACATTTCAAAGATACTGAGGGATGCCAATAATGAGATACAAAAGCTTGGAGTGCCAACAATGGGTGAGAACACTTTGGCAAATGATTTGTTGAATTCATTTGAGGATCTTTTCAAGAAGGAGGTCAGAGATCCATCTTCATTCAACGAAGACACATTGGAGTCCCTGGCTGAGATAATTGTAGTAATATCAAACACCTTTGGTAGGGATTATCATTCTTGGTTCATGGAATGCAAGAACATCAACTCTCTCTCTAAAAATTGGGTCAAGTCCTTGATTTTTGTCCACATCCCACAAGTTGTGAAAGATGCACCTGTAGAAGCGGCGCGATACGAGAAAATAATTCAAAGGTATTCATATATCTCATGAAGAAATTTCCAAAATTCCATTGGCAAGCAAGTCTCCATTGGCGAAGGATATTTTTGGATTGAGTAGTTATCTTCTTTCTCTCTTCACTCCCCCTTCCTCTCTTCCTTCATGTTCTAATTCTTCATTAAGAGGTTAACTTTTCATTTTCATCTTATTCACTTTCATCTTATTCATTAATGTGACTATAGTTGAAAATTGTAATAAGTTTCCCTTAATTAATAAAAAGGGGACTTAATTTCTTTCCTAGGAATACCAAGAGTCACAATTTGTAAAATACAAGTGAAAAGACATGTGGGGGTAGGTGAAGAGTCACTTTTAAAAATTATATATTGTAATGACTTCCTCATTCCAAGGGTTGTTAATTTTGTGAATTCAAGAGTAGATAGCTACCAAGAATAAGCAAAATATAGCATTTTTATTCTATTTTTCTTCATACATGTCCTCTCTCTCTCTCTCTCATGTCACAACTTTGTGAAAATGTCAATTAAGAAGGGTGTTTCAAATTTTCTAGATGAGTGAATAAATGAAATTTTATGTTCATGGTTTCATCTTGTCTTGATATAATTAGCAAATTTTTTGTTCTTTCCAATTGTGTGTGTTGATATTTCTAATTAATAATTATAAGAATATGAGTAATCCTACTTCCAATATTAATATCCCTCTCTGTAATTCCCACTCCCGTACTTCACATTCCTCGCAAATTCCTCCCTTACACAAAATTGCAAGCTTTTTCCATAGGTGCAGTGGAGTGTGCCTATTGTATCCCCGACCTCTTGGCAAAAACAAAGGTTTTTTTGTTTACACATAATATGGAGTTTCCCATTCAATAAGAGGAGCCTAGTCCCAAAGTGTTGATGAAAATAAAATAAATTGTCCTAGTGACAAATTATTTTGCTAACATTTATCAAATAATGCTTACTAGGATGAACAACATATTAACCGACAATGATCTACAAGACCTTTTTATTTAAAGTTTGTTTCCTCCATTTCAAGAAGAGGCCATGCTTGATAAGTTTAGATCCTTTGACCATCTATGTCATATACTAAAAGAGCATGAAGCTAAACTATTACACATGAACAAATGCAAGTATGTTGTTAGTATCTCTAATTCATGCAATGCAAGTTTCAAAGCAAATATAATTTCAAGGGAAAATCTAATGACACTAAGGTTGCTTCTAAAGACACTATCAACATTGTTTCTCAACCTACTAAGCTACAATTATAACCTACAAGATGACAATTTACATGGTTACCTTGTCCTCCACACATGGTTCTAAATCAATTACTTGAGTGCAATCTCATGTCTCTCCCTCCACCATTTGAGGTTGATACGAGCAAGCCTCAAAGTAAGATATTTTATGTTAATGTTTATTGTGATTATCATAGATGTATTTTTCATGCTACAAATAGATGTCTTAAGTTACTGACATATCATTCATGATCTTATTGAATCTAATGCAATTAAATGGGATAAGCCCACTAAATCTTCTAAGCCTACAAATAACAATTCTAAGTTGAAAATATTCAATGATCCACTTCTTAAGCATACTAATGACACATCTACTTTAGAAGTTCATAACACTCATTGTGTAGTGCCACCACCATCTTCTTATGATCATTGTTTGATGCTATGATTGACACTATTACTCACACATCATCTTCTACACCAATCATTTCTTTTGTTGATTTTGATATAGATGAGACACTCGTTTCTAACACATTATTTATTCTAATATCTATCGTCGGATTCTTTTTTAGGGTATCTTGGTTATTCCACATAGTAAGGATAATGTTTGTGCATGGCCATTACTTCAGTCTCTTTGTATCACTTTGAGAGTCTTGCATTTGATTTTTATACGCACTTTTGACGGATTACACTATCAATCACAATTGGGTCTATCATTACACAAACTTCATTATTGGTCACTAAATTTTTGCTACTATAGTATTACATCTAGGTATCCCTTGGCTACATGCTATTAGGGTTATTCCTTTGATAGTTTATCGGGCTTTCAAGTTTATTCATCGTCGATATATTATTACTATTTAAGGTATTCTTTATAGGGATTTCTCTCCTAACATGCCTATTTCTTCTATAGTTTCTATCACTCTTCCTAGTGCATCTATAGATAGGTATCTTATTTCACACACTACTTTACATAGTTCTAGTCCTCCTAGGTCTCATGATAGGCCTTTGGTTTTGCACACTACTTCACATAAAAACAACCCTCGTATGTGTCTTGTTAGGCCTTTGGTTGCACATATGGATTCAAAGTTCTAGATATTCTGATAGGCCTTTAGTTGCATATGTTACATCACACATTTATAGGGCCTCTAAGTCTCCTCCTAAGAATTCCTTTACACACATTTTCTCTAGTGGTTCACACTCTCATAGGATTCGACACAAATATTTTATCCTTACGACTCCCACTACAATTTCTCATATGTCTTGTTGGAGTTCTCATTCTTTTAGTCTAACACATAGATATCACACATCCCATTCTACTCAAGCACTCTACTATTTATATTTCTCCTTATATGACTTCTTTAGCACATATTACCTGTGAGTTCAACTTGTAATTGAGTCACATTCTATAACACATTCAAGGCTTGAACCTCCATCATCTTCAAAATTTGATTCACCTCTTGGAAAGGTTATCTTAGGATATATCTCATGTTTTTTTTATTATTATCCTATACCCTTACAAAGATACATAATTATGCCCAGTGAGCAAAATATCAAAAGGTCAAAAAAACAGGGCGCAAAGGATATAAGTTATCCCCCTTTTTCAAAATACGAGATAATACAAAAACATAATATTCAATAATAAATATTTGCAAAAATATAAATTTAGGACATTTTGATTTGGCATACATTATTTGCACTTTACATTATACATGATCTTTATTCCTTTGGTTTAATACATAAAATTTATTCTTTACACACATATGTTCACGTGGTATATTGACCATGTGATACACGATGTCAGGTGTTGGCTTAGCCCTCACCCAAAGCTTGCTAACATTTGGGGGCATCTAATTTTGCATAGTATATCTAAGTGTTATATTTCCATTCTAGTACATTTATTTCCCCATTATGTTTGGCCACACACACACATATTGCGTATTTTTATCTTTTGTTTTAACATGAGTAACACATGTGTATTGTGCAGCACTTATAGTTATTGCTTCACTAGATCTTTTATATCATATGATATGTGATTTTCATCAAATTTGGATACACTCTCTTTTAATACATGACTATAAGTTGTGTGTGTATGCTTGTTTATTACTTTGATTGTGGCCTAAGGGCCTTGATTATATAATGACATTGTGGGTGTACCATGTTTGTGGCATTATGCCTTGTGTGGTTGTGCATCTCTTATTTCTTGTCCTAAGGGCCTTAATTATCTTATGATACCCTACGTGTCCCATGTTTTTATAAATTTCACCTTTTGTGTGATATTTTTGATATGTTTGTACTTGTTTCTACATTATATACACTTATTTTCTACTGATACATGGTTTTCTATTGTTTTTATTATTATTTTGTTGCATTGACATTTTTATGGTTATCATGTTTCTTGTTTTTGTTCCTCTTATTTTACACCATGGTTTTTACTATGCGTACCCCCTTGTAGATATAGTTTCATCTTGGTGGATGTCACATCAATAATTCGAGAGGTTATCCACAGACTCTCATAATCTCGACATGGGTGTGCATATTTTCTTTTGAGTTGCACGCTCAAATTCTTCATCGCACATGCCTTAAAATAGGGATCAAACATTCAGGGTTTATTCCACATTTCCAGTAGACACAAACATTTTTATAGCACAAACATACGCAAAGGAAAACATAAATGACAATTAGATTTAGACATAGAGATCATTAAAATCTACATATGGTGAAACGTATAGGTGGTAAGGATAGTACAGATGGCTCTAACCTTACTATACGGTTTTTCCCAAGTGGCATTTTCTCCAAAATTTTAATAGTTTTAGATTTTTCACCATTGGCATAAGGTTTTCATATGGTTTTATACTCATATTTGAATTAGTTTGGCACAAATTCAAGGGCGTGAAATACTTCTCTCTCTCTCTCTCTCTCTCTCTCTCTCTCTCTCTCTCTCTCTCTCTCTCTCTCTCTCTCTCTCTCTCCACGAGTACTTAGTTTCATTTTCAGTTTTGGGCACATTGGTGGCATGGGTCTTCTTTCTCTAGTTATATTTCAGCATGAATTACTTCTACTCGGTGTCCACTCATTTGTGTGGAAAATGAGAAGATTATGGGTGCATTTATTCTTTTTTATATTGTGTGTTCTAAGTCACAAAATTGGGCAAACATGGGACATCACTCACAATGTGGCAAGACAATCAAGGCCGAGATGGTCATAAATAGACAGTGTGAATACAAGATAAAGGGAAAAGCCCGCAAACAATGACATACAATAGTATACAAGAGAAAACAATGTCAAGCAATTTAATAGACAACCACGAAAGCATATAGTCTTGCATAACAAATGTTGCACATGAAGCACTCGTTAGAATGTTAAAGATATAAAAGTATGTCAAAGCATGTATAATCTAATATAGTAATGTGTCCTAAATAATGAAACAATAACAATTGTAGTGTATTAAATTAGATTCCCCTAGAAGCCGTTGTGGGACTAGTAGGAGGTACTATGCCAAGAATCCATGTTATGTGTATCGATATGTATAATTTGCGATCACAACTAGAAGAAAGTGAGAGCACATGTGTATATAGAAAAGATAATGATATATAAAGTATATGACTATCACGTATAATAAAGTGTACATGTAAAAGCATAAGTAAGCAAGAGTAAATGCAACCAAGATATGTAGTATGATGTGGATGAGATGGAATGGAATGCATAGTGAATGATAGGATTCACATACCCCGAGTGAGTGTGAATGTGTATGCATTTGATGAGGTTCATTTATACATGCCCCTTCAGCAATCAAGAATGAACAACAAAATAAGAGTGTGTCATCGGGAAATGGTGCAGAATTAATGTGTGCTAGAAAGAGTGGATTGATATAGTGTATAGCGTAGAGTGCGTGAGTGAGTGAGTGTGGTGAGGTTAATTTTAGATTAATACCCTCAATAGTCGAGTATGAACCATGGAACTAGAGTGTGTCATAGGGTAATGAGCACAACACGTAAGAGTATATGTAAGAAATATGTAGTGTGAATGTGTAGAGTGAATAAGACACAAAGTGTGTAGTAGATGTTGTGATAGAATATGGCATGCATAAAATGTGTAGTGTGTAATATGTAGTATGTGTAGTGTAGTGCGGTGCGGTGCGGTGTAGTGTAGTGTAGTGTACGGTGTGTGAGGTTCATGTATATAGTATTCCCTCAACGGTCAAGTGTGAACCAAAGCAAACACAAGATTGCGTCATCGGGAATTTTTATACAAATGTATCAAGATGTGTATGATGAATGTAAAAGACTAGATGTGATGTGTGTAAGATGCAAAACAACTCATGATGTTAGAAGAGGGGGGATAAATAAGTATGATGCCCCCAAGTGTGTGTTGATGAGTGTGTTATCGATGAATGATGTTTGAAATAGATAGATAGGTGATGTATGAAGATGATGAAGGATAATAAATAGTGTATAGTTGATTGAGTAATGTGATAAGTGAATAAATATTGTATTGTATGCATGAATAATGATGTATGTATGAGTGTTTGATTATGTAATAGGAAGATATGTCAAAAATTATGTAATGAGAAGATGAAACAAGGTTCTTATTGTAACATACCCCTCAACATCATGTAAGAACATGAGTGTGTCATCGGGGAGTGACGATATCAAAGCGTATAAAGATATGGGTGATGAATGTGAGATGAAGTAGTGGAGATATAAGACATTTGATGGTGATATGGGAAATAATAATAATTCCCGCAAGTGTATGATGATAATGAAATTGATCAAGTAACGTCATTAAGGAGATTGTCATTATCATGGTTGAAGTTTGAATGGAGATGCACGAGAGACCTAACAATAAATTGTGTCACGTTGATCAAGCAGAGAACCATTGAGTTGTAAATTATACATGCCCATTGCATATTCCTCATCAGTGAAAGGTGGTAATGGACATCCATGTGCATACCAACAAGTGAGGTTTTGTGAATAGCTAAGAAATGAATCATTGTAAATGAAAACACGGCTAAAGGGCATGGGGAATGAGATATCAATATGATCAGGGTCTAGTGTACCCCCAATGTAATCAAGCCAAGATTGTCCAAGTGTAAGTGGAGAAGTGTGAGGAGCACGTGCAAGAAATATTGTGAGATAAATGACGTGAAGACCATAAGCAATAATAATGCGGATAAATCCATGGTAAATATGAGGATCATGAGGTGGAGGAAAGATGTCGTCTACTGTAAATCCTAGCCGAGTTAGACCAGCATGTGTGCAAACAATGTCAAATGAAGTAGGATTGAATGGAATGTGTTCCCAATAAGATTCATTCATGAAAAGTGGACATGTGAAAGGAGGTAGTGTAGTTGTTGATTGTGCACGAGAAGACACTAAAAGTGGTATGACGTCTAATGTTTGGACAGGCCCCCGATAAAGCATCATAGTAGCTTTAGAAGCATGAGGTAGCAATGATGTGAATGGGAAAATGTCTAACATGCAAATAACACCTTCAAGTGGTGGCAAGTGAGCTGAAGAATCCATGGGTTGTGGGTCATTAGTCTTGTTTAATGTTAGAGTAGGAAGTGTAGAATTTGGATCACAATGCAATATTTAAATGGGTGGCGATTCTAAGGATTTTGTATTCTACATCCTCATGTAAAAACCTAATGCACCGATGCATTGTAGAAGGTACTGCTTATATGGCATGAAGTCATGGTCTACCAAGTAAGCAAAATCTTGCTGAATGGGAAATCAATGACGAAGAAAACCGTAGGAAAAGTTTTTGGCCTAATAGTGATAGGAAATGTGATATGGCATATATATCGGTGAATAGAAGCATCATATGTGTGAAGAGAAATGGATGATGGGTTAACATCATCAGCAAAAAGGCCTAGTTTTTCAATGAATGATAGCACACAAAGGTTGAGCTCAAACCCATTATTGATTATTGTTTATTTGACACCCACATTATTAATGTGAATCATGATGTACAAAGGTGGATCATTGTCAAAAACAACAAGATTGACAACAATATTAGATGGAAAAGCAATGTGTGGAGAAAATGCATCTACAAATGTGTTATACACTATATTTGGATGAAGATCAGAAGGAATGTGAGTGGTAGCCAAGAGGGTGATGATTTTAGCTCTTAATTCAGGGTTGATGAGCAGGAAATCATGAATAGAAATATCCATGATGAGAAGATCCTAATAAAAATGCAAGATGTAATGAGGATCCTAAGCATGAAAGATTCTAGGTTCACCAAAATTATTAAGCAAATATTGAATTTATAGATGCCTAAATCTGATTGCAATGTAGCAGTAAATGAATAAACAATTAAGTACAAAATAGACCCTGACCAAAATTAAGCTATGAAATCATGAAACCCTAAGTGCAAAAGAGGATATAAAATGACTTATTTTTTCACAATTAAATATGGATTGTGCCGCAATGATAGTGATGAAAAAGAGGGAGAAGTGTCACACAGAGGCCTAGAAAAGTGTGTAACCGCTTGATTTTCTGGACTAGGGCACTCGGGATGGATCGGAGGCACTAGTGAGTGTTGCGAGTAGTTCGGGTATCTACGTCTACCTAAAACCTCGAGAAAACTTCCTTGAGAGGATCGTGATATATTCTTTGTCCTTCTATCTTGGTCATTAGTATGTCGCACAATGACCCCGACGATCTTGATAACCTACAATAAAGATTTCACCTACAAAACCCTCAAAAGTGCATCAAATCCCAAAAAGAAAAGAATGCAAATGAGGGTTCGGACTATCCTCAGTTGTCAAACAAGTGATCTTACGAATGAGTGATGTACTACATTTCAGACCCAATGTAGCTCTATATGTGTGTGCGTGGAATCATGTCTGGGTGGCTCTTATGTTTTTCGCACTTGATAACGAGCAATAGCTATATGTAGAAGATGTAAGTAGATGTGTGCATGGAATAGAATGAACTTCCCCTCCTATGAAGTGTATATAGAAGAATGTAGTCCTTTACCCTTGAATGGATGTTAGAATGGATGTTTTAATGCTCTTGAATATCCTTTGAATGTAACCTTAGGTGGTGATAGCTAATGCTTAGTGTTTGGTACTTTATTATGGTCACATATCTTTACATTTATATGATTCCCTTACTTGAATTTCTTAATTAACCCGAAGAGGTTGAGTACCAAAAAGATAAGATGTCAAATGGCTAGAAAGGACCCAAAAGATGTTAGCCAAAATACAAAGATGTCGGAGGTGCTTAGAGGGGATAGGAGCACCTGACACTAGCATCCTAGCTGGGTGCTGGTGTCTAGGATGGGAAATGTTAGAGTATAAAAATTTAAAATGGGAAAATAAGAGTGTAAGACCAAAAGTGGTAACATAAAACAAAGAAATAGGGCCAAAGACATGGGTTAATTATTAATTTTCTTACTTAGGAATCATATGAATAGTAGTATGTGATCAAGACTACATAGATACCCGAAGTGCGTGATTTTGTGTATATACTAGAATACCTCCTCAAGAATTACTTTCCAACATATATTGTTTGAATGACTTGTCAAACACAAGGGACAAAAAATAACATATCAATTATCCCCTCATTTAGAGTCAGAAACATACCTACAAAGTTATTCCATGTCACAATTTATCACTTTGTACTAACATGTAAAAGCACATAATTTATAACATTTATTTTCCATCTCTAGATTTAGCTCCTAGTTAAAAATTTCTAATTTTTATGGTTCCCTGAAAAATTAATAGATTTCTAAGATTTTTACATTTTTCAACCTTCTTATTGGAGGAAAGAGAAAAAAATATTTAGGTTAGGTGTAGTCATTTTTATACCCCTAGAACAACATTCTAATCCCATGTGTTTGACCTATCACGAACGGTGTTGGCGCTCACCCAAGGCACGAGGTGGGCACCGATCCCTCTTTTATATGAGTCTTCGATAATACATCCTTGATGATAGATTTAGATGCAGGAAGGAAAAGAACCATGCATTCATTCTAAGAGCTTAGGATGAGTTATCATATCAATGCATCCATTCAGATAACAAAAGAGAAGTATCAAATAGAATACAGAATTGATTCATAACACAAAGGAAATGCACTAGGGTTTATGCTCATGAACAACATATATTCTTTAGAACATAACCTTATATTCATGTTAACAAGTTCAATAACCACATTACATTCATTAAGGCCATAACAAACCAATATAACAATGCAGATCAAATTCATGCATCAGGAACCTAAGCCATGCTTTCCACATTACAAAACTGGTTATAGACCCATCCCTCTAAATATGCCATCACTCCTACAGTTCTCCTAATCCCAACCCAAAGGATCCTTCATTATTCTGCAGAGCTTTTCCTATCCAGTCGCTATATGATGTTGCTCTTGGTGTGTGTGTCCTTTCTTCTACCTGAGTGTGATCATCGGTGTATCAAGATTTGACAAGTATATCATCAATGTAGAATTCAACTATTTTATGTATGAGATCATGGAAGATGTGTGGCATGGAGGTTTGATATGTTGCATCAACGTTTTTGAGTCCAAAGGCATTTTTAATAACACTAGGATGATCCTTTATAGAATGACCCTCCTTCACCTCCAAGTGCTCTTGCCCGTGTGCCTAGTCGTGACTTTCAAGTGTTATCTTGGTTGCCTTTTTGGTGTGTGTTTCATGCCTTCATGACATTTTGTTTGTGGACCGTGATTTTTGGTCAACCCGTTGTTGTAACTCTCTTTTTTTTTATTGATATAAAGGCATGTTCAATAGTACATTTGTAATTTTAAAACAAATTAAAAGCAAAATATGATTTTACCTAGTGATGATTGGTTGAAAACATTTGAGATCTTATTCTTGGCTTCAATTCAATTGAGGTAATTGAAAATGGCATAATTGTGCGGTCAAATCATTATAGAGACATATAACTACGAATAAATTACTTTATATTCAAAACTTCAACTCTGATATTGTTATATTAAGGTTAAATCAACATAAAAGTGATCTCAAACTATAACTATACTATTTTTTTCAAATCTATAATCATACTATTGTATATTTAAATTTTGAAGATACATGAGAGCTTGTATGATTTTTTTCTTTCTTATGACTACAAATTACGTAAACCCTAACTATTTATATTTTTTTAAATCGTATTTAATTTTTGTATTAATTTTACTAGTTACATTAGACTTTAAATGGCAAGAGTAGGTCATGGTTAATGAATATTAAAGACTACATATATATTTATTATTATCTAAAAGTCTGTAATGTCCCCTTTTCTATGCCAAAGGCCTAAGGGTCAATTCGAGTCCAAGCGGGTCATACCCAAGGGGCTGTGGACGCTGGGGCCTATTGAGAAGGGGCCGCATGGTACTAATATTCATGTTTTGCATTTGGGGGTCACTTTTGGACCATAGCGACTCAAAAAGGAAAAAGTAACTATAGTTACTCTTATTTTATTGGCCCCTCCATGGAATGAAATGTGCCTAGGGTTATGGGGGCTTGTTTTCGAGGAGAAGTATATAAGGAGCCGAGGGAGAAAGAAAAGGAACTTTTTTCATATACATTTTTAGCCTCCTTCACGTGCAGCTACAATTGTTGCACATCTATAGCTTATGGAGTCAAATCCCACATGGATCCTAGCTTTGGTGGTGAGAGACCCGTCCCTAGCTAGCAAGGCATTCTTTGATAGTGAGAGATCTACCCTAGTCTGTCATTTTGGATCCATTTTCAGGGTTGTGTCACAGAGATAATAGTAGAGGGTTCATAGGAAGGGGTTGAGGATTTTTGGGGGCATTTGGGGAAGATAACAGAGGGCTTTGATTAGATTCACAACAGCCCTTGGGGCTAGGTGTGGCGATACGTTGAAGGCGCATCCATCATGTTCGACCCCATTCCAAGCGAGGTGACTTGCAGCCTTTATTTGGGGGTTTTCCAGTCGATCGTTTTCATATCTAAAGGTGGAAATACTATTTCCTATATCTGTCAATGTTATTTCCAAAGACCCTTATTTTTGCTCTTGTATTTAGAGAGTAATGAACCTCGAGAAGTTTTCTAGTTGTCTAGGGCACGCTGTGCTTTTTCTGGCAGCAGTTTAATTTGTGTAAAATTCCAAAAATAGTTTTATTATATCCTCTATAATAATATCAAGCTCTCTTTAAATTTTCAAGTGATTTGAGTGGATATCTTGGGAGATATTGATTTTATTTAGTTTGTTGTCCTTACTGTAAAAATCTGTATAAATCAGTATTTTATTTGGCTGCAAGTTTTCAATATTTTGTGCATTTTTAAGTGGTATCCCACAAGGGATATTACAGTGGTATTAGAGTTGTTCCTAGCCTGTGTGGGTTAAATATGGTAGTTTGGAAAGATCTCAATGTGGGTTTTATGAAGGAAATGTTCACCAACATGGTGAAACAACAGGAAGCCACTAACCTTTATTTGAGCTAGCTCACTCAGAATGTGAATCAAAGTAGATCTAGGGACAATAAGGAACATGGTGAGAACAGTGATAAAGGGTGGCCAATAGAGGTGATTGATGAGGATTCTTGTTGGAGGAAATACCAATCTTTGAGTAAGGGTTTCAGAGATAATATGTCATTTCCATATTATTGCATGATGAAGATTGGTAGCAAGCCCAAGTGAGATCATCATATGCCAGTACTTGAATTACAAAAGAACTCATTTGAAGAAGAAGAAGCTTCTAGAGAAAAAGGTATGATTTCCATTGAGAAAAATAATTGCATTAGTGAAACTTTACTTGTTAGAGAAATTATTCCGGCTCGGGAGAAGAAATTTGTATATACGAGGAAGGAGGATGTAATGGAAACTCTAAAAGCAGTGTGAGGAATGGAATAGTAGAGCTAGAGCTGCTCAAGCAAGACAACACCTATAAGAGTTCAAGGGTAAGATGCAAGCAAATGAAGTAAGGCAATCTGCACCCACGAAAAAATTTTGTATAGAGAAACTTGCACATGAGGAGGAGCCTCACATGGACACTTGTGTGGAATTACACGCTGCTGCAATTTCCAAACTAACAACTCATGATAAGCTGATTTATGAAGAATTTCAGCCCATTGTAGACCAAAATGCTCAGGATTTGTGGTAGAAAAGTCAAGTCATTTTGGAGACCAAGCTTGACGAGGATACTCCAAGGGATGGTGTTTTGGAGGTTTCTAAATTGGCAATAGGAGGTAAACCTTTTGATGATAGTCTTTATAAGGATGTTAGTAGTAGCATGGATTTATTTCATCATCTTCATCCTATATCATTACAATAGTTTTATCATGATGGTATTCAACCTATTGTTGACAAGAATGCTAAGAATTTGGTACATCAAAGTCAATTCATCATGAAGACAAAGAGTGATGATCTTCTTTATGAGGAGATACAAGAGAAGCAAAGATAGAAGACCTTACATGATACAAGGGTTCATGGGCATTATAAGGTATGGGATCCTAGTAATAAGTGGCAATTATCCAATACCATAAATTTTGATTTTGAAAACTTTTGACTGATTTCATAACCAAAAGAAGGAATTCAAACGTGTATTTTGGGATTACAAGTGTTGGCAAGCATGATTTCTTCATTGGAGACTTGATGCAAGAAGGGAGTGTACCTCTCAAGGTACTAGCGTTGGTTTTACGATTGCTAAAAAGGGTAAGAGAACATTCTTTAATCATCTTGACTTTCTTTAGAATGTGGATAACAATAGTCATAATGAGAGGAGAAAATAACAATATGGGAAAACAGGGTCAAACGGTGAGAGTGGACATTCGGAGCAATGGCCTCCCCATTTTTATACCAAGCCTTTAGGGCTTCAAAAACCTTCTTTCTTGAAGGATTTGGGAGTTTCACAGTACAACTGAAGCAAGTAGATATTTTGGATAAGGATTCTTGTTAGGAGAGGTACCGGACCTTGAGTGAGGGCCTTCGTAACAACATTCCATACCACAAATATTGCAAAATGAAGTATTAGCGGTAGACCCAAGAGAGATCATCGAGATATAGGTACTATAATTCTGAGAGGATATTGGGACATATTTCCATTCCACACTTCGATGGTTCTAAGAAGTGTACTACGATCTTGGGTTCGAAGTTGAAGACATACTCGACTTAAACCCTATGTGTGAGGAAGATGCAATTAAGTTTGCAATCTTACATCTTGAGGGAGACACTCATGATTGGTGGCATCATGGGTTGATTACACAGGGACACATACACATTACTACTTATGCAGAGTTCACGCAGAGGCTGGAGAGTAGATTTGATAGGAGGGACCCTAACAGGTATTTCAAGGAGTTGACTCATTGACACAAACCGGTCCTTGGATCAGCATATCGCATAGGTCTTGAGAGATTATCAACCATGGTACTGATGTCACGGAGATGAGGTTGATTTCACTATTCGCAGTAGGTTTGACAGATGCTCTCACTGGGTTTGTAAAGGCATTTGAGCCTTCTTCTTTACACGAGGTTGTTAGGAAAGCTCGGGACTTGGAGTTATCCACTCCAAAGCCGAGGGCTCCACCTCGCACTCAGTAAAGGGAACCTCCATCTAGATCAGATGAACTTCAGCAGAGGGAGCCTCCACCGAGGCAAGAGGTGGATAATAAGCCAATCATTTCCCATGGGGACAGAGATGAGTTGAGGTAGATGAGACTATGTTTCAATTGCCACACACCTTGGGTTCTAGGGCATGATTGCAGAGGTAGAGGAAGGCCCACTTCATTAGGGTCTTGAGGAGAGTGAGGGTGATAGAGGTGAGGAGTTCGAGACTCGCATGAGATGGATGATGCGAGATGTGGTTGCATTGGATAGTCTTTGATCACGGGGCGGGAGGAGGAGACTTTTCCTCGGGAGATTATAGCCACATTGTCTAATACTCTAATATACAAGGCATTTAGGATTAGAGGAGTTATACGGGTCAATGATTTAGGGTACTCATTGATAGTGGGGCAACACACAACTGTATTGATGCCTCATTGGTTGAGAGGTGAGGATTATAGACAAAGGATTTTGAGGGCTTCAACACGGGGGTTGTAGCCAATGGAGAGTCTTTGAGGTGTACACGGCGGGTTCCCCAAAGGAACATCACAATGGGTAACTATACAATTACCAATGATTTCCACATTGTTGGTATGGGATTGACCAACATAGTGTTGGGAGTGTAGTGGCTTCACTCTCTTGGTGAGTTTCGGACTAACTTTTAGATGATAGAATTGAAGTTTAAGTCCGAGGGCAGGAATGTAATTTTGAGGGGAGTATCTGCAGGAGCACCAGAGGTGGTTACAACTGAGGGGATGGAGAGGAAAATCGACATGGTGAGGATTTTTATTAATGTGGATCGATGCAGTATGATGGATGTGGGTGTGGCCAGTAATGTTGCACATGAGGATTCATATCGAGATTGGGATTACAAGTTTAGATCATCCAAGTTTATCATTATGTTGATTATCGAAGTTTCGGTAGACTGGAGACCTCATTTTATTGTTGAGTACTCCAAGAACCGACACACTTGTGAGATTCTACAGATGGTCACATACGGGGTGACAACTATAGATTGGAGGATGAGATGATCTTTATCGGGAAGATTGATCCTTATGTTAGATTCATGGTTGAGGATGGAGATATTGTAACATGTGCATTGTCCTTCCATGACTAGGAATTTGAGCTTCGATGATACCTACAGGTTCATGTCAGAGAGGTTCATATGGCATAGGTTGAGGGAGGATATCCCCAACTTTATACATGCATATATGGTTTGTCACTGTGACAAGTCAAAGCCTACGGGTTCATCATTTTTTGAATCGACATTGGATAACACTCCTATGTATTTTACTGCTTCTATGCCCAGTGAGCACTTCACCCACATGTTAGTCAGTGGAGAGATGAAATTGACTCATGGTTATTCAGTAGGTTCACATTCAGCGCAGGAGGTGGACTATGTGGAGTCGATATTGCCGAGTTGATTGTCTACTAGAGTCTTAGGACTTTTCCTCCATGGGACACATTGAGATACATTATGAGGAGCCTTGCTGTCACACAAGTTCGGATTCATGTGGGAGAGTTAGCACCATTTGTGCGTATAGAGGTTGTTTCACGGGGAGGATTCGAGGGGATTATATGGGATCTAGAGTGAACTTTCATACCCATGAGTTGGAGAGGTGAGTGATCACGTGATGATAGCCTTGCATTGGCATGAATTAGGCAGTTGATAATTTCGGTGTGGGTACCAAGGAGAGTCGGTGTGGGCATCATACTACTTTAGGAGCAACATTGTTCTCTACATGACATGGAGAGCATGATCACTACATGGGGTGTCTTGGTTACTTCACATCACATCGATCATCAGTTAACTGCAGGGTGAGGTGGAGAAACTTACGGCGTGGTATTCAGCCTCTACAACATGACAAGATAATGCTTAGGGTCAAGAATTTCTTAGGAAGGGAGGACTGTAATGTCCCCTTTCTACGCCAAAGGCCTAAGGATCAAGTTGAGTCCAAGTCGGGTCATACCCAAGGGGCTGTGGACATTGGGGGCTATTGAGAAGGGGCTGCATGGTACTAATATTCATGTTTTGCGTTTGGGGTCACTTTTGGACCATAGCGACTCAAAAAAGGAAAAAGTAACTATAGTTACTCTTATTTTATTGGCCCCTCCATGGAATGAAATGTGCCTAGGGTTATGGGGGCTTGTTTGCCGAGGAGAAGTATATAAGGAGCCAGGGGAGAAAGAAAAGGAACTTTTTTATATACATTTTTAGCCTCCTTCACGTGTAGTTGTTGTTATTGCGCATCTACAGCTTGTGGAGTCAAATCCCACAGGGACCCTAGCTTCGGTGGTGAGAGACCCGTCCCTAGCTAGCAAGGCATTCTTCGGTAGTGAGAGATCTACCCTAGTCTGTCATTTTGGAGCCGTTTTCAAGGCTGTGTCACAGAGATAATAATAGAGGGTTCAGAGGAAGGGTTTGAGGATTTTTGGGGGCATTTGGGGAAGATAACATAAGGCTATTGGATCGATTCATGCAAGACTCTTAGGTGGCTGCGCGTGGTAGCACGTTGAAGGCACCTCCATCATTTTCGACCCCATTCCAAGCGAGGTGACTTGCAGCCTTTATTTGGGGGTTTTCCAGTCGGTTGTTTTCAGATCTGAAGGTGGAAATACTATTTCCTATATCTATCAATGTTATTTCCAAAGACCCTTATTTTTGCTCTAGTATTTAGAGAGTAATGAACCTCATAAGTTTTCCAGCTGTCTAGGGCATGTTGTGCTTTTTAAGGCAGTTTAATTTGTGTAAAATTCCAAAAATAGTTTTATTATATCCTCTATAATAATATCAAGCTCTCTTTAAATTTTCAAGTGATTCGAGTGGATATCTTGGGAGATATTGATTTATTTAGTTTGTTGTCCTTCTTGTAAAAATCTGCATAAATCGGTATTTTATTTGGGCTGTAAGTTTTCAATATTTTGTGCATTTGTAAGTGGTATCCCTGAGGATATTACAAATTTTATCCCCAACATTTTCTATTTAATTCATATAACTTCCAAAACATTTAATATATTTATGACGATAAGTAGGTATATATAACTATCAAATTTATTCCACATGCCATCAAATGCTTTTTTAACACAATATAGTTTCAATAATTTAAAAATATTACAATTTTTCTTGTTTGAAATATCGACTTAAATATATGGCAAATTTGTTCTTCACACCAAAGGAGTCGGTCAATTAATTTAGTATTTGTGAAACAATCATATTCTTGATTTTTTCACTCGTGTCAATATCTCTTATGTATGGGTATGATGTAACAAAATTGTAAAATTAAAATTTCAAGAACAAATCATTTATCTCCATTTTATTGGTGATAGTATAATGATTTGACCATTTTTAAGCCTTATTTTCAGTACAACATTTTTACAAATTTTGTAATCATAAATTTATAATTAACACGTGTACTATATTTATTTGAGATATAAAAATTTAATTTTGTAAATCAATTACAACATGTGATAAAAACAAATGTCTAACATCATTCCACTAAAAAATATTGTAATTTTTAAGAATAAACCTAAAAGTGACACATCATTAGTTTTTGGAAAAAATCCTTACACACTATTAAAGACCTTATTAATTGGTGTGGTTTGCGTGGGTTTTTGTTATTAACATTTTTAAATTTATTTGCTTTAAGTTAAACGCTTCACCGAGCGTAGTGGAATGTTTTGGAAATTTCTACAAATTTGGGAGGCAACAAGATTGTTCTAGATAGGGAAACATGATAATTTTAACAAGTTTCCATAGTCCATGCGATCCCTAAACATTTTGGAAACATGATTAAAGATTTTATTTAAATTACCAACTCTTCCCTCTTTCTTAATACTCAATTTTTGTTATTATATGTCCTTCAAAAGCCTTTTCTAGTTATAAGGATTATCATAATGGCATTCATAGAAGAGTTCATCAACAAGGCACATGGATTGAGTCCTAAACATTTTAGGTAGTATGTGAAATGGTGTGTAATTCCTAGAGGTTCATCAACTCATTATCCATTTTCTTGTTTGGAGCCTTGATATGGGTCCACTAGAAGTCTTGACCCATTTTATACGCAAAGGAAGTTTAATAAGGCTCTAGAACCCAAGAATGTTTTCACTTTTGCTCATATTGCCTATTCACCACAACTTGGCTATTTATATATCACTTATTACAATGGTGCATTACTTGTTCTCCAGTCCCCATTTTAAAATAATTTTTATTTTATTTGTTTATTTTCGGGTACACCACAACATATTTTTATTTCTCTCTCTAATTTTCTATTTTCATTATTCTTGGTTGGGAATTCATTGATGTTCATGATTGTTTTAGATTTTTATGGTAGACGAGAAATGATATTTGGAGGAACCCAACGATGTTACCGACAGTGGGGCATGGTGGAAAGAGGGCATGGTGCGAAAGGGCAAAAGCGAAAAGGGAAAATACAACTACCACCGCCCTCCCACAAATTTCAGCTATTTTGAACAATTACTATATGGCACTGAGAGAATTTTAACTAAACGATAGATGACGATTTGTAGAGCATGTCATTTTAGTTGGTTGTAAACCAAAATAACATGTTTTACAAATTAGTTTATCTCACCCTTCCTCGTGTTTTCTATATATAAATATATTGTGTATTTTTAAGTGTGATTTAATCAAGTTTGAGAGATGTCATGGTTGTGGGAAATAAAGGAAATGAGTTGGTTGAAATCGTATTTCTATTTGGTAGGTTTGAACCCCAATTTCACAACCTAATGCTGACATTCTCTTTATTCGCTAGAGTATGGGAATTTAAGAGCATACTATCTGATTGGGAGTGGTTATCTACATGATGTAGAGGCATGTAAATTATGTAACAAAAAGTAAATAAAACATCTTTTTTGGGGGTTCAAATCTTATCGATTTCTTTTCATAAATATCTTATTTAGTGTAATATGTACTACGTTGTTCTAGGTAACATTTTAGATGGTAATGTACTTTGTCAATTCAATATAGTGTATAGGTGTATAATAATAATAATAATTGGTATTGTGTTGTTTTAGGTATCATTGTATATGGTAATGCACTTTGTATAATGCAATCTAGTGTATAGGCGGATATTAATCATAATATTTGGTATTATGTTGTTTAAGGTAACATTTTATGTGGTAGTGCGGTTTGTCAATGTAATCTAGTGTATGAGTGGATATTAATAATAATATATGGTATTACTGATGTTTTAGGTAACATTTTAGATGGTAATGCACTTTTTCCGATGCAATCTAGTGTATTGGTGGATAAAAATAATAATATGTGGTATTGTAGTGTTGTTTAGGTAACATTATAGATGGTAATGCACTTTGTCAATACAATCTAGTGTATTGGTGGATATTAATAATATTATCTAGTCATAAGATTATGCTTGGGGCAATATATTGAAAATTTGTGAAGAGGATAACGACATTATTAATTATCATCCCCAACTACACATCAAGATAAAGGCCTTTGCATTAACATCTTTTGGTGTTTTAAATCAATTTGAAATTCTAAAATAATTTAGTTACTATTAATTTATTTATTTATTATTATTTTGGTTGCCTAAATTTTAGGTTTAGTTCTACAAATTTGGCGAGAAATTTGTAATTTTATCAACAAATACCAATACACCAAAGGAAATTGAAATTTCTTCTACTTAATATGAAAATACATCAATTTTTGTAAAATATGTGAAACTTACTTGATATTTATGCCATAATTAAAAGCCTTTTTGGGTAATCTAGAGGATCCAAACTACTTGGAGCTTCAAAGAGTGAATCTCTAACATAAGGTAAGTTCCACTCGATCAACCCCGCTTGGAACAACACACACCGAGATTTCAACACATGGTGCAAGTAAATAGAAGGATTTGAACCCACGACCTAAGCCACTTAAAATAATGGGCGAGGCCGAGTGAACCAACCCAAGATTGTATTATTATTATAAGTCTTAGTTGGCATTTATATGTGGAAACTCTCAATACCGGGCTTGTAATGCGTGGAATATTGATACTATAAATTAGAAATTCAAAGTATCATCCCAATTTTATATCATAAAACATTTATGTTTTGCTTTTCTTTGAATTCTTTTTTTTTTTTTTGGACATACATTATCAAAATAAATATAAATTCCAATCTTTATATTAAAACATAAAATCTTTGTGAAATACGAAATACAATTTTCTTTTACTTTTTTTTTAAGGTCTTTGCTTGATTTAAGCTCTTTACTTTCGATTTGTTTGAACTAAAATATGTTGTAACATCTCAAATTCAAATCATTGAATTATATAAAGGATTATCTTATTTTTATTTTCTATCTTCATATTTAAACTAGAAGATCTCCATGTTTTTGGTCATATGTTTATTGCCAACAACTCTTATGTTCCATCCTTTTCATAAAGAAAAAAAGATGAGTTCATGACCATAAGGAGGGAAGAGCTTATACACTTAGGGAAACATAACCCAAAGCATTTTGGAAGGAGCTTCAATCAAAGAAAAAACATATAAATGACAACAATATCATAGCTAATCAGTGGTTTGAGTTTGCAAAACAACTTTATGAGCAAGATCCTAGAAGTTGAAGGCCCCCCTTTGGTCAACACAACAACACAAATTTTTATTGTGCAAGAAGTTGAAGAGGGTATTATGAAATTAGGGGTTGGAAAATCCAAATACTTGGATGAGTTTCAGGTAGAATATTTAAAATGGGGGAAATAATTTCTCACTCCTCACATTTTTGACATATTCAACAACATCATTCAAAGAAGGTTTTCCTGGAGATTGGACTACTAGTCTTGTGATACATCTCTTTTAAGAGTGGAGATGTTAACAATCCCTCTAATTATAGAACCATCATGATCAACCCATTGTTTGAAAAATTGTTTGGTAGTATGGTGGAATGTAAAATCAACAAGTGGGTAGAAGAAAAAGGTAAGAGAGAAAAAGGGAAAGCAAGGTTCAGACACAAGTATTCAACAATAGATCATGGTATCACTTTGAGGCACATTATTGAAAAAATTTGGAGCGACAAAGAGGAATCTTATTGTTGTTTTGTTGACTTCAAGAAGGATTTTGACACGGTTCCTAAGAACAAGTTATGAGATAGAATGAAGGAGCTTGGTATTCTAGTGCATCACAAAGCAATTGTTCATAGACTTTATGAAAAGGTATGAGTCAAAATTAGAACTCAAACTAGTATCTTAGAAAGTTTCAAGAGTGATATTAGGGTTAAACAAGGATGCCCATTATCACCTACTTTATTTGGCATATATATCGACAAACTTGAGGAATGGTTAAATATGTAGAGTGAAGATGTTGTTTGCCAGAGAATATATTGTTAGACATCTCTTGTATGATGATGATATTATCATGATTGCTAGGTCCGCTCAAGGCCTTCAAAAGCATTTATGTGCACTTGATTACTTTTACAAAGAAGTGGGGATGCAATTCAACACCAATAATACCAAGATTACGATCTTCTCTAATAAGAAGAAAAGAACTCAATATGATTTCTATTTCGATGGAAACATTTTAGAGGAAGTAACAGAGTATAACTATCTTGGGTTTGAATTCAATAACAAGCTCAATTGGGAGATTTGTAGCAAAAAGATAACTTTAGGGGGGTGGATAGCTTTTTATGCTTTCCAAAACAAATGTAGAGAGGTGTAATTTATGGGATTAGAAAACTATGCAGACTTTGTTTGGGCTCTTAGTAACTCCAGGGGTGCTTTATAAATGTGAGATTTGGGCTAGCAACATTTCAAACTCAAGGTGGAAACAATTTGAGAGGATTCATAAAATCATGATTACTAGCAAGTTTAAATTAAAGATCTCGGTCCCATATGAGATTCTTCTAGCTGAAACGAGGCTTATACCTCTAAAACATATTGTTATGGTTCACCTCATAACTTATTTAAAAAGGATCGAGCAAATGGAAGGTAGTAGATGGCCTAAGGTTTTCCTCAATGAGTTTTGGAGAAAATAAAGAAGTCATGGATGAATCAAAACAACAAATGGCTTAAAAAATGGAACATTTACTTGAATGCATGTCCTAATAATAGTCAAGAGATAAAAACTTTTGTTATAGATAAATTCCGCCAAGTTATGTGGGGAAAGTCGTTAGGGAGAAAGAAGAGGTATTATTTGGAGGAATTTAACTCTACATGTGATCATCAACAAAAGGATTTTATAGGGGCTAATATCTTGTGGAAAGAAAAGATCTTCATAGCTCAATTGAGAACTAATTCACATCATCTTTGGTGTGAAACAGGAAGATGAAAAAGACCTAAAGAGGCATGTGAAGAGAGAATTTGTGTCTTTTGCACGTCTAGTGCAGTGGATTCAGAGAAACATTTCATGTTGGAGCGTAATGCTATCCGCATCCTTTCAAGATATTTTCAGTGATACTAAGGTTGAAAAAATAGGGCGCTAATTAACAAACTCACCAATAGGATATTGAATGTCATAAATATGTTGAAAAAATAGTAAGATCATCTGTGGTCCCATAGCAAAGTCTTTGGTAGCCTCGCGTGGTGGTTCCTCGTCCTCGTCCTCTTCTTCTTCTTCTTCTTCTTCTTCGAATGCCATAAATATGTTTAAAAAGACATGTGGTCCCATAGTTATTTTGTCTTTGGTAGCCTAAATTAAAAATGGCGGTGTCTCTAAACTATGTATAGGGGAGTGAAAGCGGTAAAATGTGACATCTTGTGTATAGTTCGTATCAACGTAAATATGACGATGAATATTTATTTAGGAAAAATGACTATTTTTCTACCATCCACATGGAATGTCCCAAGATATGGTTTTATTCACCTTGTATTTCCTCTGTTTTGGTTAATGCTAGCTAACACCATATATTCTTTTCGAACATGGATTTTCTCGAGAAGCAAGTCACTTTGTTAAAGGAGACATCACACATGGAATTTATTTAAACAATTGTGTTAGGATTTTATATATGTGTGTTTTTCCCACTCAAGGTAATTTTCCTTATAGGGAGAGTTTGAATATGAAGAAATTGATATACTGGATTTATTATATATCTATATATTTTTAATATATCATTTATAATTTTATATAGCACATTAAAATATAGTTACGAATATATAGTGTGATTTTTATTTATTTTTAAATATATATTATAATATATAGTTTGTAATCAATTAGTTTATAATATTAAATATTTTTTAATATGTGGTTGTATTAAATATAGAGTTTTTAATATATATATAGTTTATAATAGAATTTTTAGTATACAATGTCATTAAGATAAAAATTATAGTGGAGTGTAGATAACAAATATTATTTTGGAGGGAACAATGAGTCGTGGAATATGTGCGAGGTACACATGTATTTACTTTCTATTGCATTATTTCCAACTATCCTTTCATGTCTTCATCTTACGTGTCAAATTGAACTTCATCCAATAGATGACCTTGAAGTCGTAAAAATAAAATTCAATCGACAAATAATGTCGCTCCCATAATCAACCATTGGATAGGCTTAATTATCAATGATTGTTCATTCATTTTTTTCCCTCATCCCTTGTGCGAATGAGATTGCAATTATAAAGTGGAACACAAATAACAAATATTGGTTGAGTGGATTTCTTTCTTATTAGTGGGAATAATATGAGTTGTGGAATAGGTGCAAGGCATATAGTTATTTAGTTTCCATCGTGTTATTTCCAATTGTTCATTCATTTCTTCATCTTACTTGCCAAATTAAACGTCATCCAATAGATCCAAAAGGCCTTGAAGCTTACAAAAACTCACCTGTAAAAAAGCAAAAGTCAAATGACAAATAATTTCCCTCACATGATCAACCATTGGACGAGCTTATTTAACAATGATTATTCATTTGTCACCTGCATCCCTAGTGTGAACAAGATCAAAATTATAAAGTAGAGCACAAATTGTAGATAAGATTTCAAAGGGAACAATCTAAGTTGTGAAATAGGTGTGGAGCACATACGTATTTAATGTCCATCCTATTTTTTCTAATTTTCCATTCATGTCTTCGACTTACCTACCAAATTAATCACCTTCACCTACATCTTTAGTGTGAACAAGATCACAATTATAAAGTGAAGCATAAATAGATTATTATTTGGGAGGGAACAACCTAAGCTCTACTATAGGTGTGGGAAAATTACGTATTTAATTTCCATCATGTTATTTCTAATTGTCCATTCATGTCTTTGTCTTACTTACCAAAGTAAACGTCATCAATAGATGACCTTTAAGCCATAAAAACAAATTTCAATAGATAGATAATGTTGTTCACATAGGCATGTGAATGTCAAGACAACAACTATTGTATTTAAGTATTATTCACCACTCTTAGCATTTTGATATATGTTTGAAATATGTTACATCGCCAACTTCCCAAAACAAGCCTTCCTCCATGCTTGGAGGATTGTAACTAAAAATATCATGTGGTTCAGGGGAGTATAATGTCACATTTCTTTCCATTTCGCTTTCCCCTCCTAAAGCTCTTCTCCTCCCTCAGAACCCCCTCTTCTCCACCCATTTTTTCTCCCCCAAAAACTATGTCACTCATGCTCAACATATTCAATGCATCCTCATTAGTGTTTCCATCGTACAACTATTGGAATTGACAATATTACTCAACCACTCCTAGCAATTTGAGATATATTTGAAATATGTTACCTTGTCAACTTTCACAACAAGCCCTTCCTCCATTTTGGTGAAAAAAATATCACGTGGTTATAGGAGAGTATAGTTTCACATTTTTTTCGATTTGCTTTCCCCACCCTAGCTCTTCTCCTCACTTAAAACCTGGTGACCCCTGATTTCACCCTAAAATCTGGGACTACCCCATGTCAAAAAAATTCATACTTTTAAAATAATGGGTCATTTTGTGTTTTATTGCAAAAGAAAGGGTATGTTTTATGTCAAGTTATTCCCGAGAGAGTCATATAAGCCAATTTCACCAAATACCCATATGCCCAAACTCGTTATATTCTGTCGTTGGGGTTTTCCTATGGGAAATTTTTATTTAATTATTTTAAGCCCCGTTTGAGGTAAATTGTACTCCGATTTAACCCTGTTGAGGATTTACATGTTAATATTCCCATATACAATAGGGTTTCCACCAGGAATGGATCCTGGGCTTTATCGTGACTTCGGTAACGTTTTGCGTTTTGGTATTTTTTCGTTTTTTTCTCGTGGATTTTCTCTAGGTCAATTCCTTTATCGGTTCAGTTTGTTTTCTTTCCTAGAGTATTTGGAGATCATCTACGGACGTCATGCCAGAAGGAATTTTCCACAAGAGGTCTGGTTCTCTCTAAAAAGATGAAGTCATGCACAAAAAGGCCTCTTCTAGGCAAGTCGCATTTTTGGGAAAGGAAGGTTTTAAGCTACAATGGGATTTTTGGTAGCAGTAGGCAGGTGGGAATTTTGTACTTGCCTGATAGGGTACTTTTTCCTATGGGAGCAAAGTCACTTAAGTCATGATGGGAAAATTAGAGGCAGCAGGCAGGCGGGAATTTCTTACCTGCCTTGTAGGGTGAAAAATCCCATTGTGAAATAAAAGGAAATCACTTAAGGCATTGATGGGAATTTCTTATCTGCCTTGCAGGGTTAAAAATCTCATTATGAATGTCAAACAACTTAAGTGGATCATGGGATTTTGGAGCTGCGGTGCGGGGTTAATAATCCCATTGAAATTGACTTTTAAAATAGAAATTAGCTATGCAAAAGTGCGACCCCTTTTGGAATAGAAGGATAGCTTTAATTGCATTAATTAATTAATTCTATTTCCAAAATTGGTGCCCAAGCATGAGGAAAAGTCAACATAGAGAAGAGGATAAAGGAAATTGGAAATAGAATTCTAAAATTAAATAAATTTAATTTATTTAATGCAGCCCTCTCTCATGCAAAAAAGTGTGACCCACCTAGAGGAAGGATAATACTTTTTAAAGTATTTATTGATGGAATTAATTCTTATTTTTGGCGCATGAGTCAAACCACACCTTTGTGAATTCAAAGTGGATGTTAAGTGAAGTAGAAAGCTAAAATTAAATAAATTTAATTTATTTAATGGCAGCCATGAGCATGCACAAAATAGGCGCCCAATTTGAAGATAAAAGCATGTTTTTAATTAATTAATTAATTGTCGGGAATAGGAGAGGCAATAATTAATTATAGAATGATGAAGGTTATATAAGCATGGGTTGCCATATTAATGAAGTAATTAATTCTTTAGCAAGGAAGTGCAGCCCGAGGGGTTTTGGTGCCCAAAGAGGAGGAATTTTGCTCAGAGGAAGGTGTTTTCATTTTCGGAAAGCTTCAAAGTTTGGCGCCTAGGTTTGAAGGAGCTTGATTTAAGTCTGATTAATTGTCTGCATAATGGTACATGTGCTCAGGTGAAGTTGACAAAATTCATGCTTGCTTTGCATGCAAACAAAACCTCAAATTTTGGGGCAACATGCTTTATATATGCATATTTTTATGATTAAAATCAAGTGTTCATGTTCCGGTTGTCGTCTTTGTCTGAATTAATATAGGAATTCATTACATGTGCTTTTATAATTGAAAGGGAGCTTAAATCAATGTCAGATACATTGAATATATCCTCTGAATACGAAGAAATCTCTAGATCTACACCGGTTGTAAAGAATTTCAGCCGAATAAAGAGAAAAAGAGTTGCTTAGACAAAGATAGATTCGGCCATGGCAAAGCGAGATGAAAGAAAGCTCTGTGAGAATCATGACTTCATTTTGACATTGGAGACACAAATCTAGGTCTAGAACCTCTTTCCGAATTGATTGACAGATCCAGAGCTAGAAAGACTTCTCTCATGCGTGTAGTCAAAAGTAGTGGAATCATTCGAGCTTCAACATTCCCATTCACAACTCAGTTGCCAAAATTCGTCATGGAGTGTGCTAGGTCTTACCACCCACTATCTAGATCAGTCCGAGATGTTGTGGGGAAGACAATAATCCAGTTGGATGCACAGTTCATCAATTATTGTCTGAAGATTCCAGCACGACAGGTGGTGACTACTATTAGCATACTGGATGCCGACAACAGATGGGAAAAGCATAAAGTTGACTATGTGGGCATAATGAACAACAGGTATATGAAGAAGCCCAGATCTCCATCCAAGTTCCCAAGAACTCTTCCACGATCCAATTTGGTACAAGAGGTGGATGACATTACCAAATTGTTATGTAGGATAAATGGCGAAGCTAACACTCACAACTTCCGCTCATGGATGTATGCCTTCATCAAGACCATTAAAATCAAAAAAGTATATTATATAATCAATTGGTCGGAAAATCATTAGTGAAAACATCGGTGAGCAGCTCCAGGAATGTGAGGCGAACTTATGACTTCAAAATGACTTCGTATTTGGTATATGCAACAGCTTCACAAGGTATCTTCTCCAAGTTGGATAGATGTGGTGTGCTCTCCAAGGATCCTATTTTTAAGTGCTATCCGTAGCTTCGTGCCTGCATATGCGATAAATATTACAAGGTGGTCAACGATGGATTCTTCTCTCTTGATTCATTTACGGGATGAATGGCGACCTAAAGGCCAACAAGGTAAGCAAGGAAGCTTGGGAAGTTTGTCCAAGATTGGCAGTATCTTCATCCAGTTTGTGGACTTTACATACCTCAGGGTCACCAGATTTTCAGGAGAACTAGTCAAGTTGCCCGGATATTTGAGTGATAGATTGTTCATCATGGAGTTGAGCGAGACAACTCATGTAAATGCATGACCTACGATTGAAATGACACAAGTCTACTGGCTTCTTCTCGATCACAGTGGGCTATTACAGCTGCCAGAGCATTCATAAAGCCAGAGGAATTAAAGCGGAGATGTTCTCTAAATATGAACAAGAGTTCTTCCCAGCCAAAGACGACTCAACTTCGATCCATATGGGGTGGAAAGGAAGATAATCTCCCAGAGTACGTGTATGTGCCTTCATTGGAAGATTTTTGGATGAAGTGTAGAAGCGAGTACGAAGTTAGAAAAGAAAGATTTCAACGAGTTATCAGTGCGGCAAGTGTTTGACTTTGGATTAGCATAGATACTTGCGAATATTAAAGATGATGGGCCTGTGTTACTTGATGCATACCATTAGATGGGAGGAGATAGAGTTGTACTTCAGGAGAGCATAGGTGGTTGTCATATGATCGAAGAAAGGTCTGCCGCCGTTCCGGTCAATACTTCAATTAGTTCTTGTCGACAAAGGGATATTGCCTTGATGAAGCATTGATGAATCAGATCACAGGCAACCTCAACACAGGAGATTCCCTCAAAAGAAAGCATGAGGGAGAAAGCAAGCAGAAGGCTTGAAAAGATTAAAGTGCACAAAAGTCTCATTAAGGAGAAGATCACTTCTACTACTATGGTGTTAGTTCCGACTTCTCCAAAGATCAAGTACTTCATCGATTGTCACACCTCAGCAAGATATTGTCATTCCTCCATTGAATTTGGCAACATTCGTCTTTTCTCCTCAGCCACTCCGTTCAGCACCTCTTCTCGAAGAAATGCTTTAAAGATTCGAATGATAGAATTTGAAAGAGCTTTGTCTTTGGACAATACTGAGAGGATGGTAGCCATGACATAGTTTTCGGATGGAGAGGAATCAGAGCACGAGATGGTGGTACACTCAACAACTTCTCATTCTCTCGAGAAGTAATTTCTCAGAATGGTTGGCTTCATAGTTGGTCCCAAAGGCTAGAGATGAGATCAACTTGGAGGAACATGACTTACAGTTGCTCCTAAGTTTGGGAGGAAAAGACAAAACCTAAAGTTGCTTAAGGTGATTTCAAGGTAGATTATTGAGGATTCGGGCGAAGTTCGCTGAAATGTCGGTGCCAGCAGAAGGAAGAAGAAGGATGAGCTCACGGTAGAGGACATAACGGTGACCAGTACCCATAGGTCAAGTCACCATAGAAGGATTGATCAAGCAAGACACACAAACATTGATAGATGCTTTATTCCTTAGGCTTGACAAAAAAGGCGAGAAAGTTGAACTTGAGAAGCGGTGTGTCTCGGTTGTGTGAGATTATTGCCAAAGTTGTCAACTCTTCCGCTCGGCCCATTTGACACACAAGCAAGGTGAGTGATCATTTGATGTAGGAAGTGGAAGATGCAGTAACCGGAGTTAAATGTAACATCCCAAAATTTCTTGTAAGTTAAATTAACTATGGTTAAGTCTAAACAGGATTAGACGAGATCATCATTGGGTGTAAAATTCATTTGGTTTGTCGTATCATGACCCAACTTCTGTTGTGGGGCATGACATTGCGGAATGAATAACCCCACACCCACCTTGATGATCCTTCCTAAAACATGATTAGGCCTTAATCATAGGTAAAACGGTTCATAAATGATAGTGAATCTTTCGGTTATTTGTATTCCAGTTACTTTATTTTAATCGGTTTGGTTGTCTTTTGTTTTGTTCAAAAAGAATGATGACCATGATGAATATTGCCTCTGTTTTATTTGACAATGCTATATCAAACCAACTTTATGAGAATATTCGAATTATTATTTACGGACTTGGTGATTTTCATTTGTTTGAATGTTTTATATGGAACATGGGAATTTGAATAATTATTACGATAACATATTGTTGGTAATATGTGGACTTGTATTATGATGATTAATTTTACCATTAAATTTAGGTATTAATTAAAATAAAAATTAAAAAAAAAAAAAGCATTATTAATTTGTGAAATTATATATTTAAATCCTAAAAGGATTTGGCATGTAAAACAAAAGTTAAAAAGAATAATAATAATAATATTTTAATATTTAAAAATGTTTTCCCGAGAGTTTTGAAAGGGACATGCCTTCATCGACACCAAGTATGTGGCATGCATTGCCGAGAAGCAACATTGGGAAGCCCGAAAATTCCCCATTATAGTATAGTTTCTTAATTATATTTTCTTTTATTTCTTCTTTGTTTGTTTTCATTCTTCTCTTATGGGATACCTACGTGAGTTTTGGGAGGAAGGAAGGATTCGACTTGTTGAAGTTGGAAGAGTAAGAGGTTGTTGATTCAGGGTTTACTTCAAGCATGAATATCTTCTCCCCTATCTGTAGCATTATTTGTAAATAATGAGGAAATACACATTATGTTTTAAATGGCAATTAAATGAATTTGTGGACAACTTCTAATTTAATTGCTTGGAAATGAAATCTAAAAAGAAAATTGATGGATTTTGTATCCTCTTAAGTTTCCTTTGTGTGGTTTTAGCTAAACCTAGAAAAAAATGCGAGATGGTTGTTCCTAATCAATTTTTATTTTATTTTATTTTCTATTTAAATTTGATTTCTGGAAACCCAAATCGATTCTGCCTCTAGGTTATATTATAGTCAAACAATAATTTATTTGTATGAGCAAAGCGATTTTTGGGTAGTGTGAAAAATGTTTTTACCAAGTATTTCATCATTTTACCTGATATATTTGCTTCGGATTCTAATAATTTCTAAACAGAAAAGAAATTAATCTTTGGAACGAGCTGATTTGGATATGTAAAGTTGATTTACTGTAGGTATAATTTTATTACGATTGAAAAATAAATTAGTGTTAACAGTTTATGTAAGATGACTTAGTTTTCTCAAAGGATTTCGAATTCTTAGAAGTGTTAGAAGCTTATTGTTGTTATTATATGCAAATAGACTTCAAAATTATCATCCTGTGGTATGTGGGTCAATTTGTTTTGTTGATATGTCGATTACCCGAAAGAACATGTTAAAATGATTTAAAAGAGGTGTTTTTACACTGTTTAGTTGGACTGTTCCTATAAATATATAAAATGTATTTTGATTGTTTGAAATAAATTTATTGTGCGTTTTATAGAGCTGCTCATTACCTAGAGGGAATATGTCGATGGGTATTTGGAAATGATGATTTGCAGCCCGGAAAAGTTTTGTTAAGTTATTTATTGATTGGAAGGTAAGAAAAATAATAGTTGAATCTATACCATGTGAAGCATGATTTGCTTGTGGTTTAATCAAAATTCGGATGTTGAATGATTATGGTTTGATTATGTCTTGATCCTTGTGATTAGAGTGAAACATGATTGCTGAAATAGAAATTGGTTGTTCTATTTGTGTACATTCATAGTTGTATATTGATGAAAAACATGTAATAATACATCCTCCGTTGTATTACCATATGTTTGTTGATAAAATAACATGTATATTGTTTCATATTTTATTAAATAATTGCATCAGAAAATGGAGGCAATATTCATGCCAGTTCATTTTGAATCGAATGACATACCACTACTCCAGTCTTGCAGGACAATTAGCCGTTACGTTCATATATGCGGAAACTCATGTCTTGTGAAGTTTTATCATAGCATGGATCTAAATGAGATACTTGGATTTCAATTTGTAGAAGGATGATATCCCATAATTTTGACTAAATTTATTGGGATCTTGGACCCATTGTTAATATTCAAATCTCACTATGTGAGAGTTACCGTAATAGTTATATATTTCGCCTTAACGGCATATGTAATTTATGATTTTAATAAAGAGATGATTACCTTGTATGTAATAATATCTCAATATGAGTAAATGATAAATACTAGAAGTAAGAAATCTTACTTATCATAAATTGTTAAATTTATTTATTTGATATTTGTCAATGTATGAAGTCGATAATTGGGCAATTATTGTAACAATCAATTGTCTTTAATTTCTAAATTAAATAAGCTATTTAGTGGCGTAAGCGAATCGAAGGAATAATTAAATATACTCGTTTTAATATATATTTAATTCGGCCTTTCGGTAAACTTGGTATTAATATGATAAGATTGTAAATCTGTTGTATAGAGAATGGAAGAGTATTGTTGAAAAGGTAATTTAACGTTAAAAAAAACCAAGCATCGAAAAGAGAAACTAAATGGGAAGATAAATTGATGAAAAGATTCATTAGGCATATTGAGGGATAAGTATGCATGCGAAGCGCTGAAATAGATACATTTCAGCGTAACAAATGTACTTATCTCGTGATGATCCTAGTTGGCCTTTGGCATTTATCTCAATATAAACTCTTGCAAGATAGGTTAAATGAGAAATAAAGTAAATACAAACTAAAAGATCTAGATAACTATGAAAGGGATAGTTGTGAGGTGGCGAAAGACTTAAACTCATAAGACTAGTGTGTTGTCTTGAGTTTAGCCATAACCTACACGGTGGAAAACTTTGGCCAAAGTAATGCATTGATGGTTGTGCATTGTTTGATCACCTAGTCCTCCAATTAAATTAAAATTACCAGTAACTTGATCATGGGAAGTTGAACACTGAACATGAGGTAGGAAATGGTTGGATACAGAATATGAAATCGGAAAACTAGCTTTGTGGTAGACCCAAGGACTTTCACATGGTTCCCATGACTTGAAAAAGGTTGAGCCAAAATGCTAGTAAGCATTGTCACTCGAAGTAGTGGTGAAGGGAGATCATGGAGATCTGGATACACCCTTCTTAGCCACACATGGCTTACACGGATGTTATCAAATAGATCAAAAGAACAAATTTGATTAAATAAATCTGTACGATTGCAATTGTGTAATCTATTTTTATGTATGTTTAAAAAAAATCCTCATTTTCCAGTTCTAGTAATTTTGAGCATTACATTAAAGCTATCAATGAATGGAAGAGTCTAATCATCCATTAGGCTTCGTACAAGTCGGAGAAGTGCCATCTCATCTAAAGGTTATGAAGGATGCATCAATTCATTTGAAGCAACGGTGACGAGCACGATAGATATGAGCATTTCTTTTCTTGAAAGTAACCCGAGTACTTTGGTCAAAATAAATAAAGCGCCGAGGAGGTGTTGATTATGAACGCAATTGTAAACGATGGATCATTGAGAAGGGGAAGCAACTTGAATTTACAATATCTTTCCACTTGGAGATCTTCGTAATCATCAGGTTGAAAAGGATACATGCACTTGAGATTATGGCATCACCTTTACTTAACAATGTCATGTGCTTTCACCAATGAGGAAGTGGTCGGGAACGTTTCTTCATACACAAGGACCATTCCTAGCAAAGTGCCTAATTCCCTAGAGGGATCTCTTCTGATGGTGCAAGAGAGAATTGATGGAGTTGTTAGGCCTTTCACGATGGATTCCATCAATAAGTTGGTGACACTGTAGTCAGATATTGAGAAGTTCGGGCCTAGCTTGAAGGATGTGGAAGCATGCATCGGGGTTTTGAATGAAGGCTTGCTGCAATTCAGGATAGAAAAAGAAGTTGTGGCTAAAACAGATGGGAAGTTGTTGAATTACATGTTCAACAAGTATATTCAGTATCAAAACAAAAGAAGATGTAGATGTTACAGCTGGCGAATCTTTCTTCTTGAATCTTTCTTCTTCTATTTTCCACGTTCCCGGATGTAATTGTAAAACTTTAAAGTTATTGGTCTTAAAACCATTACTTTAAGTTATGTGGAACGATTCTATAAGTTAAGTGACAGATGTGTATAATTTTGACTATAGATCCGGATGCATGTCACTTGGAGAGGAATTAGAGGAAGATGATTGCTAGATGTTATCTTTACTTCTTGTTTATGTTCTAGTTCAGTTGAGTTTCCCATTTGTATTTTCCCTTCTACATTCTGTAAGTAGAGGAAGAACCTTCTTGTTAAAAGATCAGAATTTATAAGCAAAGCATTCTTGTGTTCCGGACTTTGTCTTTGAAATCCACGATAGCTATTTGAAGCAAAGGAATAGAAAGGAGTAGATTTTCGGAGAACTTTATGTCATGGTGTATTTTGTTTCTAGCTTTTGTCTTAGATCTACTTATAAACTTTGTGTTATTCTAGATCTAGATCTGAAAGCCGCCTTTGCTTATAATTATGTGTGTTAATATCTATTGGTTTTATTTATGTGCATGCAATCAACTCTATAATCTATTGATTGGGTTGCACATCTTCCCTCTTTCTTTCTTATTTTTATTATTTTCCTTCTTCATTAGATATTTCATTTCTTTAACAATTGCTTACTTGTTGCAAAACTATACAACTATGGTTCATGAGCTACATGGGTAAAGTAAAACCCCAAAATAGATACTAGCATATTTAATTGACAAATCTTATGCGGGAGCCTCATAGGTAGTAAATGAGGGAGATTTATCTCATGATCGCTTAGGTTTTTAGCTATGCAGAAAATCTAGCCAACATAACCCCTTCTTCTCGCACCCATTTTTATCTCCCATAAAATCTCTCCCTTATGCTCAACATCTTTGGGGGCGGCTAATATCTTTGGTGGGTGGTAGCACCAATACCAATCAATAGGTTGGGTAGGTATATATAGATGTAGAGCTGCTCGACCCTCTATACTATATAGAAGTGAATCAAGGATAGCCGGTCGATCTCTCTGTATGAGTATGAGTGGGCTCCTTGAGGGCCCAATTGAGAATACAGTGGGATCGGTATCCCAATCGAGAATGCAATGGGCTCGACCCTCTATATAGAGAATTCAATGGAGGATACTTGATTCGGTGGACGCAAGATGGACGAGTGCCGATTAGAGTGCCCCGCCCCCGCCCTACCCTATACATCCTTTTTGGCACTTCCGTCATATATTTCACAAGATGGTAGTTTCACCGCTTCCATCCAAAGACATCCTCGGCCATAACCGAAACCTTCGATTACAATCCTCTACGCATAATCTCTCTATCAACTATGCATGTTTTGTAGCAAAAAATAGTTATGATTACACCAACACAGTTGTAATTTTGATGTCTGGAAGCACAATTTAACTATGCTGAAGGTTCTTGTATAGTTAGACAAACCCTCATGACACAAATAATGAAAATCAATGATTGCAGATTTCAATCGGCGCATGGTGTTCTATCAAATACATCTGCGCACCATCCATGTCGGGATTTAAATGTAAGGCACACCATACAACATGACATGCTAAGAGTTGGTTATAAACCATGTTGTCTTTGATAGCATCCGTCAGCAACAAATGTCTACATCAATGCCCAATTTCACTTCTTCAATCCATCATCCCCTTCAACGTTTCCATCATACACTTCATGTATGATTGCTAGTGAACTAGTGTTGACAACTCACATTGAAAATTAAAAAGAAGTCAAATTCACTAAAGTGTTGATTCGATGGAGTAACTCTCCCTGATTTTATGTGCTTTATTATTTTTATTCTAAAATTTTCCAAGCTAGAATAATTAAAAACAATTGCAAACAAATCAAACATCATATAACATATACCGCAAACACTGTAGTTGTTAGAAGGAGGCATTAAGGCATTCTCGATGTGCATGTGGCGAGTGGGGAAAGCAGTGATAGAGAGATCCTCCACTTCCAGCTCTCTTCATAATTCGCTACCTACAAGATTGTGATTTTTGTTTCCCATGCCTTGAGACGGAGTTTGGACTTGAGATGCGCTTCATATCGTATGTCTTTTTGTGAATAATTATACTATATTATTATTATTAGTAATATATGAACTATCTCATCAAAATAAATAAATACATGACTATTATGTAAAATCACTTTCCCACTAATAAAATTATTATTATTAAAATGATGACATCTATTTTTGTGATGTAACCTTCCTTACGAAATGTTATTAAAAACACAACCTTAAAAAATGAGAAGTCATTTCATTTTTAGTTAGAAGGATTGATATTTAAATTACGCTTATAAGACCCTTTTCAATTTTGATTGATGGTTGGAAGTCTTTAGGAAGTGGGAAGTAGACTCGAAATTTCAAATTACATGTGCATGTCAGATCAAAATTTATTGACGACCTAGTTCTTTGAGATGGTTGTAAATTTCATTTTTTTCTATATTTTTTTATGATTTCTTCTCATATATACAAACATGTTATATATATATATATTTGTCAATGACTCTTTAAAAAATTATACAATTTTATAAATTTTCAACTGTCATTGTCTACGACTACCTAATTTTTTTTTACCGATATTATACGGTTAGAATCACAAAAAAATGACCCACAACTTGTTAATTTCGGTCTCAAAATCATTCAATTTTCATCAAAGAACTTGAAAACCATATTTAACAAACATGAGTCTGCACTCATTGGGTGATGATTATTCTCTCGATAGAATGCACTTTGGCCCTACGTCATGCCCCCATAAAAGACCCCATTAAAGACATACATGCACATGTATGAGTGGAGTCTATGTCATTTGTCAAATCATAGGCAATTTTTTTAATATATCAATTTGAAATGTAATGAATGCATTTGTGAAGTTACAATTTGGATTGGTGAGAATGCACTGTTTATACATTGCTATACTGACATGGCTCGATTCGAATCCTGTAAGTGAGTGTTTTGTATGTTTGCATAATGTTGAAAAACATAATTTTTCAACAACAAAAATTCACAAAACAAAACAAAGTATAGGCACTCCGCCACATGACATCGGGTGGGTGCATATGTAGCGCGATGCATTCTATTGGAAAAATAGTCGTCGCCCCACTCAATGGCCCGCCTTGGCGCTTCTACATCTTTCCCAAAATATAGTACGTAAGGGAGAGGAGCCAATCCTTGAGCATGGACCAATACATGTGAGGGTAGATGAAAATTAAAGGAGCTAGTACATGTCACTTTCCCACTTAAATTTTAAAAAATGCACCCTATAAAATATGTCACATCAAACCAATTAACCAATCAAATGATGACAAATAAGTAAAATAAAATGCATAACTTAACTCTCAAGTAATGGTACACCTTGAAATTTCTTTATTTTTTAAATTACCAAATTTAAATATTAAAAAAATCCCTTCCACATAATTAAATTTTTAAAACGGAAATATTTATAATGGGGAGACCAAGATATATTAAAGGGTACTTTTTGTTTCCACTTATATGATGTTTAAGTTTCTCATAAGATTAGAGTTCACAAATGTTTGGTCCTCTCCCTTACACGGCCGTATTTTTACTTACTTTTCTGGCAACTGCGGGATGTTCTTCCCCTTGTAATTTAATTTAAGAGTTAACAGGTTTAAGAATAACAAGTTACCTAGGTAGCAGTAGTTGTGCGTCATGTGATAATACCTAATGGCGATGCCCAGTATAGAGTTTCAGTCCAAACATGACGATGCCTGGTATCAAGTCGGTGTCGAAATTAGAGGGTGTGAGCTCAGGGTGCATTATGAAGATGATGAATTTGATGAAACGTTGTCAACGGATCAATTTCAGAGCAACATTTCTAGATTTCGATTGGCCTGCAGGCAACTGCAAGACCAACATTGTTACCAGGTCAAGGAGGGTCTACACATTTGTGCTTCCTCTACCACTCATCACAACGAGATTAAGTTCTTTGACGCCATTGTTAAGCAGGTCTCTATCTATTGCTTTCATATATACTTTATCCACTCCAAGTATTTAATTGCTACTTTCTATGGGTTGGACGTCTTTATTTTACCACAAAATTGCATACCGCATCTTTGCTCATGCTGAGGGTTTCGTTATTATAGAAATATTTAATTGCCTCTGTGTTTTGAATAAGATAATAGAGATGTCTATCTAGCCCTCTCCTTACCAATTGTAAGGTAGAAGCCCGCAAATGATCCAGCAGACTGCTACTGTTGTTTTATATGGTTGGTCTGACATGAAATTGTTGGTATTATTTTTCCGACTCTGCATTTGAACCCACTAATAAAATACTTTAAAAACAAATATTTCACAGAAGCTGCTATTTTGCAAATGTACTCTCAAATACCTTAGCTGCAAATGTTCATTTCACTCTCTTTAGTAGCTGCTCGAATTTACTGGTCCTCCTTGACCAATTTTATCACGTATTTTAAATAACATTATTGTACGCATTTTAAGCAACAACATCAGAAAAATGATGCTTCATTCGTTTCAAACCAAGTGGATGCTACCATTTGGTAAAAAACAATTCCAAATGAATACTACGAACTTCTAGTCCCCTTTGTCTAGCTGCAACTTAAATCCTTCCTTTTAAGCAGGGGTTCCATGGAAGAGATGGTGCTAAATTTTTTTTTTTGCAGGTGCTACTTAGACATTTTAGGAGCAATTTACTTGAAGATGGTCTTGTGGCAAATGAAAATCACCAGACAACATGCAATTTTTCCAGCCAATGAAAATAAAACTGCTGCTCAATAATTATAGGAGGAACTACAAAAAGAATCACCCCAATAGAGGGTTTCTTTTTCGCATATATATAAAACTCTACAGGTATTAAATACCTGCAGCCTCCCCCTCTGTAACACCCACACCAGTTCTCCTCAAAAAAATGGCTGCACTGATGTTCAAAGTGAAGATTCTGAATTTTTATATTTACTCAATGTTATTCTTCCACGGACCCCCTCTACATTAACAATAGGGGCCTTAACCCCATAAATAAGACCCTGTCCTCTAAGTTGCCGCATTCGAATTCGTGTTCGAATTCGCCGATGATTAAATTCGTGAAAAATTCGCCGGTAAAAAAATCAGCGATTAAATTTGTGATTAAATTCGACTATGAGAAATAAACATTTTTATTAAATATATAAAAACAAAAGATAAATTCACATTTCAAAAGAGAGATAATATAACATTTCATTGATTTCATTACTAATCTATCTACAAGCGATCAAAGCTCATGATTATTTCAGAAGATTGCAAGAAGTTGCTTGGTCGAAAAAGGTACAAAAATGGATTTTATGAAAATAAGAAAAATATTGCCATCAATGTGTAGAGCTCAAGAAAATATGCACTTTTAGAGAAAACGACACCTGAAATGGAGCCACAGAATGAAAGTTATGGCACATGCAAGTTTTTGTTGCTACATCTTCCCGGACCCTTTCCAAAAATGGCAAATTTTTTCCTATCCTTCTGTTTTTTTCACCAAAAATCCAAAAAAGGAAAAAAATGCCAAAAAAGGAAAAAAACGCGAATTAAATTGCGATTTTCAAGGTGCTGTTAAAATTCGGCGAATTTCGAATTTTTTCCTTGAAGTTCGCCGAATGCGGCAACATAGCCTGTCCTTAGGTAGGGGTTCTTGGTTCCATATTCATTCCCGTAAAATGTGGTGGTGTGACTCCTTAGGAAGGATATTTTCAGCCGGGGGTGATGGTGTGCTACGCCCTTAGTCCTATAACTTATATTGGTTATGTAGTGCCGACTTGTGGCTTACATAATCCCTCTTCTTGTCATATGTTATTCATTTATGCTTTCATATGTTTAGTAGGCCGGCCTTGTGTAATGTCCCTTTTTGAAAATTAATTAATTTTGGATACCAGAAGCCTATTTTTATTATTTTCCGTAGGCTAAGGGAAAATTAAGAGAGGAAAATATATTTTTTGCTATTGATACCTAGGGAGAAGGCCCTAGCCTGCAAAAAAGTTACATGAAGTTCCAATCCATGATAGCATCGCTCATCATTGGACTCTCAAATGAAAAAGGCACCTTATCGTGCATACATTGGGGGGAGAGCTGATCTTAGCCTCCATCCCACCCCCTTGCAATTCTGTTCTCAAACTATATACACAAAAACATGCCAAAATGGCTACATCCAAGATGAAACATACTAAAAGCTATAAAGAGACACCAAAAAAAAAAAAATCATTCGATCATTGCCACGTGGCATCGACTAGAACACCACCTTCTTTCCCTTTGTCACTGGGAGACACTTCCGTTATAATCTCAACCTCAGAATCATCCTTGCTCTGGGCCGAAGACGCAGGAGGCGCACAATAGCAGGGAAAATCCACCATCACTTCCCTCAGAAGAGAAAAGCCTAAATTAGACGCTAGAGCTTCCTAACCCTTAGCCACCACCTAGTAGACCCTTAGCGAGCGTGCACATGAAACTGCAAGCTCATTAACCTTTCCTCCAAGCTTGCATGCTCCCTATGAAGGATGAATTGACCGGAAGCATTTGACAGAATATTTGCAGAGCTCAAACACTGGGCCATTTCAAAAACATTGTGCCTTTCAACTGATCAATAGTGCGGATCAACATCAAATTCCGCATGCGCTCACAAATATCAATTTCTTCAACCTCATTAAATTCCTCTACAACCGACCATGTCTTCTCTAGCCACACTCTCATGGCCACATTTTTGATCTTGCCATCCATCCAAGAGGCGAAGGAGTCGCCCGCTTATTCACCGAAGAACGCCGCTTTCTCTTCTTACTTACCGGCCCCGCTTCAACCGCCCGATTCTTCATTCGCAGAATTCTTTGAAGAGCACTCTTGAAAAACTAGGAAGAGATCAGAGCAACCATGCACCAAAGCAAAACCAAGAGTGAGAACGCACATAGGAGTGCACTAAATAGGCCTTCAACACACATCGCACTGGGGAAGGGCCAGGTGTCCTATACCCAAAATCCAATTAAATATTTCCCATGCCTTACCATAATCCTTCAAACCTATGGCATTAAACACCCCGACGTCAAAAGGGAATTACTCATTATCAAGGTATAAGGCCTTCTTGGCATCGAGCAAAGAAAGGAGATGATATCACTTGGAAAATTCCCTTTCCATACTTGGCAATTTTTATGAAATTCATCCCACACCTCTGCTCCTTTGTTGGCTAAGTAATCAACTACTTGATTCCCTAATCTTTTTATATGAGAAAAGTGGGTCTTTGAAAAAAAGGGAAGGATGGACCTGATTTGCTGAAAGATTGGATCCAACATCCATGCCTTAGCTTGCTTTCCATTGATTGCTCCAATAATAATTTGGGAGTCCCCTCGATCCACAAACGAAGCCAATTCTGATTTTTGGCTTCCAAAAGTCCATAGAGGAGAGTCATGCCTTCCGCCACATTATTGGAGGAGACTCCACAATCTATTGCCAATGCCATCAAAGGTTGACACTCTGAATCCTGAAAATACAACCACAACTGCTCTGCCCATATTTCCTCTTGATGTTCCCTCAAAATTTAATTTAATCCATCATTCCCTAGGAGGCCGCCATAGAATTTTCAAGTCTTCCCTACTCCCATTATCAGGAGAAGAGAGGAAAATAAATTAATTTAAGTGGTCCAAAGATATTTTTATATTTTAATTGGAAAATGACACTTAAATTATATTTTAATCCAAAAAGCATTAATAGAATAAAATAATAATAGAAGGTTGACTTCTATTATTGGGCATCATCCGGAGATTACAATTAATAAATAAATAAATAAAGAGGGCTGCATGAATACCAAAATCCTAATTTTAGGATAAGAGGTGGATAAAGTATTTTTAAATGTGTTTAATCCTATTCTTAGGATGGGGTGCCAACATGGAGGAGGAATTTATTATTTTTAATTGTTCAAAGATCATGCATGTAAGTCTAAAGGGGGGCGCCCACTTTGGAGAGTGTTTGGAAGTTATAAAGACATATTTGGGGTTCATTGTACAAAACATCTTGGAAATTTATGAATTATTTTCTTTGTTTGCAAGTAGCCTCTGCTTCTGCAAACCATAAAGGACGAAAACCCTCATTTGCATATGGAATTGAGGACATAATCCTTCTCTTCTCAATTGGGTAATTCCAGTGCAATTGTATTCGTATTAATTGGTATTGTTTATTGTATTTGGTTGAAAATAAATAAATAAAAGACTATTTTTTCCCATATTGGTTCGCTGTTTTTATTTATAAAATTCAGATTATTGTTGTTGTTGTAAAAGTTCATTTTTTGCAATACTGCTGCTCCTAGGATTTAACAGAAATATCCAAATTTGCTAGTTCTTTTTTTAGGGATATTACAGTGGTATCAGAGCGAATTTCCTCCTAGCTTGTGGACGGGAAATTTAAAAAAATAGAGGAAGAAAAAAATTGCAGCTTTGAACTTCATGCAGGTTAGTGACAGAGAAGTCAAGTACCAACAAAGGGAGAAGAAGAAAGCTACAGAACAACCAAAAGTCATGGAAAATAGGGACCCAAAAGATGCGCGTTTTGTGACAGCTTGTTCAGGGACATGACAAGTTAGCTAATATGATGGGTCAGTTGATCCAAGCTATGCAGGGCACGAATGTGCAAAGGGCTCCAAACAGTGAGGGAAGTTCTTTAAGGGTGAACAATAACCAACTCACTCAGAGGATGGTCACTGGTTCTACTGTTAGGCCCTTCCAACCAAACTTCCTATGTAGAGAGGAAGCAATTTGGGAGGCAGAAATTTAGCCTACCATAGCAAATGATATTGCTTTACTAGCTATGAGGAGTACATGGTACTTCTGGTGAGATTAGAGATGCCATATCCCTCACCAATTTTATTAATTTGCAAAAAGGTTTTGGGGTGAAGTTCCAAGAAGACCATGTTGAGGGGCATAAAAAGGAAAAAAACATTTTATTGGTTGCTAATGTCGATTTTCAATTTGTTGGATTGTAGAACAACAAGCTATGAGAAGCAAATTGACTATGTTCATGACTTTAACAAGAATCATGAAGATGTTTTATTGACTTCTAATGTTTGCATGTGAAGAGTTCAAGGTGAAGAAGAATGTTGATCTTAACCCAAAAGTTCCGAGTCACAAGGTTGGGGATGTTGAAGATATCTCAACCAAGCTTCATTCAACAAAGGAAGGTGAACAAGTTGAGGACAACCAAAGGTATGAAAGTGTTGTGGATTTGTTGCTTCCTACTAAGTCATTACATATGTGTGGTCATCATGGACAACATAGTGGAAATGGTAATAGAGTGAATAACACTTTGAGTGGCAAAGGGCACATAGATCCGTTCATACAAGTTCCAAATTGTGTGAACATGAGAGTTTGGGATCGGGTATTTGCAGAAGAGACTTGCAATTGCTTGAGGGCAAACAATTCCGGGAAGGGCGGATTGTAATGTCCCCTTTTCAAAATTAATTAATTCGGATACCTGAAGCCTATTTTTATTATTTTTCGTAGGCTAAGGGGAAATTAAAAGAGGAAAATAAATTAATTTAAGTGGTCCAAGGATATTTTTATATTTTAATTGGAAAATGACACTTAAATTATATTTTAATCCAAAAACATTAATAGAATAAAATAATAATAGAAGGTTGACTTCTATTATTGGGCACCTGAGTTAGAATTAATAAATAAATAAATAAAGAGAGTTGCATGAATACCAAAATCCTAATTTTAGGATAGGAGGTGGATAAAGTATTTTTAAATGTGTTTAATCCTATTCTTAGGATGGGGCATGGAGGAGGAATTTATTATTTTTAATTGTTCAAAGATCATGCATGTAAGTCTAAAAGGGGGCGCCCACTTTGGAGAGTGTTTGGAAGTTATAAAGGCAGATTTGGGGTTCATTGTACAAAACATCTTGGAAATTTATGAATTATTTTTTTTGTCTGCAAGTAGCTTCTGCTTCTGCAAACAACAGAGGACGAAAACCCTCATTTGCATACGGAATTGAGGACGAAATCCCCCACTTCTCAGTTGGGCAATTCCATTTAGGAGTTGCAGAGGTCTTTCAGGGTGCAATTGTTCCGCCAGTTCAGCTCTAGGCAATTGTATTCGGACATTGGTATTGTTTTATTGTATCTAGTTGAAAATAAATAAATAAAGACTATTTTTTCCCATATTGGTTAACTTTTTTGTTTATAAAATTCAGATTGTTGCTGTTGTAAAAGTTCATTTTTGCAATCTTGTTGCTCCCTAGGATTTAACACAAATATCCGGATTTGCTAGAAGCTATTTTTTCAGGGATATTACACCTTGGTGTTGGCCATAACATAGGATTGTTATATATAGGTGGTAGTAAGGAGTAGTTGTTATCATGAAATTACAACACCCCCGGATTCGCCTGCATGTGAATGGGGCATTCGGTGTAATTTGTGTAACATTGAGCTATCCTAAAGTGTGGGACTTTGACAATGGGATAGCTCTCCAGAAAATTAGTTCTTGCTCCTAAACCTACCTGCCACAAACTACTCCTAATGCAAGACAAACATACTACCTAATCCTATTCTAACATTCCAAGGAGACAAGAGAAAGATTGCATGAAAATAAACTTACACTAAGAGCGGTGATACACCAAGAAAAGGAGGTTGCTAATCACTATCCAACTGCCTGAAATGGAGAGAGGTGAGCAATGGAGAGGGTGGACAAGATGCACCACAGACCAGAGATGGATTCACACAGAACACCATTTTTTCCCCATCAAACACAACTCCCACAAACCTGCAATAAACATTAAAAGTATGCACAATATACCTATGCAATGAAGAGAGGCAAGTAGAGACAATAAAACATGCAAATGATGGACAAAATGCATCACAAAACATAGTCTATTGCTCCATTAAAAGTTTGCACAATACATCATTAGTGGGCAAGAGGCAAGAGAATGCCATTACAAAGCATGGAGAGGAGGCTTGAAGCTCCACATTCAACCCAACAAAGAAGAAAGAGAGAGGGGGCAGAAAGGAAAATGACTAACTCCTTTACAAATGAGCCCCATGTTACAATTTATAGAGTTTGAGAAGAAAGAGAAGAGTAATCTCGAAATCTACTTTCCAACCACTTGCAAGTGATAATAAATGAGGGAAAATGATGATATCTGATTTGCAGAATCTTCCCCGTGCTGATTTGCAATTTGCAAAGCACAAGAAGCGGCTCTCCATGCCCATTTAATGCTCACCCTGACCACGGTAATTACCAAATTGAACTGGGCTCATTTTCTACGAAATTTGCCATCAAATCTTCATCAATTCCAAAATTTCTCGATCTCTCGTGCGTAGGTCTCGGAACCACGATTCCAACGAGACCAATTTTGCAAAATTCCGTTGAGAAACGTGCGAGATATGAGCTTCGAGAACATGCGGCTATTTTGAGATTTTAGTAGGCTTACTTGCATTTCACGGGATCTGCATATTAAATTAATTTGGAAATCATCATTTAAATATTTCCCCTTTCTCTAATGTTTTGCAAAATCTTAAATTGATTTGGGCATTTAAATTTTGAGGTGGGGCCCATTATTTCTTCGTTTGCACCTTTCATTGTGGGGGGAGGTGGGTGTTATAAAAGTATTTAATTTGAGCTAGCGGCCAACTCTACGAGCCGGCACCTTTCCTTCACGGGCTCCCCTCTTCACTTGCATCGAGTGCTCCAATGCCACGATAACCTCCCATCGAATTACACTCCACCTACTCGCCGATCGCCGGTAATTCGGCACCAGTGCATCGGGCTCAATGTTCTCGCCTAACCGACTCGTTCATCACCTCGGAGGGGGTTCCTTTTAACTTGGGTGCCACGTTTTCTTCTTTACACGAACTCCGACCCCCTCACATTGGCCAACTCACCCTTCAAACGGTGAGCTCCTTCTAGCTCGGCGCCACTGTCGCACCAACTCGGTCTAATCTTGGACTCGGGCCAATGTTTTGCGGGCTTTTCGGCTGTCGGAGAACATGCGTTCCACCGGCCCTCATGCCGTGTGTGCTTCCAACTCCCGCATCGCCCATAACACGGGCTTCGTGCACCATCTCGGCTCTGCGCTCATTCCCGAGCCCCTACGCGCACCCACATTTGTTCTCGCATACCATTTCGGGCTCGAGCCCATTCCACCGCCCCCTTTGACCCCCCGCAAGTGGGTCGTTGACCAACAGGAGGCCCGCACATTATTGTTCATGCGGTCATTTCATGTTTTTCGAGCTCGCATGTCCCACCTCGTTCGGGCCATTCGGCCGTGAGACTCCGCATCGGCCACGGTGGGGCTGTGCCATGTCCCTCCTCGGCCCGCCGAGTTGGCTCGGCAGAGCCAACCTTGAACTCGCCTCGAAATTTGCTTAAGTGCCTCGGCCGACTCGGCCATGCTCGCATTCGCAACACGAGCTCATTCTCTCATCACTAAACTTCATCTCTACTAATCTGGTGTCTTTGCAACTTGGTGGCGTGTGATGCTGAGATGTTTCTCCCTTCCATTAGCCAAAGTTCCGACTGGATCAAGTTCTTGGATCCTACAACTCGCTTTGGCACATCAATGTTGACTCCCATGATAACGGCCTCGTAATGCATCCCGATTCCTCCTAAGTCTCGATGGGCTCGGCTTGATCCTGCGTTCATTGCAAAGAGTCCGTAATGAGAGAGCTTGTTGGTAACTTAGCTCAGTCTGCCCCGATGGAGAGTCTACGAGCAACTCGCTCCTTGCATGCACTGTGATTACTTGGGATATAGTTCGAAGAGACCCCCCAAGTGAGCTCGCTGCCATGATTGCAGCCTCGAACTCTCCTTGGCCCCGTTTCTCTTTACACAAGTTCAACTCGGTCCCTCCACTCGCGAGCTTCCTGGCTTGTTTAAACAACCTATTCCCCTTGCAAAGCTCGAGCCAGCTCGCTGTGATCTTGTGTGGACTCGGTTCCTTTACTAAAACAACTTGGTATCATTCTAGCTCGATGCCCCCTCCCCATTTTGCAACTTGGCTCTTATGCAACTCGCCAATGAGCTTGATTGGTGGCCTTAGAACCGGGAGCAACTCCTTTAGAATCTACACTTTCCTCGTGCAATTTTTAGATTTTTTGAATGCCGAGGGGTGTGTGAAGGTCTTGAGAGTGCCCTGACGCCAACACCGACTTTTGCCAATTTCGAGCTAGTGGGCCCACTTGCTCATTGCTTCTTCATTCAACAAAACTTGAACTTTGTGAAGACTAAGAAGAGGAAAAATTCCTCCCGTGAGTCTCAACCTTCCCAAAGACCTTTGATGTTGCCTTGAAACATTTGGAACTTGCATGTACACCCGGATTAACTGTGGATTTATTGTAGAATCGCTGTATGCAAGGCATCAAGTTGTCCATTTTTCACCCGGGGTGAAAAATGGATAATAGTAGTTAATCATCATATTGAGCATTTGAGTCTTATTGTATGGTTTGGAGGTTTCCCCCTCGAAGTGGCTAAGCTATTCTACTTGCATATTGTGATCATTTATCTACAATCTTGTGTTCTATTACTATTGCTGATATTTAAATTTATTCAAGTAATTTCATTACAAGTGGTATCAGAGCTTGATCTCGGCTAGCGTTGCGTCAAATCCCTAATTGTGAAGGTTTGGCTATATCTCAAAATTGTTATTGATTTTTTTGCAATTTTTTTTTGTGGTGTGGCAAAATCAGTCAAGTAAGATCCTCTCCAAATTTCAAACATTTTGGACTTGTTTTGCAAAAGTTATAACAATTTTATGTTTTTTCATAAATCGGCTACCTAGGTTGTAATTTTTGGAAATTTTCTAAGTTTCTTATATTTTTGGAAAGCTTTCCAAAAATTAGCTAGGGTTTATTCTCTATGATTTCCTCTATTTAGCCAAAGTAAGTTTACGAAACCCCAAACCCTAAATTTTTACCCTATTCCTTCTACCTTGAGACCCAAACCCTACATCATGACCGATAGATCAACTCGAGGCCAAGGGAAAGGTCAAGCAACTCTAGGAATGACCCCAAATAAGGAAGATATGGATTTAGAATCTTCTGGTTTGGGAGTATCTGAGGTAGTCAACCAACTTCAAGAAAGGGTAAATAATATGGTGAGTAAGGATGACCTCAACAATGAGCTTCTTCATTTGAAAGGTAGCCTTAGGGGTGAAATGAAGATGGATTTTGAATCAATGAAGCAGGAGTTGTTGCTCGCTCTTTCAAAAACGAATCCCCATTCCAATCATATGGGTTCCTCTAGCAATACACACATAGGTCCAAATCACTCCAACCAAGGAGGATCCTTTACACATTCAGGTGGATCTCCTCACCAATGGCATGGCATTATTCCGAAAGTGGAAATGTGTAAATTCGATGGAAAGGATCTGCTCAATTAGATTAACCAAATGGAGAATTTCTTTGATCTCCATCAGATCCCATCGGGACAAAAGGTGACCATGGCATCCTTATATCTAGAACCTAACCAATTTGTCTGGTATCGTTGGTTATGTGCTCAAAGGCAGAAGAATAGTCTAAGTGTCACATGGACAATTTTCACTAAAGAGCTTCAATTGCACTATAGTTCTAGTGTATCAGAGAATTACTTTAGCCAATTAGCAAAGTTACGAAAAACAGGTTCAATAAAGGAGTATGTTCATCAATTCCAAAATCTTTCCTTGCGTGTGGAGGATATTACAAAAGAGTATCTAAATGACCTATTTCTTGGGGGTCTTAAGGACCACATTAAGCATGAGGTACACATGTTTAATCCACTCAAGGTTTCTGATTCTATTATCATGGCGCGTAGGGCAGAGGAAAAATTTCTTTCCAGCAAAAAGGCAAGACCTTCACTAACATAAAAGACCGTAGCACCTTGCCACCATCGTACCCTCGTCCAGTTTGACTGACACCTCAACAAATTGAAGAAAAAAGAGCAAAAGGGTTATGTTTTAATTGTGACAACAAATATGGACCAGGTCATAAATGTGCCGAGAAGAAATTGTTTTACATTGAAGGGACTGGTGAGGAGGAAGAAGATGAGGAAACATCAAGTGAGGAAGTGAAAAATTAGAGGAAGACTCAAGAGCCCCATCCCACTATCTCCTCTATCGGTATTAGCAATATTTTGTTAGGTAGTGGGTACTTTTTGGGGTATGGGTTCAAGTAAACGCTAAAACGAATTTTTTTAAAAACCTCGGAGTACGGTATGCTTTTGGGTACGTTTTATACATAAATATATAAATATGTATATAACTTATAAATTTAAAGAACTATTTGCATACTTATTGAAATTTAATACTCATACATTGCATACTTATTGAAATTTCAAATTTAATACTCATACAACTTAAAATCATTCATAGATCATGAAAACAAATTTGAAATTTCCAATACTCGAGAATTGAGACTTGAGTTTGTATTGATTCATAATGTCCGCAGAAAATGTATATAATACACCATCCGATCATCAACTATTTGTGCAGAGTCTGAAGTGTCTCATGGAACGACTTGTATAGAACTCCCTGGAATGTGCATTGCCAAATTCTGCGGTTTGCAACCTTTCAAATCTGATGTATCAGCTGCTGGTCTGAACATCGCTCTCTCAAAATCTGGGTTTCCATTAAACTGGAGATTTGTCACACGTCCCATTCTCAATGCTGCAATAATGAGGACCAATCTTTGTCCAATGCTATAATAAGTCATAATATGCTGCAATGAAATATGACCAATCCTAAGTGGCTAATATGAGTAGTCTCCAAATACTAGATGCGAGACAACCCCTCACAAATCTGTAATCACTTGAACTCCATTTAAAAATGAGTAGTTTTTTAATTTTTAGGTGTTCCATTAAAAAAAATTTTTTAAAACCGGGTACGTACCCACAATCAGATGAGGAAACATCGTGCAGCGAGTAAGTGGAACGCGTTTCCAGGCTGGTACGAGACAGGGGGCGTTTCCATGCAGTCTTGGGTATTAGCACTCCACAAACCCTTCAGTGGGTTACCTTAAGAAGAAGGTGATAGTATTGATTGATTCGGGGAGAACACATAATTTCATCAATAATAAGCTGACAGCAAGGCTAAATTGTTTCATCTACCCAACACCTGAATTTCAAGTAATGATTGCAGATGGTGGCACAATCCAATGTTCTGGGAAATGCCATAAAATCAGACTTATGATGGGCAACTACACAATGGAATCTACTATGTTTGCTATTCCCATGGGCGGAGCTGATATTGTCTTAGGTGTTCAGTGGCTCACAACTTTGGGCACCATAGAGCTAAATTTCCAGGAGTTGTTCATGCACTTTCATTCGAGGGTAAACAATTTGAACTTTGAGGACTATAGGCAAAAACTCCTCAGGTGGTTAGTTCTCACCAAATGCAGAAGATTCTTAAAAAGGGGGCTGAAGGATTTGTAGCACGATTGTTCTCCATGGAAGTTCAACCACCAACTACGGTAGTGCATCCTGATCTTTAGAAGGTTATTGATCAACATGCAATTGTCTTCGAGGATCCTAGAGGATTACCTCTTGAAAGAGATCATGATCATGCCATTTAGTTAATTTCAGGAAGCCAACCCCCAATATCAGGCCTTATAGATACCCATATGTGCAAAAGAGTAAGATCAAGAAGATGGTTGAGGAAATGTTGGAAATGAGTATTATTTGTCATAGTCGGAGTGGTGATGGTGCGTGGTGAGGATGGAAGGTGGTGATGTGTCCAAACTACAAAGAACTTAACAAGTACACTATCAAAGATAAGTTTTCTATTCCTATCATTGATGATTTGTTAGATGAGTTGCATGGTGCAATTTATTTTACAAAACTAGTTCTACGTTAAGGTATCATCAAATCATAGTAAAGAAAGAGAATATTCATAAGACAACCTTTAGAACTCAAGGGCATTATGAATTTCTAGTGATGCCTTTTGGTCTTACTAATGCACCATCCACATTTCAGAGTTTGATGAATTCAATATTTCGACCATTCCTACGGAAGTTTGTCTTGGTATTTTTGATGATATCCTCATCTACAACAAATCCTGGGAGAAACATTTACATCATGTAAATACAATCTTGGAAGCCCTAGAGAAACATCAACTATATGCCAAGCCTTTGAAGTGTTCTTTTGGGGTATAGGAAGTGGAATACTTGGGCCATATTGTCTCATGAAGGTGTTAAGGTGGACCCTCGCAAGATCCAGGCCATGGTGGAATGGGAAGTCCTAAGAACCCTCAAGCATTTACGAGGTTTCTTAGGTCTCATAGGGTACTATCGCAGATTTGTAAAAACTATGGCAATATAAAGCAACACCACTTACAAAATTATTGAAGAAAGACTCCTTTCATTGGAATGAGGAAGCTTCTAGGGCATTTGAAAAATTGAAGGTGGCAATGTGCACCACTCTAGTATTGGCAACCCCATATTTCTCCAAGACCTTCATAGTTGAATGCGATGCTTCAAGAAATGGGATCGGGCGTAGTACTCATGCAAGAAGGACATCCCATAGCATTTGAGAGCCGGAAACTAAAAGGAAAGAATTTGTTTGAAGCCCACCTATGAGAAGGAAATGATGGCAATATTACATGTAGTCAAACAATGGAGACCATACTTGATGGGTAGACACTTCAAGGTAAAAACTGATCATGATAGTTTGAAATACTTCTTGGAGCAATGACTATCTTCAAAAGAGCAACAAAAATGGGTCACAAAGATGTTGGGTTATGAATTTGAGATTATTTATAAGAAAGGGAAGGAAAATGTGGTCTGATGCTCTATCTAGGAGGGATGAGTCCACATAAGCATTGTTATGTGCCATCTCTATACTAAAGGCAGATTGGGTAGATCAAACAAGGGAAGAATCGCAGAAAGATGCAAAGCAAACCAGACTCTCATCCAAAATCTCCAGAAAGATTCAACCATATACAAAGAATTTATATGGAAAGGGGATACATTGTGGTACAAAGACATGTTGTATTTGTGTAAGAACTCTACACTTAAAAACCATGTTCTTTAGGGCTCCATTCTTCTCCACTGGTGGCCATTCAGGTTCTCTTGAAAACTTATCATAGAGTTGGGCAAGATTTCTTTTGGGAGGGGTTGAAAGGAGATGTTCAAAAATTTGTGGCGTAATATTTGGTGTCAACGTAATAAGGGCGAGACCATTAAGACACCAGTCTCCTCCAAACCCTTGATGGATTTCATCATAGGATTACCTAAATCAGAAGGGAAAAGCGTCATCATGGTCGTGGTGGATAGACTTACCAAGTATGCTCATTTTTGTGCCCTGGATCATCCTTTCACAGCTAGTACAATTGCCATCTCATTTATGGACACAATTCAAAAGCTCTATGGCACACCCAAAATTATAGTAAGTGATCACGATTTGATATTTACTAGCAATTTTTGGACCGATTTGTTCTCTTGTTTGGGTACCCAATTGGCCCAAAGTTCATCTTATCATCCCAATCAGATGGGCAAACTGAGGTGGTAAATAAATGTTTGGAGGGATATCTTGATGTTTTACTTTAGATAAACAAGATCATTGGGTGCAATGGTTGCCACTTGTAGAATGGTGGTATAATACTTCATTTCATACGTCATCCAAAATGTTTCCATTTTGGCACTTTACGGGTACCATCCTCCATCACTCATCTCTAGCTTGAAGGTCAAATCGAAGGTGAGAGCAATCGAAGATCACATTCAACACCAACACGAGGTACTCTCTAGTCTTAGAGAGAATTTGGCAATGGCACAAAACCGCATGAAGCAACAAGTTGATCAACATTGTAGTGAGCGGAAGAGGGTGACTTTGTTTTTACGGTCATGACCATATAAGTAGTTATCTTTAAAACAATAGAAGAAGGATAATAAGCTTGCACCTAAATACTATGGTCCTTACCGAGTGTTGCAGAAAATTGGTAGTGTGGCATATAAGTTGGAGCTCCCTCCAGGAAGTAAAATACATCCAATCTTCTGTTGGCTAGATTTTCGCATAAAGCACAAAACCTAGGCGAGTCATGAGATAAATCTCCCTCATTTAACCGGTGAGGTTCCCGTGTCAGATTTGTCAATTAAAGTATGTTAATATCTAAATGGGGTTTTACTTTAACTACTCAGTTCATGAACCATAACTGAACAGTTCTGCAGCAAGTAAGCAATTGTTTAAAGAAAGGAAAAGTTATAGAAGAAGGTAATTACATAAACACATAGAAGAAATGGGGAAGATGTGCATCCCAATCAGTAGATGGTAGAGCTGATTGCATGCACATAGAAGAATCCAATAGATATAAACACAAAATTCTAAAACAAAGGCAACTCTAGATCCAGATCTAAAATAACACAAATTTTATTAAGAGATCTAAGATTAAAAGCAAGAAACACAGTACATCGTGACACAAAGTTCTCCGAAACCTGCTCCTTTGTATTCCTTTGCTCCAAGTGGCTCTCAGGGGTTCAACACAAAGTCTAGAACACAAGATTGCTGCTTACAAATTCTGATCATTAACCCAAAGGTTCTTCCTCTACTTATAGAATGTAGAGGGGCAATTACAAGTTGGAAGCTTTTAGTTGAACTGACACATGTGGAAGTCGGAGGAAAGAAACAACTGGCAATCTCCATCCTGGAATTCCTCTTTGCATGACATGTATGATTTGCAACTGAAAATAGAACCTTCTATTTTGCACGTCCGCCACCTATCTCCAAGTAGTTGACTTCTTCAAGTAATGGCTTTTAAACCAATCACTTAAGTTGTATAATTTAATTGATCGCTCAATTACTTTGTCGGAGGAAAGAAGAAGGAAGAGGAAAGTCAGTCTTGTCTTTTTTTATGTTTGCATGTAGTTGATTCTTTTGCCTTTGATTCTCACCAAACTGGATCTGGGAGCAAAGCTGGATCTGGAAGCAAGCTAGATCTGGAAACAAGTTGGAAACAAAGCTGGATCTAGAAACAACAAGCTGGAATTGGAAACAACTAGATTTTGCCTTCACCTTGTCTTCTCTTTTATCCTTGAAGCTTTTGCAGTTCTTCTCCAGTACATGCATCAATGCAATGTTTGCCGTAGATAACTCATCATCCTTATTTTTAATTGCATATGAGCAATTAAAAATTCTGGAAAGCACTCCGGATGAATGAAAATTCAATGAAGGCTTCAACTGGAAGATGGGAGCATTTGCACAAGATCTTGGAAGGAATTTTCCACGCACTGACTTCTTCACGGGTTGCATTCGAAACAAGAGGATGAAGCCTTTGTGCCGGAAGCTTTTGCAACTATGAGATCTGGATCTGGATCTGCATATGGATTTGCATCTGCATCTGCATTTGCATTCTGCATCTGGATATGGATCTGCACCTGCATAACAAACTTTGGCAACTGGGTTGTGGATGGAAAAGTTGCAGCTCGAATAATTCCACTGCTTTTAATCTGCACGCATGAGTGAAGTTTTTCCTGCACGCATGAGTGAAGTCTTTCCTGCTCTGGATCTATCTATCAATTCAGCAAGAGGTTCTGAGCCTAGATCCGTGTCTCCAATATCTGCAAATTTAGAAGTGATGCATGACTCTGTTGTGCTTTCTTTTTCATCTTTCTTCGCCATAGCTTTGTCTATCTTTGTCTGAACAATTCTTTTTCTTCTTATTTGACTGGAATTCTTCAAAATAGTGCGATCTGGATAATCCTTCAGATTCGGAGGAAATATTCAATGTATTGGACATTGATATAAGTTCCTTTTCTTTATAAAAGCACCTGTATCTAACTCCTGCAATTAATTCAGACAAAGATGGCAACCGGAGCATGCACAGTGAATTTTAATCACAAAAATCTGCATAATTCAAGCCTGCTGCCCCAAAATTTGACGTTTTATTTGCATGCAAAGCAAACATGAATTTTACCAACATCACCTGAGCACCTGTATCACTTCTACAAACAATTATGCAGACACAAATCAGCCTTCTTCAAAGCATGCGCCAAAACTAGAAGCTTTTAGCATCAAATCCACCTTCCTCTGAGCAAAATCCTTCTCCAAATGGGGTGCACTTTTCCTCCTGGGCTGCTCCTCTTCACATGTGAATTAATTAATTTATCCTTATGGCAGCCCATGCTTATATAACCCTCATAATTCTATAATTAATAATTGCCCTTCCTATTCCTGGCAATCAATTAATTAAAAATCATGCTCTTCTCTTTAACTGGTGTGCTAAAATTGCAAGATTAAGGACAACCATCCATTAAATTAAATTTAATTAATTTAATCATCCACTCTTCACTTCACTTAAGCTTCACAGTGTGCTTTGACCATAGCCACTGAAAATAGAATTTAATTTAATCATTTAATACTTTAAAAAGTATTATTTCTCTCCCAAATGGGGCTGCATTAAATAAATTAAATTTATTTAATTTTGGAATTCTATTTTTAAATTCCTTTTGTCCACTTCCCTTTGTTGACTTTTCCACAAGCCTGGGCGCCAAAATTGGGTGAATAAATATTAACAAATATTTATTTAATGCATTATTATTCACCCAAGGTGGATAGCACTTTTTGACATAAAGATTTTTATTTTTAAAAGTCACATGACAATGGGAATTTTTACCCTGCAAGGCAGCCTCGGAAATCCCATGATCCACTTAAGTGATTTGACTTTGACAATGGGATTATTTACCCTGCAAGGCAGGCAATAAAATCCCATGATTTCACTTAAGTCACTTTTCTTTTATTTCACCATGGGAATTTTTACCCTGCAAGGCAGGCAATAAATTCCCACCTGCCTGCTGCCTCTAATTTTCCCACTGCAGACTTAAGTGACTTTTCCATCATGGGAAAAAGTACCCTGCAAGGCAGGCAATAAAATCCCACCTGCCTGCTGCTTCTATTTTTCCCATGATCCACTTAAATCCTTTGTTTTCCAAAAATGCGCCCAACCCCGCAGGGGCTTTTTAGTGCACGACTTCGCCTTTTCCCAGTGAACCGGACCTCCGATGGCGACTTCCTTCTGGCACAATGTGCGTATATGTTCTCCAGCTGCTCCAGGCCAAGAATCGGGCTAACCCGACAAAGGAATTGATCTAGAGAAATTTCATAGAAAACGAAACGGGACAACACAAAAACACGAAAAATTGCCAAAAAGTCATAAATAAAGCCCAAAACTTATTCCTTGTTAAAACCCTTATGGTACATAGAAAGAATAACATGTTCGATCACAACAGGGTCAAAACGGAGCGCAAATTGCCTCAAACGGGGCTCAAAATAATTAAATACAAATTTCCGCAAACAAATCCCGACGACAAAATATAACAATTTTGGGCATCTGGGTATTTGGCGAAAAAGGCTAATATGGCTCTTTGGGAATATCTTGATGCAATACAAGAACTTTTAGGCAATAAAAACACAAAACGACCCATTATTTTAAAAGTACGAAATTTTTTCGGATAGGGTAGTCGCAGATTTCAGGATGAAACTGGGACACCACTTCCATGTTTCTTGCTTGAAGAAAGTCATTGGGCAACACATTTCCACCCAGTTAGTTCTTCCTGAACTGGATGAGGAAGGAAGGATTGTATTGGAACTTGAAGGTATTCTTTAGACACGCACCAAAAGATTGAGGACCGAGTCATTACCGAGTATTTGATCAAGTGGAAGAATATGAATATTGAGGATGCAACATGGGAAGATGAAGCATTTCTATAGCAACATCTAGGGCTTGCCAACATTGGGGACAATGTTGCTTTGAAGGGGAGGGGCATGCTACGCCCTTAGTCCTATAGCTTATATTGGATATGTAGTGCCGACTTGTGGCTTACATAATCTCTCTTCTTGTCATATGTTATTCATTTATGCTTTCATATGTTTAGTAGGTCGGCCTTGGTGTTGGCCATAGCATAGGATTGGTATATATAGGTGGTAGTAAGGAGTAGTTAATCATCATATTGAGCATTTGAGTCTTATTGTATGGTTTGGAGGTTGCCCCCTTGAAGTGGCTAAGCTATTCTACTTGCATATTGTGATCATTTATCTATAATCTTGTGTTCTTTGGTGTTCTATTGCTGCTGATATTCAGATTTATACAAGTAATTTCATTACATGGTGGGAGACTGAAAGTTTGCAGTATTGTCTTGAAAGATTTTAGAGATCATTTTCTCCAAATTGCAGTTATTTGTAAATGAAATTTACTGCACAATTCTATTGAAAATATTTAGTGGTGTTGGTTGATGGATTTTCCAAAAACAGTATAGTAGCATAGAAAATCTAGTGTACCATGGGGTTATTTTCTGGCCACCAATATTTTGTTATTAGTTTTTGCACAGAAAACTGCAATACACCAACTCTGTGGGGCTGCTGGGTAAAAAAACAGCCACTCTGCATTTACAGATGAAAATTCGAAGTTCTGTAGTTTACTATGAAATGGTTTTCATGGGGCCACCTGCGAAGTAAAAATAGAAATGGTACCAACCTCCATGGCACACCAAAGAAAATCTCCTTTTAAAAAAATGCTGCTCTGATTTCTTAGTTTGAAATTCAAGGTTTTTCTGTTTTCCTGTTTCTGACATTTTAAAGAACCTTGCAGAAAAAATAGGGTGCTAGACCCTCCCTTGGACCCTTCCTTATATGTCACCTGAGAAAACAACTAAAGACAGCACCAAACTTCCTATATTGTCTTTCTACAGCATGGTAGACCAAACAAAATAGAATGTTTCTCAAAATCTGGCCCCTCCATTGGACCCTTCCTTATATGTCACATGTGAAAATGTCTAAAGCAAGCACCAAAACTTCCTATCTTGTCTTCTTCCAGCATGATAGACCAAACAAAATAAAATGTTTCTCAAAATCTGGCTCTTCAAAGGGGCATGGAGACTGTAAAAATGTACATTTAAAGTTACCTTCCCAACAAAATCTAAACTTGAACTTCATACAAGGTCCAAACAGGATAGAGCCAGACTCTAAGCAATCATTATACTTCGACTGAACCAAAACAAACTAAAATGAAAATAAAATTCTTCCATGAATTATGGGCAGGAAACTTTATCCTTCCAAACTGATGATGCCAGCAGTCACTGCCCTTCAGAAATTGCATGCCCCATTACCAGGGATGTAGGGTTCGCCCAAGGATATACCAGGGATGTTGCTGCCATTACCTATTGATTATGATCTATGGTTCAACCAGGTACTAAGGAAGTCCAGTCTATTCTTCAAGGTCACACTATGGAATTTACAAATCAATCAATCCCGATGGTGCTTAACAACTGATGGTGGGCATAAGGTTTTCTTACCTCAAAGGCTTGGAACTATATAACAATTCTTTCGCTATGGTCTGTGCATTGTATTGGGTGCAGGTATCCTCAAATCATGGGGAATGTTGTCATCCGAGATATAGCTCTCATTTTCTCATGGCAACTTATCCATTTTGTTCCCAGCTTGCATGAAGTAAAAAATCCATCCCACTACTTTGGAGTCCTGAACTCTACCATACAATTTCTGTAAGACTCCTCCAAATTTCCTACAGTCCAAACCTTCGTTTTGGGAATAATACTGGATCCATAGTCTCTGTAACAAGTTTTGGAGACCGATCTTCACATGCATGAGAGCCTTTCTTCATCAGATTTAGGGAAACTGCTTCCTTTTTCTTGATCGAATCTTCCCAGGAAATATGAACAGTCCAGCATTCATCAGAACAAGAATACACAGAACATACCATATGCAGCTCATATAAGACAGAAAGGAAGAAAGAGCAGTAAAGGCAAAACGTAGGACTAGAAACAACTCTATTTTTTACTCCATCAAATCTTTACTAGATATTATATTCTGCTTTGCTATTTACATTTGTAGCAGGAAGAGCTTTGCCTGTCTTCAGTGAGAGAGGGCTTAGGCACATGCCAATTGCAGTGAGATTGTACTACTTTTTGTGTACAGATCTTCTTATTCTACCCTCCTACCTGACAGCGACAAAGGTTTTATATATTATATATATATATATATATATAGAGAGAGAGAGAGAGAGAGAGAGAGAGAGAGAGAGAGAGAGAGCAATTTAAAATTTAAAAATAATTAACTAGTACCGATGTGGCAGCTAGTCGCCGACTTATTACTTCTCTTGCAGCCCCGTGGAGTTACTGCAAGGAGGAAAGATACAATATTAAACCAAAAAGGAGGGGAGAGGCTCTTAAATTGAAGACTGCCATGCTTAAGAAAACAGATCCATATCCTTTTATGATTGCCAAGGCCCAAAGGCCAAAGCCAATCACTGAACCGCAGAAAAGATAGCTGCAGTTTTTCTGCATGAAAAACAACGGGAAGAGGTCAGTCAAACTCAACTTTACGCCCGATACTGTGCTATGCTTCATAATCATTCTCCTTTTTAAAGTGCATGCTCTTCTAGCAACTATTATTATCTTTCTCAAGGGTATCTATTAGCAAATTCATTTTCAAATCATGTTCCTATAACCCGCATGGTTGTTCAAACATCGTTTGATGCCCCACTTTGCTGGGAGGTCTGCAACTGCATTCACTTCTCTATTATAATGAAAGGAGGAGATATTTCAAAGCATGGCAGAAGTGTCTTTGCTTCCTCAATAATGAACAGATGTTTCCAATCGCTCAAGGATTTTCTCTTAAAGGCAGAAATAATTAACATGGAATCGCCTAAATAACTTTTGCACCTATATCCATTTCATTTGCACATTATGTCATACCATCTGGCATCAATAAAGAATAGGTGTGCATCCACACATATTTGATAGGGTACATAGTTCCTAAATATAATGTTCACTATCTATAATCAATTGTCCTTTTTCCAATTCAATGTGCATTTGGGATGTTTACTTATGTCTTTGTTGACCAACATCTAATAACCCTAGTTGCTTTCACTTGCAGACAATAGTAATTTTAACATTGACTTTTACTTTTGCTAGTGGCTTTCACTCACTGCCGACACAGGGAACATATTTAATGTTTGTTTTACCATAGCACATTTCTAGGGTTCAGAGATTGAATTTAAATGTACATCCCAAGAATGCCTATAAGGTGACAGTTGGGACAGCTAACACTGACACACTTCAAAAGGGTGCCACAAACTGACAGCTCATACAATCATCAGTCAATATCTATTCATACTAGCACCCCCTTTTACAGTAACTTGGGGGCTCAAGATGGAAAGATGTATTGCATATCATGTACTAGCAGTCCCCCTAATTCCTGACTTGGTTTATAAGATGGAAAGGAGTCATTACATAAGATCCCCCTTAATGAAGTAGAAAATTTCTCAATAACAACATATATCCCACAAAATGATGGTGATTAATAGATAATAGAGCCAACAAAATTCAACTATTATGTGCCACGTATAAGAGCAGAAGATCGACCAATGCTCCAAGTAAGATGCACATGTTCCATAACAAGGTATGCTGAAAAATAGCATTCCCATCAATCATTGAACAAAGCCCACAATCTTGTGCCATGTTCCATAACTAGGCATGCTCAAAAATAGCATTCCCATCAATCATCGAACAAAGCCCACAAGTGTAACATATTACACCATAATCTTGTGTCAACTAGAAGCAAAGAGTCATCGAAGAAAGCTCACAACCATTTAGGCGAGACTTGATCATGAAGCATGCAAATTATTTGAGTCCTTTCACTAGGTCTCCTTTATCTTTTCTGTTAGTGGGCTAAGTTAGCTCTGAAATATAAAACATATAACACTACATTTATAGTCCCTAATAATGCTTTCAAACCCAACTTCTTTAGGGTTTTCTTTGGAGTTTCCATTTCACTTCCGCTCTCTTAGAAAGAAAACAACTACACATGTATTGTAAGTATGCATGAGATATGTGGATAGAAAAAACAAATAAAGCTACGGGAATAAAGTAGGCCGAAAATAGAGAGAATCCTATCTTTCCCGATTTACAATCTATTAACTCGCACAATATCTAAAGTGTGCATAGCTGAGGAATAAACACCAAGCTGAGTAAATTAAAAAAGTGCATTTACATACACAAACATAATAATGGGAAGTAGCGGCGTTCATGGTTGGCCCAAGTGTTGATCCCATTAGAAAAGTCGGCTTTTCAAAAAATCTAAAAGATTATTATGTCAAATTGTTTAAACTTGTGTAGGTTCTCGTGTATGACAGGAAAAAGATAGGTTCCAACTGAGTTCTCAAATGTAGGGATCCAATCTAAGTCCGGACACACGATATAGTTATAAAGGTGATCAAGGAGCTCTAGTGTTGTAATTCTAGAGGATAGTGACCCTAACCCTAGGATAGCTATAGATTTCCAAGGCCTATACCTAAGATAAAGATAGGTATCCTACTAGGATTCAAAATAAGAGTAATCAAGGGATGGATAAAGCCAAGGGCGTAATATAATAAGACAATGCAATAGATCAAAACAAACATACATCTACTCTAGTCTATAACAATGAATGACCAACATACAACATACATGTGTAAGATAAAAGACTAAGAAGGGTTACATACATGCAACATGTGTTTGACCGCTGATGCATAATTCTCCCAGAGACAATAACACCTAAAGAGAATCGCTATAGGTGGTGAAGGGTAAAGTTCAACAAGATCTCTAGCCTTAACTCACTTTGTGGTGACCCAAAATGCATGAAGGTAAGCTCCAAGACTCAAAGTTCAACAAGTAGGTGCGAAATAGTGCGACAAAGATGCGAGCTATAAGTGCCTTCGTCTATGACAAAAGTGATTGTTTGGTGACTTATCAAAAGAAGGTAGAGTATATATATCTAATGCCATTGCCCATGAGTGATGGTGTTGGCTATAGAAATGCCAAAATTGACACCATCACCCATGGGTGATGGTGTCGGCCCTGGGGAAACCTTAAGGTCAAAAGGTGAGAAAATGGGAGATGGCTGCCCAAAGGTAAATAGAGGTAAATGACGAAGGTCGAGGGTGACTGAAAACAAGGATAATAGCATGCAACAAGTAGAAATAATAGACATAATGGGACGAGTGGACATGATGGGTGTAATGTGTGCACAAAGGGAATAAATGAGGCAAGGATAAGGTGACTATGACATAATAGCGACATCTCTCAAATGATATGGTCTAGCCCATGTGACCAAGTCGATCACACCCCAATCTCGACAGGCCCCTTAAGGCACTTGCTCAAGAGGAAGATGCATCAACAACCCCTGCACAAAAGAAATGATTAACAAGTGTAAAAAATGAGGTGAATACATATGCCCCAATTGAAGATCGTCACGCATCACAATAGTGAAACGCAAGATGGTCTTCGGAAAAGGTATATGCAACATGTAAAATTGAAAGTAAATGTTGAAATTAGAGTATTAATGAAAGTGTTGAAAATAAATAATGAACTCTACCAAATGAAATATACTTGCCTCATACTTGTTTGGTGTTGCTCGCTTGCCTATGGCGGGCACAAAAGTTGCTTGGAACCTTGATTAAATGGGATTGAAAAGAAACATTAGAAGATAATTAGTAAAATAAGATATAAATCACATAGCTAGGAGGTCACGGGAAGGATGTAGCTGAGTGTTGAGATGACGGAAAATGGGGGTTTTCGGCTGAATTTGGTAGAGGTATGTGCAATATGTCAAATGAGCGGCTCGCCGCCACAAGCATGGTGCAATTTACGGAATGGTTTTAGGGTTTGTCGTTCAAAAGATGAGGGTTTGAAGATTGGAAGAAGGTTGCATTGAAAACCAATTATATGAATCACTATAAATAGTAAAGGGAGGAATTCATTTGTCATTTTGCTAATTGAGATTGAGAGAAACTGAGCTCGAGATTATCCAAATTGAGCGATTTTAGTGACGAAGCCGAGAGTGCGAGGCGGAGGACAAGGTGGCCGAGATGGGGCACACGGTGGTGCGAATCCTATAGTAGGTTTTATTTTTAAATTGGGAATGGGTAATTAGGAGGAAAATGGAAAAATGTATGCCGAGGCAAATTTAGCTAGCAAAATTTTATCCTAAGGATAGTCAAAATATAGATCGGGTCGAGGTCTAGCGGGTTTGGGAGGATTTTGATTTTTGGAGCCAATAGGTTAGATCTTTGGATTTAATGCTAGAATGAGATAGATAGGATCAACTATGCTAGGATGACTAATCGCAACATGGCTGATGGTGTATAGGCTTGTGGAGACTTGTTAAGATGGCTAATGGTGTAAGGAAGTGAGAATTTTGCCCGGTGGCCGATGGTGTCGAGGCCAATAGGGATGATGTAGTTTTGAGATACAATTTATGTGTTTAAGGTTGTGATAGTTTGAGATGCATTTTGGATGATTAATTTGGATTGAGATCTAATGGGTACTTGTTGGTATTTTGCAGGTGCCACAGAGGATCTAACTGTAGAGATCAGTCGATGTATTGTGGTTACTAGAGTTGTTGCATGGGTTATATGCACAAGATATTGCACAGTTACATGGTCTCAGTTTTGGAGGCATTATGCAGATGGTGCGGGACCTGTTGGATTCATATTCGATACAAATGTTTTTGGGCCATTGGGAGTTTAGGTCCAACACCTTCAGGTGGAGGGCCAATGACAAACTATTGAGGCTGTAGTGACACTGTAGGATGTACATGCGATTATGGGGCTGCCCATCCAGGGAGTTTGTAGGTTTTGTGACGTGTCAATGAGCACTGCAGAGAGGAGGGCTTTGGCACGGCGGGTCACATTTTGTGAGGAGCGTCATTCGGGTTCACCGATGATCTGATTGAGTGCTATTTTTGCTACTCGGATTATGGATATCCGGAAGGTGATCATTGACATGGTTGTGGCATGATCTTGTGCTTGAAGGTAGATGAAGCAATAGTGTTATTTATATTAGTGGCATGCATAGATGCATTGGAGTTTGACATATAGTTTAGTTGGGGGAGAACCGCATGGGTGCAATTAGTGCACGATTTATACATGATTTGTGTGAGGCAGCAGAGAGAAATGAGGCCCATCATACTATTGGCAACATGGATTTATGAGTGTTTTCTGATGTATAGGCTGATAGTGTAGTGACCCCCTGACGGGTGACATGAAACACACGCTGGAATTTTTTTACCGGAATTTACAATCACCCTTCAATCGGGAACAGAAATCAAGGCCTCACGATTTCCTAGTCCTACTTAAACATACATTCACATGCAAGAGGCATAAAAATAATAATAACATACATTTATACAAGGTTCCTTTTTATCTCAATAAACTTTAATGTGCACATCATTAACTTGCATAGTTTGCCTCTAAATTTAATAGGTGAATTAATTGTGCAATCACTAAGTATTAACTTAAATGAGTTCACGTAATAGTAGTTCATCCATTACTATGTAAGGCATTCCAGTTAACTCTAAAAGCATGTGTATCCATAATTCCATTTCAATACATCCATACATAAGGTCAAGCATATTCCAAGTGGTGATTTCATTTAATTAATTTTATTTATCCAATTATTCTCTTATCCATTTTCAATATACCACATAAACACAAATCCATCACACTAATTTTTTAACCATATGATTCCCCTCAATTTGCTAGTTTTCTACTATGATGAATTCAACATCCACAAGTTTAAGTCTATTCTATCATTTATAGTTTACCTAACCATTAATGTCTATGCCCTAATGTCTTCAACATAGTTAGCAAACTTGGTGAGTACTTGCTGAGTTTCTGCCTAAATGAATATTCGCCATGAAAACTCACAGGGGAATATTTTCCAATATTCGGCGAATATTCCCTGCGAGTTTTCATGGCGAATATTCTTACAAGGAGATCATTATCTTTGAGTTTAAGGTTATTTATTTTAGTGACAAAATCAGCAAAATCTTTTGAGGCATGATGGAGGATGACTAGTTTGGGAGTCGCAGTTGCTTAGTTAAGAATTTGGCAAGGCCAAAGGTTGGGTATTCAATTGTACTCAAACGGGACAAAGGAATAATATCTTTATGAATTTTAGTTTAGCCATAAATTTTGGGAATAAAGGGGCTTTAGGTATTTATTAATTTGTGCTTAATGGAAGGGTCAAGAGATGAAGCTTTGATGATATGTTTATTTCTGTTAGTAAGTTTTCTATGGGTATGGAATTGATTCTTTTGCTTGATGTTGTAAGGTGGTCAGACATTTTATTTTCATACTCCTTTTTATTCATAATGACAGTGGCATTACCTTTATCAGCTTGTAATATTACAATGTTGCGATTGTTATTTAGTTCTTTGAGAGCATTATATTCATCTCTGAATAAGTTGGGTTTAGGACATAAAATATGAGAAACATCTTATCTTATATCTTCAGTATCATGTGATCGGAGGTGTAGGATTTTCATGTCAACTTTACATATGGTATCCTTAAAAGAGATGTTGTTTGATGCTACGGCGAAGTTAAGACTTTTTCACATATGGTATCCTTAAAAGAGATGTTGTTTGATGCTACGGCAAAGTTAAGACTTTTTCTAAGTTGTGGTATCATATTTTGTTAATGGAAAAACTAGACAGATTTTTGACATCATTTGTTTATTATCTTTCTTATTTATTTCATCAGTCAAAATATAAAGTGGGTTTTACTTCTTTGATGGCTTGTGCTTTAAGGGTATATGTCCTAAGCTCACATTGTTATGTATATCCCCTGTTGTTTTCTGTAAGCTGCACTTGGCCTGTTGCCATCGCTGCCTGCCAAGCTCAGTAATAATTATATGTGATTCCTGGGATCATGTATCATTTCCTTGCTCTTAGCTGTTGAACGACTGTTATTATTGTATAAATAATGCTTTTGGGTCTAGAGTACGCTTCCAATTCTTTTGCATGTCCTTTTGGTACTCTTTAAGAAGCATGAGTCCCATAGTTATGCTATTTCTTCCAAGCTACAAGAAATAATGTAAGGGATCCCTGCAATCACCTATCATTTCTTGATTGCTAGCTGCCTTGCACTTGTTTCAGTTTTGACAATTTATTCCTTACTATTTATAGCATCCAATTCATAGCACTTATCAGCCGGCTGTTGTATTCGCATGATGATGCGATTTTGTATTGTATTTGTATTCAAATCTAATAGGAAACATTTTTCCAACATTTTATAGACTCATTGGATACATTTTGTTGCTATATTTTGTATAAAATTTATGTTTTTAAAGAAATTTGCGTATTTTTAAGTTGCTGAATATTCCCGAATATTTGCCAAGGCTTGCCGAGTCAATTTTTTTGGGTTTGCCGAATATTTGCCGAATACGAGTATGCAAACTACGGTCTTCACCATTTGACATAATTTGCTTAAAGAAAACCATCTTTCATTCATAATACAAACATAGGATCTTTTCATAGTTAGTACATCGTAAAAATCAACTTTCGATTAACAAGGTTTATAAGTTCCAATCTCATAATATTTGCACAAATCTCAATAGTAATACCATAAGCAAGACACTGGCAATCCCAACCTTCGTAGGTGTCCCATACCACCTAGGGGAGTCAATCTGCAAGCATCCTAACCATAGGTTGTTGCCATATATGAGGGCTTTAATAATGTCGAACTATTCTTCTATAAAAGGTTTTTGCTATCGGCGCCCGATTATTTGATAATGCTTTATAATTGGTTCTTATACCATGTTCAATAAATACATTCAATATCACATCTAGCATTTAAAAGTGTACAAGACATACTTTCACATATCCATCTAGCTATCATAGTCATGGTATCTCTTGTCAATTGACAACTAGATTTAACTCTACATTGGTGCCGCGATATGTAGAGTTTCTTTTAATAGCTCACCAATATCCCAAGTTTCTTCTGCTAGAGGGGATTTCCTTATTCACATCCTTTGTTCCGGGTGCATCTAAGCTCGTTACGTTATTTATACTTTAGCTCATAATATCACGTTTATGGTTTAAATGTTACGTCACTTCATGTTTCCTTAACAATATTCAATTTATCAACCTTTTTTATTCTTCTATGGATATATTGGAGCTTAACCAAATTTTCATTATTGTCACTATTCGGTAGCTACAAATTTGATTTAGAACTATACGTTATCTAATCCTTGCACTCTAAGTTTACACCGTTATTTTATTCATAATATATACATGTCTACGAAGTAGTTTTCTTCGCCCACTAGCCTTGTTGTCTATTAATGTCACCCTATCATAACTATGATACAAGATTTCTTGTTAACGTTACAGTATATGGTTTAACATCTGGTTAAAACGAGAAATTTCCCTACTGTTAATGTTTTGGATTTTACACAATAAATAAAAGATGGGGAAAAGAGATGCCCCTGCAACCCGTCACCTCCTCCCTAGTTTTTCCTTTGGTGGCCAACGACCATCAACAAACTTTTAACTTGAAAGAACTGGTAAATTTTCTCATGGTTATTCCAAGTTTCAAGTTTAATATCTGTTGACTTTTCGAGAAGTAATCTCTGCGTAAAAACTGATCTCAATAAATTGGGGCTCGTGGGTCTTAATTCTGCGACCCCATTTAAGAACTATGGATATGTAACATGGAGCAGATTTGAAATTGTATTATTTAAACAGAGAAGAGGAAAACCTGGATTCTGATGCTATTTTTCTGCTGGAGTTTGTTCTCTACGGTGTCTCTCACCCCTGTGCCTTGAATCCTGAGTGCCCTTCCTATGCTCCATTCTCGTCGTTTTTCTCTCTCTAGTTTTTAATCCTTTGTGTTTTCTTGATTTACGGATTCCCTTCTTCCTTGCAATAAATTTTCCTTCGTCCCTCCTGAAATTCACTGCCCATTTCTTTAAAGCCTCTCCTTTGAACTAAAAACATGGCTTTTTCTGTTTCCACTCAAGCTCACAATTAGTTATTAACTATTAACTAACAAATGTCATTCTTGTGCATGGCTAAATTTAGTCCCCACACACCGTCCCCTTATGCCATGTGTTTATTCCTTTTAATTTGCACCCACATAACTAGGTAGGCGGCAGTGAAAGAGTTAACACCAAGATGTGAGTTTGAGTGAGAGCTCGATCCATGCGCGTCAATTTTAGCTTGCTACAAGTCTGGGCAAGTCTAAGTTTAACTCCTAAGTGGGGAATTTAATCCCACACTCCTTGGGCAAATACAATCCTTTTGCATTTAAATTCATACGTAACTGACTAACTACTTACCTCCCAAGTGTCTTTTTCCAACTCATGCAAAGCAGTGGCTTGGTTTGTTGAATACTTATTAAGTGTTTGTGTGAGCAGCTTAGTTAGTGCGAGCTAAGGTGCTTGAGTTTGATGGGTAACTTAGTAAATGTGAGCTCGAAGCAATGGTTGATCAACATGAGCTTGGTTGGGTTCGACCCAATAGGATGCAATACAATTTATAACTTGGTTAGCTCGGCAATATAAGTTTGTCAAACACATATAAGTGTGAGCTCGATTGAATAGAATATGATTTTGGCAACATTAATTTAGCCAACTCAGTTAGACTTAAGCAACAAAAATTGGTTGTAACAAAATATTAGGGGTTATCTCTAACTTGTTTTTTTATAAATCATCCCCCGGCCTTTTTTTTGTTGTTTTCTCTTAAAGTTATATTCGGTAATCTGGGTTGTTAATCGTATACACCATACGAAGCGATATTATCTTTACAAGCATATTATTGTCGCTAGTGACAACAATGTCACTTGTCTATAATGTGCAATTGACATTGTGATCCTCATTACGAGTGCTCATCAACATCATATTATCGCAATGCATTCAAACAACCTTGTTGCACAAAGCGACACATTCAACGCGAGATTGAAATACACGAAAAGGTTCTATTGACCAACTTATAGTTTGACCCATTTTTCGAGCAACCTTTGTCATACACATCAATTCTCTTACTGATACCCATTACCACATCTTATCTTCTCTCCTCGATGATACCCTTTCTTGCATTCTAAGAACACTTGCACACGCGTAAACAACAATACTTGGTGCATTATATGTCCAACATAATTAATCAACTTCAAATAATTCAAAAACTACATATTAATATTAATAGTAATCAATAAGCGTGATTTGGTATCTTATATCCATCTAGTGTCTATTTAATTACTGAAAATAAATGTTTTTATCCAAGACACCCCATAATGCTATTCAAGCAAATCTAATCAGTGATAATATGTTGTATCTACAGTGGCCACCGCCACCCAGTTCTCAAATTGTCCCAAAATAATAAATGCACAATTTCGGGATGTGTCGACAGGACACCGTTATAGGCAGCAGCGCGATGCCCCAAGGATTCGACATCCTGGGAGAGAGGCCCAATAGTCAGGGCAGCCGTTGGATATAGGTGACTGATTTAGGTGAGACAAGAGCAGGTAGTATGGGAGCCTTATAGAGGAATAGTGAATCGGTGGCCCAACTGGCCAATTACGGTGGGTGTCGAGGGGACCTTTGAGATTACAAGACATTACGTGTGGTGGGTGGAGACACACCCATAAGATAGAGTTCCATTGTAGTTTGGGTTCCTAACTCATGTGGTAGCCCACCTCTTCTAGAGTATCGGCTGCGTCATGTTAGAGAGAGGAGGGAGAGCAAGACTAGTGGTATCGGTGCCACCATGCGACCACGCCAAGTTAGGTGTGCCCTATAACCAAGTGGTAGGCGACAACGATGGAGGGGAACAAGAGGTGCAGAGGGACCTTAGGTGGTAGAGGTGGGGGACAACCCCAAGAGACGGGTTGCCGCGCAGAGGAGAGAGAGAGAGAGGCCTCGAGGATGGCACCATGAATGACAATTATAGAGGTTGGGAGGAGGGTTATTATAAGAAACCGGTGCCTAGATATCGGCTTATATGATGGGGCGACAAGGGTAGAGAGCGGAGGCTTGAAAGAGGTCATTGATGATAGTACTACCTTGAGATAAGTGGGCACGATTGGTAGGAGCTCGTTGTTTGAGATAGAGGGAGGCAAAAACAATTTTTGGGAGGCTGGGTAGATGGAGCTGCCATAGTGGAGCAACCCAGTGAGCTAGGGAGCCTCAAAGTTAGTATTGTGATAGCGTAGATGATATTGAATAAATTACTAATGAGGTTTGTGATGTATGTGGGTATTATAGAGTAGACCACGCAGTGTAGTGGCACTCGATGATTGAAGGTGCACATCATGAGATCTTGGATGGCGTCGTGGACCTGACAGAGACAACTGTGATGGTGGATCTAGTGTCAATGACAAATGAAGACTTAACGAGTGCATTTAGGTTTGTGGGAGAGGCAGCTTGTGAGCTTCAAAGGCAAAGAGATGTGGAGGCAATGGTGAGTGCGGGAGATATGATGTCCTTCGTACAAGGCCTTCCTTAGGCGCAGCGGCATCGGGCACGAGATTAGGCAATAAGACTATCAAATGCATAGGTGGTGTTGCACAGACGCTAGGCGAATGATGTAACCCGCATTTTGGAGTTGGAGATTCGCATGACTAGAACAAAGGGAGAGGTGCGTAGGAGCTCGGTCAGAGCCACATCATTAAGACGATCCCTACGTGCTACGAGTTAGGCACCATTAACTCAAAAGCATCAGACGACCTCCTTTTGAGGGAGGGGATGCTTGGGGGATGGTTGTATTTTGAGAGATAGATTGTATATGATGTAAAAATGAGGTAATTTGAGATATATATGAGATAACATTTTTGTAGTAATATCATTTGTGGATGTTGGATGTATGTTTACTTTATGATTCCATTTTCTTATGTGTGTACAAATGTAGGAAAATTTATGACTAAGAAAAATGAAATGATAAAAGATTTTAAAAAAATGATAGAGTAGGTGAAGTTGAGTGAGTTGGGGGCCAACCACAGGCCAACCCAAGCAATAAGAGATAAACCCAAACGGGGAAGATAAACCCAAGCAAGAGATAGGAGAGAATTACCAAAGTATCCAAGATAGGAAAAAGAGGCTATAGAAACCCAAGTGGGAAAGATAAACCCAAACGGGAGATATATAGGAATTACCAAGTAGAATAAAGTGTCTCAATGGCGACGTGCGAATGGCTGACATGCATAGCTGATGATGTTAGCCATGTTGTGTAGGATTTAATAGCAAGTATGAATCATGAGGTCCTTGAGGTTGTCTTGAATGGTGTTGATACTACGATGGAATTTCGATTGAGTGGAAAAGAGGGAATCGTCAATTCGATGAGAGATCCGTGTGGAGGACCCGCGACGAACATAATCAAGGGAGGGATGAGGGGGAGTAATGAGTATAATGAGTACTAGATGATGGCATTGAAGGATGTGATGGAGGGGGTTTGGGCTTGATGCTTAGGAGCATGGGGAGAGGGTGTTCGGACTGCGTGTTGCAGGAGATAACCCGACCAATATTGTCTGTATGCGAGCAAAAACCGTGATGAGAACAAAAGAGTGGTGCTGCGGAAGAGGGTTGCGTGTGTACACCTAAAATCCGCTTTTGCAGTTTTATTGCTAAAAGTGCACTAATTACTCTCATTCTTACCATTTCCGTTATAATTAGTGATTTCCACTAATTAACTAACGTTTCCTCTATTTTGGTTAATTAACGACGCTTTGTTGATTAACTAACCTCTATCACATTTCGGATGCCAATTGATGACACATCATTAGTTATAATCCTCTTCCGAGCAAACAATTAGCGATTATTAGCTAATTAAGCCTATTTACCCTTGTATTTGATCAATAAACCCTCTTATTGGTTAATACCCCTCTTCCAACCATTCAAAATCACCCCATTTCCCTCTAAGACATCTCAAAAGGCTTCAAAAGCTTATCCTAGCCTCTTAATTGATCCTAATTGGTTAATTAAGGCACCTCACATGCTAATCACTTGTTAATTTCACTAATCAAGATTAACAAGCCTTAATCTACTTTATCCTTTAGTCCCACATGCACCAAGATGCAAGCTTCTCTAACAATAGAAAGCTATAAAAAGGACCAAGCTCCTACCTTCATACTTTACACCATACTTGAATAATATTAATCATATAAGACATATGATCAAGAGCCTTACTTCCATTGATGGATTAATTTGCTCAATCTTTGCATCCAATCTTCATGCTTGGTTAGTAAAGGAATATCTAATATGGCCTTGTAGCCATTGTTAGAGATCCTTTTACCATTTTGAAGCAACAACAACCCAATTTGATTTGCTAGTGGTCATCATAGGTCCATTTAAATTGTAATTCACACTAAGTAGTCATGTTTTCACTTAGTTTAATTGATGTTAGTATTGTAAATTTGTAGCTTTACTAATAGACTATGTGGTGTTAGTCTAGTTATTTAGCCTTGCAAGAGTTTTGGTAGTGCACATTTGGCACACCTGGTGGGACCTTATTCCTTGTCCTTTGTATTAGATTTCAAGTTTTTAGATTAGTTTCAAGTTTTAAAGTTTACTAACCCTCTTTTGCATTATTTTTGATAATTAAGAAGTTTCTTAGCTAGATTAGTTGTAGTTGCTTTGTTTTCTATGTTCTTTGCAGGATCAAAGGAGGTGAGGTGCTATCAAATTTGGATCAGATTGCTAAAGTTTTGAGCTTTTTCTTGTCAAAACTCGTGTTTTGACCACCTATAGGAAGGTGCGCGCTAGTGTTACTCGTACGCACCGCTTTTAGAAGGGACGCGCTAGTGTCACAAGGGTCATGTTGGTGTTATCGGGGCCGTGCTATTGCTTCTTTGGGACGCGCTTTGTGTTTAGCTTTGTTCTTTTTGCTTTGTTTTTATGTTCTTTGCAGGATCAAAAGAGGTGAGGTCTTTGTCGAATTTGGATTAGATTGCTAAAGTTTTGAGCTTTTTCTTCTCAAAACCCGTGTTTTGACCACCTATAGGAAGGTGCGCACTAGTGTTACTTTGGCACGCGCTGCTTTTAGAAGGGACGCGCTGGTGTCACAAGGGCCGCACTGGTGTTATCAGGGCCGTGCTACTACTTCTCTGGATGCGCTTTGTGTTGTTGCTTGTTCTTTTTGCTTTGTGTCTTAGGCCCACGCCGTTGTTATAAGGTGCGGGTATGCGTCTCTCTGGACACACTAGTGCTAAACTGTCTATGATTTTGTCTCAGAGGCGCGCTGTTGTGGTAAAGGCTACGTTGGTGTTGTAAGGACGCGTTCTTTGTTGAAAGGGGCACGCTGGCGTGATTGTTTAAATTTGGCATTGTTTTCAAGGTTTTAAATTCTGATTTTTGGTGTTTTCTGCCGGTTACAAGTTTTCTTGATTGTTGTCTCTAGGTTTTTAACATTTCTAATTAGATTTCTAACAAATTTGCTTAAGTTTAGATGAATGTTTTTGTTTCGATGCTTTGTATGAGTATGCTCTTCTCTTGCACCATTGTGTGATCTTGAGAATCAAAAGCAATTTTAAACCTTCTTTTGCTAACATTAGAGTAAGTGGGAAATTTCATTATTCATTTTTATGCTTAAGGGAATGAACTTTTCATATGGCATTTGTATGATCCTTTGATTTAAGAGATTTTCATTTGATAAACAATTAAGCTAAAGCTTGTGTATGCTCTTCTCTTGCACCATTGTGTGATCTTGAGAATCAAAAACAACTTTAGTTTTTCACTAAAAAGCACTTGGATTAATTGGGAATGAACTTTATACAAAGCATTATGGTGGTTATTTGATTTACAAGTTTTTCATTGTTATCTAGTTGGGTTGCTTGTTGTGTATGCTCTTCTCTTACGTCCTTGGACGATCTTGAGAACCAAAAACAACATTTAATCCTCTTTTTATGATATTGTAGATCTTTTGGATAACTACTAATCATTTGTGTGTAGGACCTAACGATTGCCAAAGAAAGGAGAATCTAAACAAAACTCTAACTACATGTGTGTTGCAGGTTGCCAATGGTGGTCTAAACCAAATTTCTTAATCCGAAAGATAAAAAAAGTACACCACCTTTATTCATCATACATGTATTTGCAGGTTTCGGTTAAGAGCTACGACTCATCCGCTTTAAACTGGGAGAAGTGCCTTGGCATAAGCCGTATAACCCATAAGGATGCTCCCAAGAACCCCAAAGTAGTCCACGCAAGAGGGAACCTTGTGGACGAAACGGGAAAGTGCTCCACTACCCAATTGACTAGTATGCCTTGGAGAGATTAGCGTCAAAATTATCTTCACGCGACCCAATGAGATACAACTGAACGCAATTTATTGCTCATTGTATCAAAGGGGGTAAAGTAAAGCCGAGATACTCCTTGATTTAGTCAATGCAACTTTCTTGGCAAACCGCGCTCACAAAGATAGTTTGTGACACCTAGAGAGTGAACCAATAGGAGGCTTGTGGCTTGGAGCCAACTTGACTTTATACATTGTGTTCCAAAGAGCTCTCACAACGTGACAACTTTGTTAGAGTCAAAACCTTGTTATTCGAACAAGGGGAGAGTCCATTAAAGTTGAAACCACGTGTTATTTCATCACGAAATTTACGAAGTGTTACTTTGTCCTAGTTTTTCACTTGTCCTAAGACAAGGTGAAACTCTGCCAAAGTTACACCAAGTACTTTTCATCACCACTTGGTCTACTCCTTTGTTTTCTTGTTGCCCATTTGGGACAAAAGAAAACATACATACGTAGTGCTATTGATTGATTGTGTCCACCACTTTTGCACTGTTTACATTCGTTTTTGCTTGAGAGGGGATGGTAAACGTTGAAAGTGTGTTGGTACATCTTTATATCTTGGTAGCCATCGTCTTGATACCCATAATCGAGATTTCATATTATAGCTAGGTTGTCTCATCATTGACTTCCTTTGAGTTGTTATGCTACTTGCATTATAGCCATACAATTGTGATACTTACGTCTTGTTTCCATTGTGAAACTTGATCTAAGTCTCTAAATTGTATTGTTACGCTGCTCGCATACATAACAACTTCTTGATATACTTAGGCTTAGTTTTTGATCCCAACATTGCCTTGAGTTTTTGAGAGTGTTGACGTTACGTTGTTCGCATTGTGATACCATCATTTTGATACTAAAATCTTGCTTTCATTGCAAAGCTTGATTAACGTGTCCAAATAGTGTCATACGCTACTCGCATTAGAACTTCCATTTTCAAAGACTTGGACTTTGTTTGTGTCTAAAACTGGTTTTAGTATACCTTGTTGGGAGAGATGCGTCAACACTTTCTTAGTATTTAGGTCTTTTTTATTTTAAACTTGACCTAAGTGGTGATATTGTGTTGTCACTATTTGCACTAAACCTATCTTGGAAAAACATAGGGAGTAAACTATTTTTGTGATTGGATTTATAGTCTTGTACTTAATAGTCTTGTCCTAGATACTTCTTGTCATATATTACCTTGTTAGTTTGTCATTCTTTATTCTTTGGTATCCTTGGGTCGTATTGATCCTTTGGATTCATTATCGTTTATTATTTGACATTTTTGTGACGACTTGACGTCGTTACGTTATGTAAATTTACCTAGGGTCCATTTTAGTCAACCTTAGTGAAATCTTTCACGTTATGCCTCCTACTACAAGAATGGGGCACCAAAAATTAGGAATAGGTCCCTTTGGAAGTGAAAACCCACTTTTTGAAGATAATGTCATGGTTGATCACAGTGGTGGTGAAGAGAACTCTCCTTGTGTGAACTTTGAGTTTCATCCCGCCCACATCGATAATTATTTGTTCCAAAACAAACATGAGGTTCTTATGCATGTCGTAGAGCTAGGAGCTAGGTTACCATCTACGGTTGATCCTCTCTCTCATTGCGGTATGGTTCATGGAGAAGAAGAAGTAGAGCGTCCTCTTCGTAATGTTGACAAAATCTTAAACCCAAGTCATGCCTCTACTTTTGGACACCAAAATGATGAGGAAATACCTTTACAAAATGATGGGGATATCACATCCCCTACTGTTAGAATTCACTATGAGGAACATGAAGAGCATGCTCATTATGAACCTCCTCCTCGTGAGAGTTGTAAAGAGGTACCCACTCAAGAGGTAACTTTAGAACAAGTGCAAGCTCTCACTCGTCAATTGGCTAGTTTGGCTTTAGGAGGTCAAGCGTTGGAATGGTTCCTAAGGGATCTATCTCTACATGGCCAAAACTAGCCGAACACTTTGTACACTTATCATTTAATATAGAAAGTGATGTCACCATGTTAGATTTATGTAACGCAAAACAATGGAATAATGAGAACTTCGCTAGTTTCTTACAACGATGGTGAGGGTTAGCTAGCTGCTTCCCTTGCTCTATACCAGAGAAACAACTGATCAATATATTTGTGCCCAACTTACACCCTAAAATTACATTCCACTTGCAAATGCATTGTGGAAACACGTTTGAAGAGGTGATAGAAAAGGGTAGTCAAATAGAGAAAGCGTTGTTAGCCAAAGGGACTTTAAAACCCTTCTCGCGTGATCATAATGATTCAAAACCTAGTGACAAATCAAAGTTTGTTCCCAATAAGAATAAAAACGTCGTAGGTGATGGAATAACAAACTCTAAATGAGTGCAAGCGAGTTCAAAACCATGCTCCCTTGAAACTTGCAAAGGGAACTCGCTCTAGAATACAAACGTCATGCCTTCACCCCTCTATTTGACTCTATGTCATCAATATTAAAACAATTAGAGGTGGTTAACATGGTCAGGTATCCCAAACTACACCTTATGGGGATGACGCACCTAAGCCATCGTGGTTTAGGGAAAATGAATATTGTGGATTTCATCGCGTCAAGGGTCATAAAACCGATAAGTGTTTAAAATTAAAGCACTTTATTTAAGACTTAATCGATAGTGGCGATGTGGAAATGGATTCCTCTGCCCCTAACAAATATCCCAACACAAACATGGGAATCTATAAAGAACCTTTCCCTAAACATAACAAAGGAAAGGAAAAGTCGGATCAAGGACAATTGTCCCAAACCAAGAATGCTAATTACGTTTCAAAGACGGATAACCATTTTGATGCCCTAATAGGTTGTGTCAATCCACCTGTTGAGCATATCAACACGATCAAGATTAAAACAAGGGAGTGTGCCGTGGCAACACGACATGATCGCCTTGTTATTTCATAACCTCCTCCCTCTACTCCTCAAGATAGTCATTATGACGTATTAGAGCAATTAGAGAAAACTATGGCTAAGATTTCAATCTTAGACCTTAAAATATCTAACATTCATAAAGACATCCTTTGTAAGACATTACAAGGGTCAGGAGTGTTTGTTGATATTGACCCAACACGCTTCCAAGCAATGGTAGTGCAGATTGCTCCTACAAAGCATATAACCTTTAGTCCAAAAGAGATCCCAGAAGAAAATCCTTCTCATAACTTACCCTTACATATTGAAGTCATAATCAAACGTAAGAAGGTAAAAAGAGTGCTTGTGGATGGCGGATCGGGTTTAAACATTTGTACTCTAAAGCTAGTTCGGCAACTAGGATGTATTGAAGCTGATTTAGAAACAAAGGTCATCACCATCAAGGCGTATGACAATGAAGAGCGAAAATCAACCGGTATGATAACTTTCTCACTGGAAGTAGGTCCTATCAATCATGATACAAAGTTCCATGTTTTAGACTTGGAGCTCCCTTACAACATATTGCTTAGTCGCCCATGGATTCACATCATGCAGCCGTACCTTCCATGTATCATCAGTGCTTGAAGTTACATCATGAAGGGCTAGACCCTCACTATTCAAGGAGATCCCCAACCTTTTGCTCATTGTAGAGCATTGTTGGGATATTTCCCACCATTTATGAATGCCCTTCTACAGAGATGGTTGTTCTGTTCAATCAAAGGCGCTTGCTTCACGAGTGGATCCAGATACCTTATCTCCCAATGATAATGGTGCATCTACATTAGACTCTCCCTTTGCTACATGGGAGATGAAGGTTATTGCGAATGGTTGCGGAGAATATGATCTCCAACATGCCCTCTTAGTTTTTAACCTCCCCCATCACCCAAAGCGCGTGGTAGGCCGTGTTACAAGTATCAACGCTCTAGGGAAAACTGTAGTATCGACACTTTCACTCCTGGTGGATTATTAATAGATGAAAAATGCTCAATAAATATTGTATCTCGTCCTTTGGATGATGAAATGGCTCCATGCTATCAATCACCCCAGTTTGTTATCCCCAATAAAATGATGTATGCTATGGGATACAAAGGACATGGCTGCGGTATCAATGAACAAGGTATGTGGGAAGCTCTTCCGGTACCTCATCGTAAGGTTTGTAGATATGGTATTGTCATTCGACCATATGGGTCTCATCCCCCAAAGGTCGAGGCTACCTCTTCTGATCGTGAGGATAGTTCTTCCGAATGCGAAAGCGAAATAGATTCCCGGTGTAGTCTTTATGAAGACCTTGCCTCCACGAACCTGTTTTTCGACATGGCTATCCTAACTATAACCCCTTCCATATCCCCTACCACTCCGACACTAGACCTTATTTACCCGTCACTCGTGAATTGGGACCAACAACAACATGTACCAATTGACGTTTTTTAGAATGACAAAGCTATTGGTGAGTTCCTGGGTATGTTGACAACATTCTAGTGGGTGATCACAAGAAAGGCTTCTCCATCAAGCTTAACGCATGCACATATTTCGGGGAGGAGGTTGAGTTATGCGGTCATCTAAGAAAAAAAATAAGCAAGGGAAAAATTTCCATAGAAAAGCCTTGCAAAAAGAATAAGTCCAAGTCCTATAGTGAAAACCTCTTTGAGGCGCTTGCGGACAAACAAAAAGAACAATTAACGAGACAAAATAGCGAAACCTAAAGATGAAAATCTCATTGAGACGCCTTTAGAAGAAGAAGATCTCAATCTCCCCCCTGATCCTACACGCATGGAGGACGAGTCCAAGTTACTCGTAGAGGAGACTATAGATGTCAAATATCGGTACGAAGGAATTCCCCAGAATAGTCAAGTTGGGAGCTTCGCTCTCGGCTCAAGAACATAAAACCTTTGTGTTGCTTTTGAGAGAATTTGCAGATATCTTTGCTTGGTCCTACGCGGACATGCCAGGGCTAGATCTGGCATTAGTGGTGCATAATCTTGTTGTGCACAAAGAGGCAAAGCCCATTAAACAAAAGCTCCAAAAGATGCATCCTCGTGTTGCCTTGTTGGTCAAAGTAGAGCTAGAAAGATTATTGAGTAGGCTTCATCAAGCCTATTGATTATTCAGAGCAGATCTCCAATGTAGTCGGTGCGAGGAAAAAACTGTCAAGTATTAGAGTTTGTACCGATTTCAGAGACATCAATAAAGCTTGTCCTAAGGATGACTTCCCTCTTCCCAACATCAACATGATTGTCGATTCAACAACTAGTTACGAGATGCTATCACTCATGGATGGATTTTCAGGATATAACTAGATAAAAATTGCTGAGAAGACCAACATAAGACAACTTTTACAACCCCATGGGGACATTCTATTACCAAGTCATGCCCTTTGGCCTCAAGAATGCATGCGCAACCTATCAACGGGAAATGATTGTAATCTTTCATGACATGATTAGTGATATAATGGAAGATTATGTGGACAACATATTGGCAAAATCCAGGACTTGAGAAGATCACCCAGAGATATTGTGGCGCATCTTTTAGCGTCTTAGGGACTACAAGGTCCGACTCAACCCGAAGAAGTGTGTCTTCGGCGTGCTATCTAGAAAACTATTAGGGTTCATTGTTTCGCGGAGAGGAATTGAATTAGATCCTGCAAAGGTTACCGTTATAATAGAAATGCCTCCTTCAACGAATATCGATAACCGCAAAGCTTGCAAGGTGTAATGTCCCCTTTTCCAATCGAAGACCTTTGGCCCATTTTGTCAACCCGACGGCCAAAGGAAAAATATAAGGGTGACTTAAGTTATAATAAATTATTATAAAGTGCTATAAAATAAAATAAAATTATTAAAGCACTTATATTAATTTATTTAGCTTAATAAAAATAAATTGTAATCCCCATGGAAAATACGATTTGCCTTAAGGGGCAAAAGTCATTGTAAAGGGATTTATTATATTTTATTCCTCCTAGAAAGGATAACGGCAACTTGGGCCAAAGGAGAGTAATGAAGCCTAGGGAAGATAAAAACATAATTAATTTATGTATTTCCCCTAGAGAAATGCAACTTGCACTAGGAGGGAAATATTGTTGGGAAAAACATTTAATATGGGAAAATATTAAATGTTTGCATAGGGAAAATCATGTGAGCTCATTGGCTGGTTTGGAGGTTGGTTGTTGGCCCTTTTCCTTTAAAAGGGAAGTCGACTTGCCTCTTCCATAATCCAGAAATATTTTATGACAATCCAGATTTTTATATGATATTTTCTCTTGCATAGAGCTTCAGCTTTTGCATTAAAAATTCTAAGGATGAAACCCCTTGTGAATTCTACCTCTTGTGGACGAAAACCCCAAGAGTTTGAGAGGGTTTTTCACTCAGAAATTCCCATTGATTGTAATCAGATTTTCAGAGTTATTTTCAGTCATTTCCAGCGGTGTATTTTGAGGGTATTTTGGAAAATAAATTGCAGCAGTTCTTCTATTGGATCGACCTAGTTTGGGACTGATTTGGCATGTTCTTTGAGGTATTTAAATCTGATTTCTATTGTCAAATCATCTACAGATTTTTGTGAAGTGAAGCAAAACAAATTTATAATTTTTAGACGGTTCTCACAGTGGTTTTCAAGCAGTTTTATAATCAGATTTCAGATCTGATTTCTGATTATTTGTGGCTTCTAAAAACTTTGATTTTAATATATTTGGGCTTCAAAAAATATGGCAATCAGTTTGTGAAAAGAATATAATTTTTTTAGAGTGATTTGCATTGGTTTCTCATCCAAACCCTAGTCGCATTTCCTCTATTTAAATCAGATTTGCCCTAGTTTTGTTGTCATAGCTGTCAAAAAGTATGTTTTTATATTTGTGATTGGAGACAAATTCATTTTGGGCAAAGAGATCTATTGGGGATCTTTCACAAGGAAAGATCCAAGCATTTAGAAGATTCATCTCTCAGCTTGCAGACAAGTGTCACACATTCACACATCTTCTCAAGAAAGATGTCAACTTTCATTGGGGTCCAGAACAATAACAAGCATTTTCTTTGCTTAAGCAATATTTGGTCAAACCCTCTGTTCTAATGCCGCCCACGGCAGTGAACCATTGTTACTCTACATTTCTGCCACACACTTTGCAATTGGGGCATTGTTGGCCCAATATGATAAGGAGCAGAAAGAAAAAGTTGTGTATTACCTAAGCCATACGTTGATTGCTTACGAGCTCAACTACCCATAGATAGAGAAGGCTTGCTTGGTTGTAGTTTTTGCCTTTCAGAAACTGCGTCATTATCTGCTAAATAATAAGGTCAAGCTAATATCAAAAGTTGATCCATTAAAGTACTTGTTATCAAAGCCCACACTCACAGGAAAGATGGCCAATTGGATCATCTTACTCAAGTGAGTTTGACATCGAGTATGTTCACCAGAAATCAGTGAAAGGGTAGGTTTTGGTGGATCAACTAGTTGAAGCCCCTTTGCAGTATTGAACCTTTGAGTCTGGAACTTCTAGATGCATCTACATTATACCTTGAGGAATCTGTTATATGGCAGCTATACTTTGATGGCTCCTTTACCTTTCATGGTTCAAGTGCCGGAGTTGTGTTGATCACTCCTTCAGGAGACTTGATCCCTCAGGCATTCCGACTTGGGTTCCCATGTACAAACAATATAGTAGAATATGAAGCCCTTATTACAGGGATGAAATTGGCTATCAAGTGGGACATCGACAAGTGAATGTGATTGGTGATTCTATGTTGATTATAAAACAAGTAACAAATGAGTATAAAGTTAAGGATGAGAAACTTCTTCCTTACAAGAAAATGGTCGATTCTTTGAAGGAGTTCTTTGAGCAAATTACATTTGAACAGATCCCAAGAGGAAAAAACTCGAGCAACGGATGCTATGGCCATAGTGGGGTCTATGTTGCGCATCCCACCTGGGAACAATGATATGTCGTTCTTCGTTGAACATCTGCAAATACCAACATATGACATGCCAAAATCTTGTTTGGTATGTGAAGTTGTTGGTCCCTTTTCCCCTTGGTATAGTGACATTTTTAATTACCTTCACGATGGAACCTTTCCGATGACATGTCCCGTGTTAACAAAAGAAACCTTATCCGGTGTATAACCCGCTATACCTTGGTGGTACTCTCTACCGTCGAGGCTATGACGGGAATCTGTTACGTTGTCTCAATTCGGATGAATCCATCCTAGCGGTTAAGGAGGTGCACGAAGGCATTTATGGGGCCCATACGAATGGGATCGTCTTAGCTAAGAAAATACTAAGAGTAGGCTACTATTGGCCTACCATGGAGAATGATTGCTGCAAATATGTAAAGAAATGTTTGCAATGTCAAAAGTACGACAATTTGATACATGCGCCGATGCAATCATTACAGCCTATCATGACACCTTGGCCTTTTTCAAAGTGGGGACTCGATCTTATAGGTAAGCTTCACCCTACATCCTTTGATGGCCACTTGTTCATTATCATTACCACCGAGTATTTCACAAAGTGGGTAGAGGCATTCCTCTTACCTATGTTAAAGGTGTGCAAATATCTAAGTTTATAATGAACCATATAATTTGCCGATATGACATCCCCTCTGCCATTGTAGCTGATAATGGTAAGTCCTTAAAAATAAAACCATGAAGGCGTTGTGTCAACGCTTTCAAATCACTCTCAAGTATTCAACCCCTATTACCCTCAAGGTAATGGGCAAGCCAAGGCTTCCAATAAAACCCTTGTCCATATTATGGAGAAGATGGTGAATACAATAGGTCATAATTGACATTTACAGATTCACCTCGCCCTTTGGGCATACAAAATGTCTATCCGCACTCCTATGGGTGTTACTCCATATTCCTTAGTATTCGGCACAAAAGCCGTACTACCTCTAGAGATTGAGCTCCCCTCTTTGTGTATAGAGCTAAGAGATTACCTGAATGAAGAAGACTATAGAGTGGCTTGACTGGCGAGTTGGAGCTATTAGATGAGAAACGACTTCACACCCTTGATCACCTAAAAGTGTATCAGAATCGAGTGCGTGCAAAGTTACAACAAAAGAGTGATACCTCGTCAATTTGAGGTAGGAGACTTGGTGCTAAAAGAAAATCAGTTCAACACCACCAAGGATTGGGAAAAGAAAGGCAAGTTTGAGCCTAACTAGTTAGGGCCATATGTTGTGGTTGCTAAGTTTGGTTCAGGTGCCTATAAGCTTGCTTACTCGGATGGTCAGGAACTTTGGGAACCCATGAACGCAATGAATCTTAAGATTTTCTATGCTTAAGTGTGGGGTCCTCAAAAATCAAGAAAAACAAAAAAAAAGAGTATAAAAACATAAAAAGAAAAGAGAAATAAATACGTCCAACAGTGAAAACCATACAATTGTGGCACTTTGGACAAGTCCTTTGGTGAAAATTAGTTTTGGCGCCATTAGAGGGTTCGTTGTTCACAATCATTTCAGGTCTAGGATTGTGATAGCTTTGTCCTAAGCTAGTCTTTACCTTCGTCTGAGATACTTTTGAGCCTATCCCTCTTGGCCTTGATTCGACTGATCCTACTTTTGGATATGAAGAGTTTGCCTTTGTATATTCCCATCTAACTCTGGGAAACTTTGCATCGTCACTTCTTGCACATAATGCGTGGCATTTTGCCCTTGTACATCCCATCTACCGCTAGGGGTATCCACTTTTCCTCGTTTCCTTACATAGCTGCAGAAAATGTCTAGAAAATCACAAAAACAATCGTATAACTTATTGAAAATCCCAAAACATTCAGATATGTTAGTTGGAAAACTCAAAACATTCAAATATGTTTCATAGAAAACTTCAAAGAAATAGAACATTGTCTCGAGATACTACCAAAAACTTGACTTAAAACGTCTCAAAACTCGTCCCGTAGAAACAATGTTATAGTTTGCTTACTTTAGTTATTTGTTTGTACATAGTTTTGATTGCATTACTTTTTCGTGTTATGTGCTGTAAATTGGATTCATTTGTTTACTTAGATTGAGTGTTACTTTAATCTGTTGTAAATTGCATTGAGTTCATTTTATCTTGCATACTTGTATATAATTGTGTTGTTTTGATTAGATTTGATTAATTTGTGCTTGTTTACTTGTGCGGTTTGTTGTCATCTCATCATCATATCTTCTTGTTATCACCAAATCACAACACCCCTCTGTTTATACAAGTGCATATACTTGAACTCACGGTGTGATTGGATAACATGGGTACTATCTCCAAGTTGTGGGACTTGCTACTTGAGATAGACCTCCAGAGAAAGTTGGTTCTTGCTCCTAAACTACCTGCCACAATCTACTCTAATGCAGGGAAACTAACTATTCTAACCTAAATTTCCAAGGGACCAGGGAGAGAGAATGCATAAAATGAAATCCTACACTAAAGCGGTGATACACCAGAAAAGGAGGGTGTGAGAGTAGTCTTCAAATGCGTGAAATATAGAAGCAAAGTGCACACTAGAAGAGGCGATGACAGTTCTCCATAATCTAGCAAAATGCATTCACAACAATATTTCAAACATACACAATGATAATGGATCCCGCATGAACATAATAATAGACACTATATTCTTGTAATCAAGGTTGAAGGGGTAAGAAGAATGCAAGAAAACACAGCAGGGGAAGATGCATCCACAAACTTATATTTTATTGCTTCCTGATACGCACAGTTCAATTGGTTACAAGAAAAGGGCCTGGATCACCATGCAAGGAGTCCACAACAAGGGCTTGCAACACATTATCTTCACAAAGCAATTTTGGCAGAGCTTTGCTACAAAAACTACCTCTCCTTTACAATGAGCCCAACACTCCAATTTATAAGAAAATGAGAAGAGAGAGAGAAGGGAAAATGGAAATCCCGAAATCTGTCCTTCAACCACTTGTAAGAGATATTAAATGGAGTAAAATGATTATATATTACTTGCAAAAGGCTCCCCATACTTGTCCTGTGTTGTCAGAAGAGAGAAAGAATGATGACCATGCCTCTTAATTGCACTCCCAACCACCAAATAAAACACTGTTATGAACCCGTCCACATTTTGTGAAAACTCCCCACCAATATCTCATCAAATCTAGAATTTCTTGATTGTTGTGCGTCGGGCTTGAGCCACGATTCCAACGGTACCAATTTTGTGCGATTTCGTTGAGAAATGCAAAAGTTATGGCCTTCTGAGTGCGGGCAGCTATTTTGGGTCTGGCAGGCATTTTCTGTCATTTGACGGGAATGAGCATTAACTGACTGGAGCTGAATATGTTTCTTTTATTTAAATATATCTACCCTTGTAAAAATAAGAAATCCAGTTTTTGTGGCGTAGAGGACGTCGTGCTCGTTCCAGAAAGTCCAATTTTGTGAAAATCGGAGCTCGGAGTCAAAAGTTATGGCCGTTTGAAGTTCACGGGTCAAACATTGACTTTTCTCCCTTGCCTTCGGCCATTTCGGCTTCTCGCGTCCCTCGCGTACCTCGCGTACTTTTGTCCCAGCTGTCCCAAACGAATTCTCCCGCATCGGCCGATTCGGGCTTCCTTGTCTCTCTTTGCGGCCTTTTTGCCTTTTCGCGTCCCACGCGTCCCGCGCTTACTTTTGTCCCAACTGTCTCGTGGATTGCTCGGGACAAATATCTCTCGAACCGCCGAAATGGATTGCCTTTCGGCGATCGTCCGGATTCGCGCCCCCGCGTACTTTTGTCCGGATGTCCCGAACCGCGCAAAAACAAAACTTGACGATTTTTTCCACTTTTGGCCGTTTCGGCTTTTCGCGTCCCGACGTCCCAACTGTCCCGCGGACCGCCTGGGACAAAAATGTCCGACTTAGCCGATTTTCTTTGTTTTTCGGCCCCAAGCTTGGTACGACGAACCTCAAGTATGACCAGCTGGTACGACCCAAACCCTTCAGACCGAAATGCTTTAAAACAGTCCTGTAACCTTATTTTTTGCATTTTTTCCATTTTTTCTAACTTGTTGGGATTTCTTCTTGGATGGGAGAGTTAGAAAGAAGCCGAGGGGGCCCCAAAAACACGATTTCGGGCCTTGAATCAATCTACTTGCTCGGGACTGAATAATTTGATGCATGTTATCAAAATTACCTTGAGGGGTGAATTTTGGATAACAATTTTGGCGACTCAGCGGGGTTATCTACCTGCCAGATGAAGAACGACCAGCTGCTCGTAGCAATCCATTGGGCATGGAGTCTGTTTGATAACCTCTCAGCTGATCTGAAATTTGAAAACCTGTGTCCTTGAGCTATTGAAACATTCGTTGAGCTGGTTTTCCGTGGCTGCAATTCTTTTCCAGGAGCTTGATGAACTGCAAACATGCACATACTAGAAGCAATAGGACATGTGCACAAGCACTTAGGGAAATAAAAACTACTCTAATAAAGAAGATAAAGTGTGCATAAGCACTTAGAGGAATGGAAATTCTAAATTAATATTTACAAGGGTGAAAAGCTATCTTTCTAGTAGCAACGTTTGAGATAGATCCCATTGACCGGAATCTGCAATTCTTCACCATCCAACTTAGCCAGTCGGAAAGCATTGCTACCTTTGCATTCAATGATCATGTACGGGCCACTCCAAATGGCATCGAACTTGGAATGCCTTCCGGCTTTGCACGATCTGCATCCCATTTCAACACTAGATCTCCAATTTGGAAGGTTCTAGCCTTGGCTTTCCTATCAAAAGTCTTCTTGATCAAGGCTTGATCCTTCTCTATTGCTTGGGCTGCATGCTCTCTAATTTCTTGGAGCTCCATTAATTCTGCATATCTAATCTCCATGGGTTCAACCTCAGCTAGTTCCAACTGTTTCATGAGTTCCAATCTTTGTGCAACTCAAGTGATATAGGTAGAAGCGCTTCTTTCCGTACACACAAGCTTGTATGGAGAGCTTCCTGTAGACCTCTTGGGTGTGATCCTATCAGCCCATAGGGCTGATTTGAGCTTTGCGTGCCAAGTCCTTTGATTCTTATCAAGAGTCCTTCTGATGATTCTTAGTAGATTCTTGTTTGTAGACTCGGCTTGGCCATTACCCTGAGGGTAATAATTGGATGAAGTGCTGAGATACACACAATTCTTGACAGCCCATTCAGTGATCTTTGTGCAAGGAATGCCAATGCATTGTCCGATATGATAGTGGCAGGGGCACCAAACCTCGTGACTATCCCTTCATAGAAATCTAAGATATTGGATTCATTTGCCTCCTTGAGTGCCACTGCTTGGTCCACTTGGTGAAATAGTACATTTGCCATAAGTATCCACTTATGACCTTGACTCGGGTGGGATTGTGCTTGATGAAGTCAATCCCCATTGCATGAATGGCCGATCTCTGAAATTGGACGAAGGGGCAGCGCTGCTAACCTTTCTTTCCCTGTGAAGAATGCACATCTCCTGCATTTCTTGACCCATGAGTAGCAATCATTGAACATCGTAGGCCAATAGTAACCAGCCTTCATGATTTTGAGAGCTGTTACTCGTGGAGCAAAGTGGCCTCCTACTTCCCCGTCATGGAACTCGTGTATGATCTTCTCAACTTGACATGTTCCAATGCATCTTAATAGAACACCATTGATGTCCTTCTTGAACAAGATACCATTAATGAGTACATACGGGATAGCTTGTAATCTAAAGTATCTCCTCTTTGCTTTGCTCACTTCTGGAGGGCACAAGCCTGTTTGGAGGTAATGCACCAAGTCTTGAGTCCAACATGGAATGAGTGCATCATCAGTTGGTTGTTCTTGATCATTCTGTAGTAGTAGGACAACATCTTCTTCACCTTTTGAGCCGTCTGGTTGTTTGAAAGCGAGCTGCTCACACAAACCTTTGCCACGAACCAGTTTGGTTACTCTGATTTCAATATCATATTCCATCACCCGAGTGATCCAACCTGCTCTCTTCTCGTTTAAATCCTTGTTTAGGAGAAAGTCCTTGACACCAGCATGAGACACCAGCAGTTGAATCTTATTGTTTGAGACCAAATGTCTGAACTTCTTCAAGCTTCTGATGACAGCAAGGACATGCTTTTCGATGAAAGAATACTTTATTTCGTAATCTTCCAAGGTTTGACTGAAGAATGCTATGGGCTGTTCTGAACCTTCTCTATTCAGCTGTGTCAAGATAGCTGAGATTGTATCTGATCCTCCAAATGCATACAACATGAAGTCCTTTGAAAAGTCTGGGTTGATAAGAGTTGGAGCTTGTGATATTGCATGCTTGATGTTTTCGAAACTTTCTTTGCCTTCTGCCGTCCATTTGAATGTGAGACTCTTCTTCAACATCATTATTAAAGGCTTCACAAGAGTGGCAAAATTAGGCACAAATATGCAGATAAAGTTTATCCTTCCCAAGAAGCTTTGAAGAGATTTCTTGTGGTGTGGCAATGGAAGTGTTCGGATGGCTTCAACCCTTTCAGGATCAATTGTTAGCCCTTCCCTAGAGACAATGTGGCCCAACAATTTTCCCTCGTGTGTCAAGAATATACACTTTTTTGGGTTCAAAGACACTCCAAACCTTCTACACCCTCGAAACACTTATGCGAGGTGAAAGAGATGGTTTGCTGCATTCTTAGAAGACAGTGATATCATCTAGGTATACCAAAGCACTATCTTGTCGAGGGTGGACAAGGTGCGAGGACAACACTTCTATCATCACATCTACACATTATATATATCAATAAATGCTATCATCACATCTATCATCACCGCACCTTGTCTACCTAGTGCGGGACAACACTTCTATCATCACATCTACACATTATATATATCAATAAATTACCTTGAGGGGTGAATTTTGGATAACACTTCTATCATCACATCTACACATTATATATATCAATAAATGCTAAGCTACATCATCATGAAAATGAAAATTAAAACATGTATGCTAAGCTAACATCATATGATATCACCAAGAGGGGCAAGAGGGATCACCTTCTATCCCCCTCAAACATAGACCATAATAAAAACGTGGATTAAACATGTTATCTCATAAACAAAATGCGATAAGTAAACACAATCCATCATCATCATAAATCCATATAAATACAAATGTCCATGTACAAAATCAATGTGTCTCGATACATATCAGATACAAAATGCCATCATGGGCATGGATAAAAAAGTGCCTTCATCACGAGGCATGATAAAAATAATACATAAGTACATCCGTACAAAAATGTGCCTTCATATCGAGGCATACATCACAAAGATACATCATTATAATATAAAGAGTCAACCATGACTCTTGCTACCTCTGATTTGCTGACCTATGTCCAGGTGTTGGCATTTGCTGTGATGCTTGTGGTGGTGGCATTTGTTGTGAGCCCTATGATAGTGCAATCTGCTGTGAACCCTGTTGTGAAGGCATCTGCACTGATCTCCTCTGTGATCTGGATCTAGATCTGCTACCAACAAGCTGATTGTAATCTGGAGCCCTTTGACTGTGGGACAAGCTGCATGATATAACATCTTGTAGTATGCAACCTCGCCAGTGATCGAAGCACACTCAAACACTAGATCAAGGACTCTTGCGACTATCCCGCCTAATGAGGTGCATCGCGCTCTTATGACACTAGTCAACTCGCTCTACAACTAGGCCCTCTTTGATATCACCGATCTACTCTCGGCTGCATTTGTGTCCTCTCCGCAACTAACCGATCTCTCTTTGTAGTGATTTTGTTTCTCTTAGTAGTGACACAAGCTGTTGTGCTACCACTGCCGTAACCGCTGCCATAAGGCAACTAACTCTCCTGCACCTGCATATCATGTCTCCATCCCCCACCTACGGGACTTTGTGGTGGGGTCCCCCATCTGTCGCTTGCATCTCCTCCATCTGACTCATCTCCATCTCCCCCATCCCATCCACCTCCTGGTGGACTATGTGGCAGACTTATATGAGGTGGTGATAAGGGCACCTGTAACGGAACAGGGGACTGTGGAGCATGCAATTGTGGAGAACTGTTCTGTGGCTATGCGGTATCGACCACGAACCGGTATATCGACACCCAATCCGCCTCGGCCGGCCGTGCTCGTGGATCGGCCTGTGCCTTAGGCTGAGCCGTTGCCTATGTCTGAGCTGTAAGATCTTGGCCTTGTGGACCCTTTCACGCATGTTGCGATCCTAGCCTGTATGGCTGCCTGCGGTATAGTAAGCCGCCGCGACAACATCACGTACCATCTTTGGATAATCTCGGGTCCCACCTTGATCCACTATCTGTGGCCTGCTTTGGACCCAAGGCTGTGGGACCACCTGGGAGAAGTTGTCATCCATTCGTAAGTAACCTAATCCGAGGCCCAATGTCAAAAGTCTCTCTAGACCTGCGCTCGTACCACATCTCATCTCCAGGAATCCCCTGGATGAGGCCTAAAAGCTGGCCGAACTCGTCCACTTAGTACCACTCAAGGATATGGTCCCTGCTCCCAATGATAAAATGATCAACTCTTGCGTGGTCACTCGCCGCATCCTTCGCCACCGATACAATTTATACGGCCACCATGTAATCATGTGAAGTTGTATCTCATCAAAGAACCGCTTGTAGTAAGGTGCGTCTCCAGTGTGCCCACGAATGTCCTCGCCAACTGGTGCCCAACCCATAATAGATGGCTCGTCAAGAGCCCTGGCTTCGCAACACTCCTAATGGGTGCTCTATAGTGATATGATCCTAGGCCCATATCTAAAGTAATGTCGCTGGACCCACAGTCTTTTGACCACAATATGCTATCAAGTGTAAATCGAATGCAAATGGGCTAGTAAGCACTGCCCCAACAATAAACCTCTCCGCCTGATAAGACCATGTATCACTCCAATCGGACAAGGAGAAGCGTGCACTAGTCTTGTCGGGTAGCAAGATGCTACCGATAAGAGCTATCAAGTATCTTTGGAACTCGCGAAAGTCGGCGGTCTGCGAAACATCTGGTAATGTCAACTGACATACCCGACGGGGTATGTTTCATACACCGAACATCCGAGCAATACTCGAAGAATATGGCCGCGGTCGCCATCATAAGTAACTAATTGGCCCTGAATCAACACTCTCAAAATGCACCACACATCCTCTAAAGTGACACTCATCTTGCTCGTCGCAAGGCGAAATGTCTAACTCTCGCTCCGCCATCTTTCAGCTAAGGCTGTAAGAAGGCTGTGGTCCAGAGTAATTTGCGGCATGTGAGCCACATGTGAAAGACCCGTAACATCTAAGGTCATCTCCAAAAAGATGAGATTGCGCCGTGAGAAGGTAGCCTCATAGGCCCTTAGCCACCCATGTCGCTCTCGCGTCTCCAATCTGGGTAGACCAATATGCAAAATCAGGCAACACACTTGTTAACGTCATTTTCTTCTACAACACATCATCTAAGTTGGTCTATTCATGATTAACTTCTTCTATTCATGACTAATTTCTTCTAAAAACTCCTAAAAATTCTTTTAAGGCCATACAAAATCGACCTTTTGCGCGGTGCCAAGGCGCCTTGCAAAGTGCCAACACGCCCATTTTAGTGCCGGTGCGCGCCCCTAGCACTAGCGCCCCCTTTCCCACACCAGCTCTTGCGTTTTTATGCATACACGCCCTATTCCCCTACCCTAGATCTATGCCAGCGCATCACTTTTGACGCCTTGGCGTGCCCGCGCTTGCTTGTGTTTTAGCGCATACGTGCCGCATATATGCTCTTTCACAAGGACGCGCCCCAGCCACGCTTGCAGGCGCCTCGAGGGCCGCGTTGGTGTTGCCCCGCCATTTTCAAACTACAATAATTGCTATTAAATGCAACCAAAAATGAAAATTTTTGCTTTGTGAACACGTGGGTTGTTCCAAGAAGCTTCATGTAGTCTTGAACTCGGTCTGCGCGGTGTCTACATGGTTCTGAATCCTCGCCATTCCTCTCCCATGTCAGAGCAAAATCACCAGTAAAATTGGTAAGGGTAACTATCAAATAACTAGCCGCGATGGTTTTTACCCCCATGGCTTGGTATATATGCCCGTTTTGACCTCGTGCGACATTTTTCCCGCCCCGAGGCACCGTGTGGAACCGTCGTGATTCTTCTAATTCATCTATCGCTTGTCGCGATGGTTATTTTTAATAAATAATCATTTTTTGCCGTTTTCGCTCTACTGGGGCATGTTTTTGCTTCCTAGCGACCCTTTTTGCTACCTAGGGCATTTTTGCTTTCCAACATTTTTTGGCAATGTCCACGTACATGGTCATTCTTCTAGCTAATTTTCTTCCTAAAAATTCAAAAATCCATAAAAATTGTAAAATTCAAAAGTTTTCAAAAAAAATTGGTAAAAATCATTAAAAATCCAAAAATTGTAAAATTCAAATTTTTTCAAAAATTGGTAAGCGGCATGCATGCAATGAAGCCTATATCAAATGCATTGTCCTCGAACATCGAATTTTGTCCTACAAAACATCTTTCTTACGTTCTTGCTTGTTCTTGTCACAACGACTTCGGATCATGTTGATCTATGCCATTCACAAAGCTAGTTTGCTAACTATGTTGGTACTGCAGTGCAACAAAGAGTTGCCAAAGACTGTGTTATAGTGCACGAATGTTTTTTCATGGGACTACTTGTGTCCTCCGTTATTCCCCTCGCATGTATCCTTGCTTGGGGCACCATTTTTACCCTTGTCGTTAAACACGGACATTCGGGAATTGAAGCTTGATAACAAAAACATTGGTGCAGCTGTCTTGAACGTTGTTTGTTTATGTGCGCTTGTACTTGTTTATTTATTAGGTTAGCTGGTTTACTTTCTCGTATTGCATTGCATTATGTATGTTGCATGGAGTTACACATTTTTAGCAATGAACAAATGTTAGTATTATAGATTTTCATGTTATTTTACACTTTTGTTGTATGCATTTATTTTAATAAGGGCCGATGATGTAGATCATGAGCAACATGATGAAACAAAGTTGTTTATTAAACGATTTGATGCAAAAAGCTATTCCTATATTCTTCACTATCATGTCTTATTACTATTCATTTTTACCCCCACCTTATTTCTTCTATCCGTTTTCCTCAACATTTTTGATCGTTGATTGACTTCTTCCATCACCCCATCGACACTCGAGGGGGTATCCTTCATTCTACTAAATTTTCTTCAAAATTTACTTGTTTATGTTTGTCTACTATGTTTGAAGTGACGTCACTTCACTTCAAACAAGGGCAAATATAGACACCTAAAATCCACTTTTGCAGTTTTATTGCTAAAAGTGCACTAATTACCCTCATTCTTACCATTTCCGTTATAATTAGTGATTTCCACTAATTAACTAACGTTTCCCTCTATTTTGGTTAATTAACGACGCTTTGTTGATTAACTAACCTCTATCACATTCCGAATGCCAATTGACGACACATCGTTAGTTATAATCCTCTTCGAGCAAACAATTAGTGATTATTAGCTAATTAAGCCTATTTACCCTTGTATTTGATCAATAAACCTTCTTATTGGTTAATACCCTCTTCCAACCATTCAAAATCACCCCATTTCCCTCCAAGACATCTCAAAAGGCTTCAAAAGCTTATCCTAGCCTCTTAATTGATCCTAATCACTTGTTAATTTCACTAATCAAGATTAACAAGCCGTAGTCTACTTTATCCTTTAGTCCCACATGCACCAAGATGCAAGCTTTTCTAACAATAGAAAACTATAAAAAGGACCAAACTCCTACCTTCATACTTACACCATACTTTGAATAGTATTAATCATATAAGACATATGATCAAGAGCCTTACTTCCATTGATGGATTAGCTTGCTCAATCTTTGCATCCAATCTTCATGCTTGGTTAGTAAAGGAATATCTAATATGGCCTTGTAGCCATTGTTAGAGAGATCCTTTCACCATTTTGAAGTAGCAACAACCCAATTTGATTTGCTAGTGGTCTTCATAGGTCCATTTTAATTAGCAATTCACACTAAGTAGGCATGTTTTAACTTAGATTGATTGATATCATGTTAGTTTTCTTAAGAATTCCAATAAGCTAAGATCTTGATGTTACTATTGTAAATTTGTAGCTTTCTTTAATAGACTATGTGGTGTTAGTCTAGTTATTTAGCCTTGCAAGAGTTTTGGTAGTGCATAGCGTGGCCTTCTTTTGTTGGTCTCATTTGGCTTTTGCTTTGAGCTTCTTCATGTGTCATTGATAGACTCAAAAATCTAAAACATCATGCTCAAGAGTCTTGTGTCACGTGTACTATGGTTCAACCGTAGGTGGGCTAGAGCCTGATGGCAAGAGGAGCTAGTGGTGATGTCATAAAAGGTAGAGTCGTAGTGATATGTGGAGAAGTAAAAGGGAAAGGAGTGGGAGATGTCACTGATAGGCGAGTATAGAGTGGCTATCTCGAGGGAGTAAGTTTTGGCTTGGGCATTGAATCGTGATGAGGGGAGTACGGTTCATGATGTCATCTTTAGAGTCGAAGTCAGAATAGGTAGCATTGTCATCCATAAGATCATTTGCTTAGATCGAAGGTAGATCGAAGGTAGTATGCGCGTTTTGTGAGGAGACGGTGATAGTGTTGATACTATGAGTAAAGGTAAAGTGTAGTGACTCTTGATAGTGAAGGATCTCACATTCTTAGCCTCGTGCATAACATGCTAAGAAGGGATCGCCTAGAGAATAACCATCATCATAATTGGGTGTAGTAACATTGATAACACAAGAGTTGATAATAGTTTCGGGTTGAACAAGATGTTTTGTAGAGGATGCTTAGTGCGAGTAATGGTGATAATGATGCGGTTGACATCGTTATTGCACAAGTGAGGTCACAGTGGGGAGGCAATTGTGAGATAATGGCATTGGGAAGGTTAGAGGTATTAATCCTAAGGTTGATTTCATCGGGCTTATCATTGTCTTAATCGAGAAGGTTGGGTGGAGTATGACCCCTGACCTCGAGATTGTGGACACAAAATCTATGTACTTGGGTACATTTCTAGGTCTTAAAGCATACTAATGTATACATGATTCCTAAGCAAGAAAATTAGTGGTTGACAACTCCTTTTGGCCTTTTGATTGCTTTATCTATTGCACTTTATTGGCTTTACACATCTTATAGCTCTGTCGACACTTGACTGATTTATCTTTTGATGACCTCAGACACTAGCGCTATCCAGGACAGAAGGGCCCAGGCGCTCCGCCCTTCTTTATCTTCTTCTTACTCTTTTGGGTCCTTTTCGCCTTTTGGTCACCTTTTAAAACTTTGGGTCAGCCTTTCAGTTGTCAATTACGAAATTCAAACAAGGGAATCATATATATACTTAGTTACTTCTCTCAAATAAGGGGCCAAACACTATAAACATTATCTATCACCACCTAAGCTTGCACAAAGGCACAAGAGCATTACAAAGATACATCTAGCACATTCATACAAGGGACAAGGGCTGCATTGATCTGCATACACAACATAGGAGGGGAGTTCATTCTATTCCATCACACACATTCTACATACTCAAAGTGCAACCTTTATCTAGCTCTTTGTCGTCATCGTGCAACTTGTAAAAGGGCAACCTAGGGCATCATTACACACACAAACACAAAGAACTACATGGAGTCTGAGATGTAGTGTAACGCCGGTCGTAAGTTCACTCTTCGGGACTCGCTTGGGAGTCGATCGACTCCACATTCTGCATCTTTTTATTAGATTTGATGTGGTTTGTGTACAAGTGTAGGTATACATTTGTTTTGCGGAGTTACAAGTGTGATCGAGAACCCTAATAGTGAAGTCAGAGCGAGAAAGTGAATATTGGAGCGAAGACCTTTTGACCCAAAAAAATTTAGAACCTAAGCGCCTAGATCGGTTAGTAGAGCACAGGGACGCTCTTGTCCTCCCGTGTGCACTTGTCTTGCACATTTACGTACTTCCGAACCCTCATTGAGCTGTTCGATTTCCAGCCAAATCTAGCAGATACTCGGCTAGATCACTCCCAAGTTACACAAAATCAGTTAAGTGCTCTTCCTCTCTTATTTGCTTAGGGCTTTACATTGTTAAATACTTATTACTTGCGCCTTATTGTACTTAATTACGAATACCATATATTACAATAGTTACTCTTAAATTAGATTTGATTCAAATTAGATTAAATCGGGGATGACCACTATAGCCACTAAAGAAATCCACAAGATAGTTGAAACGTTGATATTCCCTAAATTGGATGGTAGGGAGTTCTTCGAAGGTGGACATGTTGAATGTCCTGCGTTGTTGGAAGAGGTCAAAGTTCCAAGAGTTAGTGTCACCTTGTGCTTTATAGATAGCCTCCAGGTGGGAAAACTTAACGCATTGGCGGAGTGGATGATGCGATGCATGCATGCGATGAATCCACAGTCTACCTAGAAGGATATTATATGACAAGGGGAAGTTGAAGGCCACAAATTTGATGTGGATAGTGCGATGAGGCACCTTGATAGGGAGCTAAATGCAACCCATAAGGGTCATCTATTTATGATCATAACCTTAACACGTGCTCTTAGTAGATTTTAAGTTGTCGATAAAGTAACCGAGTGTCTTAATGAAGTCAAGAGAAAGCGACACGGTGTGAGAACCTTCATCTATGAAGATTCTCTTAATTGTGGTGTGGCCAATCTAAACAGAGATAAAGAGGGGAGGGTCATTTGCATGAAAGAGAAGCTCATTGGGGATCATGGAATTAAGAGGGAAGTGAATGCATGAGGAACGATTAGTAGAGAGATTGGTAGAAATAGACGAGGTCTTTGCATTGGACGCTTGATGCTTGTTTCCAACCCATGTAGGGCAGGCCTTTGCCCTAAAGTGGGTGGTAAAGGGATGTTTACAAGTGAAGAGTGTTGACATAAGATGCTCACGATGTTTGGGTGAGGTACAAATGATCTTCAAGAATGGGATTTGACTTGAACGTGAGAGTGTTCAACGAGAGTGTCCCGATCTTCGGGGTTGGACTACAACGGTTTGAACTTGGGAAGGTCAGGCTGAATAGGTTCTAAAGGAGGACTAGTAAAGAGTTCTAGATTTTGATTTTTTTGGCATTTCAACAGATTGACCATGGTAGGAATTTCTTCATAGGGGCCGATGGCGTAAGAAATGTCGAGTTGGGAACAAACGGGATCGGCCTTGCGGGTGTCGCGTGGTCGATGGCATTTGGGGGATGCCGTAGACATGATTCGACCGTGTAGAAGTGTCTCGTAAAGGGGTTGATGGCGTTTATCTTAACTATGGAATTGGGAATGAAAGTCTGTTCGTGATGTTTTTGGCATGAAGAGCATGGATAGATGACCTTGTAGGATTTATCTTGGATTGAGGAAGGATAAGAGGGTTCAATACATGCTATAATACGTTTGCTACCGTCCATATGAACTATGTTCTCCATAGATGCACTATAGAGGGATATGAGGTGTCAACACCATTGGTAGTTGTATTGTTAGTAGGAACATGACTAGGATTGGATTGTTCGGACTTGGAGTGATTAGGAAGTGGGTCAATGCAGATTTTAAGATGTTCATTAGCTTGATAAACCATTTCATGTTGATCACGTTGTTGGGATTTGTCGTGTGCCATGATGGCTTCATCTGGCCTTTCTTGAGTGATGGCCTCATGGTCAAAGTTGTTGCCAAGGAGGAAAGTATAGGCAAAAGATCGAAAGGTACGACAATTATCATAGGAATGACCCCAATTGGCATGCCACCAACAAAATTACTTTCATCATGCCATTGAGGAAGAGGTTAAGAAGGGTTTACAACCATGGTGAGTGGTTGGGGTAGATGCCGTCTCAACTCTTCCTTGGACAAAGGTTGGTGACAATCAATATGAGAGGAGGAAATAAAAGTGCCTTGTGATTTAGTGGTAGATTGATCGATGTTATGGATAGTCCTATTGGAAGAAGTGCCTTGAGGAAGAGTATTTGTGACTCCATTGTTAGTGGCATTCTTGTTTCTAGGACGCATGAGGACTTGAATGTTCTTGGAAGGTTGCTGTTTTGGAGAAGGTTTTTCAAACTCCCTCATAAGGTAATCTTGGTGTTTGTCCCGCTCGAATGCTTCTTCCAAAGAGGTAGGGGAAAAGGATCTCACCTTGTATTGAAGGTGAGGCTCAAGTGCCCTAAGGAATAACTGAAACAAACTTCCATCGAAATGTTGTGTTCGGCCCGAGTGGATAAGTTCTTCCAATGTTTGATGAAAGCTTATCCAGATTCATTGTTCATTTTTTTGCAATTTTTGAAAGTGTTGATGTTGTTTCTGGGAAGATCATGGTATTGAAATTCATTGACTAGGGCAATCACCAAACTTTCAAGCTCGACTACGGAGTTGGCCGGGAGAGTATGGTACCAATCGAAGGCATCTCCCGTAAGTGTCTTAGCTAAGAGTTTGGTGGCAGCATAAGAATTATCTTTGACCCAATCTTTGTAGAGATTGCCAAAAGCCTTGATATGGAGAGTAGGATTAGTAGAATTGATCTGAAGACAACCCCCGTGCAATAACTCTAGTGGGGCAACTTCCGAGAGTCATAAATTTTGCACCGTAGCTCCGATTGACTCCATTCAAAATGCGTTGGAAAGCTTGGAATGTGTAGAATATGGTGAAAGGGTGCATAACTCTATTGGAAAAGTTTGACCCCCGAAATCCGCTTCTAAAGGCCTCAAAATGCAATTTTTGTAGTGCTGTCTAAAAATAGTAATTTCGCATATGTAATTCATAAAAGGTGAACCACCTCGTCTCCCTTGAGATTGGTGACCTTCCACATTCTTCTAGATGTCTCTTCATATTTCTAAAAGTAGTATATAAGTATATGTAACCCATGAGAAGGACACACATCTCCTTGCAGAGATAACTATTGTAATCACAATATTTTGAGCAATATACATCTCTTTTCAGAGATAGGTTTTCTTGTTTACATCTGGCACAATTGTTATTTTGTCCTTTAATCCCAAAACCCCTAAGTTTTGGATCAGTGGTATTAGAGCGAAGTTGTCTTGAGAGTGTATGATTCCCAGAATGAGGTCGGGATATAAGAAGCTTGGGTGGTCCACACAAGATCCTTCAGAATACTTGATTGCTCGTTGCAGGAGACCTCAAATGGTGGACAACACCGAGACAAATGATCCTCTCAAGAAAATGGTGAATGAAGCTCTCATGGAGCAAAAGGAGTAGATGTTACAACAATTCGCCAGATCCTTCAACAACTACAAATGGGAAATCCTGCCTCCTCATCTGCGAGCCAACCCTTCAATGCCCCGACACCCTTCAAGGTTCAAGTAAATTTTGATATTCCTA